>CM046950.1:24760539-25360539 GCA_025698515.1 Gossypium sturtianum
GAACCGTTTGTAATCTAATAGAATAGGTAAAGTGCCCGGAATAATAATACAATGCCAACGTCCCAGACGTGGTCTTAAAAGTAATCAAATATTAAAGTACTATCCCAGACAGGGTCTTACTCGTATTAAGATATTGATGCCACTGTCCTAGACAGGGTCTTAGTCGTATTCAGATATTGATGCCACTGTCCTAGACAGGGTCTTACTCGTATTCAGATATTGATGCCACTGTCCCAGACAGGGTCTTACTCGTATTCAGATATTGATGCCACTGTCCCAGACAGGGTCTTAATCGTATTCAGAATAGATACCTTTGTATTCCTAAGTTCGTACGGGATTTCTCAGACTTATCACTATATCGACCTTATCCCAAAATTCATATACATAGCATCTCATAAGCATTCATTATCATTTATAGTCATGGAAATAAACTCAATTCAATACAATAACATTTATTTGCAATATGACTTACCTCGGATTCGGTTTATCGAAATGGATACGGCTACTCGGTTATTTTCGCTTTCCCGCGATCTAAGTCCGTTTTACTCGGCTTTTGATCTAAACATATTCAGAATTTAACCCTTTTATTTAATAACACATTCAATTCAACCCAAAAATACTTATTTCGAGCAATTTGCAAATTAGCCCTCATATTTGCATAATTTATCAATTTAGTCCATTTTTCTCAAAACATCAAATTCACAAAATCAATACACAACCAAGCTTAGCCGAATATATATATACATCATACAAGCCCATACTTTTCATCAAATTGACAATTTAGTCCTCCAAAATAATATTTTCTTAATTTAGCCTTAATTAACTAAATTTATCCAAAATTCAAGAACAAAGTATGTTCATCAAATACATATCTATCATTTAACACCACAAAACATCACAAAGCTCAACATAGCATCAATGGCATTTTACACAAACATCATCAATTCATGAAATTAATACACGGGTTTTGTAGCTCTCAAAACAACGATTACAAAAACGTAGAAATTATTGAAAACCAACCGAAAACATACCTCTAATTTGGCTCTCAAATGGCCGAATATGTAAAACTCAACCCTTGCTTTCTCTTTTTCTTATTTCGGTCAAAAGATGAACTAAAAATGGCCATTTTGTTATGTTTTATCCAATATAACATACATAATAATTCATTTACATATTTAGCCTTTCATTAATCAAATAAAACAAACATGTAATAATGGCATGATTGTCTTTCATTCATCCACTAACTATAAGTTGGCATAATAAAAACATAAGGACTCCACCTTAACAAAGCCACAACACATTAGTACTTTAGCAAATAGCAAGCAAATTTCACATTCAATGCAATTTCATCCTATTTGTCAATTAAACACACAGACGGACAAATTAACTTACGGAAATTTAACACATGCTTAGTCACTTATCAACGGCACAGAAAATAATATTAAAATATTATACAGACTCGGATTTGTGGTCCCAAAACCACTGTTTCGACCAGGGTATAAACCGAATTGTTACAATTCTCCCCCCTTAGGGATGTTCGTCCCCGAAAATCTTACCGTTAAACATATTCGGATATTACTGTCTCATTGAATCTTCAGGCTCCCACGTAGCCTCTTCTATTCCGTGTCGATTCCATAGTACTTTTACTAACGGAATTTTCTTGTTTCTCAACTCTTTTACTTCACGAGCTAAGATACGGATCGGTTCCTCTTCATATGACATGTTTGATCGAATTTCAATTTTAGATGGAGCAATTACATGTGATGGATCGGATCGATATCTACAAAGCATCGAAACATGAAATACGTTGTGTATCTTTTCTAACTCAGAAGGTAACTTTAATCTATACGCAACAGGCCCGACACGTTCAATGATCTCATACGGTCCGATGAACCTTGGACTCAACTTGCCTTTATGTCCGAATTGGAGTAATTTCTTCCACAGAGATACTTTCAGAAATACTTTGTCACCGATTTCAAATTCTATATATTTTCGTTTCAAGTCTGCATACGACTTCTGACGATCAGATGCCGCTTTTAAATAATCTCGGATCAGTTTCACTTTCTATTTTGAGTCTTTTATCAAATCAACTCCAAGTAACTTCTTTTCACTGAGCTCGGTCCAATACAGAGGTGTACGACATTTACGTCCGTACAAAGCTTCATAAGGTGCCATTCTGATGCTCGATTGAAAATTGTTATTGTATGCAAATTCAATCAAGGGCAGATACTGTTCCCACGAACCATCAAACTCAAGTATACAGCATCTTAACATATCTTCAAGAATCTGAATAATCCGCTCGGATTGACCATCCGCTTTGCGGATGAAAAGTCAGATTGAATACTGATTTTGTGCCTAAAGCTTATTGCAATTTCTTTCAGAACCTCGATGTAAATCTTGGATCTCTATCTGACACAATGGATAGTGGCACTCCGTGCAATTTAACAATCTCAGAAACATAAAGCTCGACTAATCTATCAAGTGGATAGTCGATCTCTACGGAACAAAAATGGGCAGATTTCGTCAATCGATCAACTACGACCTAAATCGCATCTTTCTTTCTCGGAGTCTGAGGTAATCCAGAAACAAAGTCTATCGTTACTCTATCCCATTTCCATTCGGGAATCAGAATTGGTTGTAGCAAACCAGATGGAACGATGTTCAAACTTTCACTTGGCGATGATTAAGCATTTCGAAACAAAGTCAGAAACGTCTCGTTTCATACCAGACCACCAATAGTGTTGCTTCAGATCATGATACATTTTAGTATTTCTCGGATGAACAGATAGACGATTATCATGTGCTTCATTCAAAATCAACTAAATCAACTCTGGATTTCTCGAAACACAGATACAATCCCGGAATCTCAAACAATCATCAACAATTTGAAATTCAGATTCGGAATTCACTTCACACTAAGCTCGTCTCGCTAGCAATTCATTATCAGATTTTTGAGCATCACATATCTGTTGTAAGAACAACGGCTTTGCTTTTAATTCAGCTATTACAGAACTGTTATCAGTCAAATCTAACTGGACATTCAGAGCATGTAGCGCAAACAGTGATTTTCGACTCAATGCATCAGCAACAACGTTCATTTTACCCGGATGATAATCTATCACAAGCTCATAATCTTTTAACAGTTCCAACCATCTTCTTTGACACAGGTTCAAATCTTTCTTTTTCACAAATAGAACAGGAGCACCCCAAGGTGAAAAACTCGGTCTTGCAAACCCTCTGTCGGTTAATTCTTGCAACTGTGACTTTTAACTCTTTCAATTCCATTGGTGCCATTCTATACGGAGCTATCGAAATAGGGGTCGTACCAGGCAACAACTCAATACCAAATTTAACTTCACGTATCGGAGGCAAACCCGGTAATTCTTCCGGAAACACATCAGAATATTCACAGACAACAGGCACCAATTCTATTTTCTTTTCAGACACTTTCGAATCAATCACATAAGTAAAATATGCCTCATAACCCTTTTTCACATAACTTTGAGCTTTGAAAACCGATATCACAGCAGACAATCCATTCATATCATTAGACTCAATCCGCACAATTTCATTATTCGAACATCTCAAATCAATAGTCTTTCTTTTACAGCTCACCACAGCATCATGCAAAAACAACCAATCCATACCCAGAATAATATCGAACTCATCAAATGGCAAAAGCATCAGATCAGCAGGGAAATAGATATCTCAAAACATTAACGGATAGTTCTTGCATACTTTGTCAACAAGAACACTTTTACCTAAGGGGTTCGATACTTTTATAGCAAACTCGTGAGACTTTACAGCAAAGTCTTATCGAATACTAAGTTCATGCATATATAGAAATGAGTAGAACCAGGGTCTATCAAAGCAATCACAAAAGTATCATAAAGTGTAAAAGTACCCATTATAACATCTGGAGATGAAGCTTCCTCCCGAGCTCGGATAGTATACGATCCGCAGCGCTCTAGCTTCGATCTCGCAATGATATCTCTAGTAGTTCTCGACTACCACCGACGTTTCTTGCATTTTGAGGAGATCTACCTCTCAATGAAACATTCTCGGATCTCGGGTTCGAACAATCTCTTGTTCAAACAGACTCAAGGCGATCTCGGATGAAATGGTCTAATGATCCACATTTGAAACAAGCTCGGTCATTTAATCTGCAAATTCCCGGATGCCTTTTTCCATAATGTTTACATTCAGGTTGCTTGAATCTAACATTTCCAATACTAGTGATTGAAGTTGTTGGAGCTTTGGAGCTTAACTGTGATCTAGCTCGATCTCTACTCGAATGCCTCACATTAGCCTTTGAACGGCTATGTTCATCTCGTAATTTCTTTGAGGCAGACTGAAATGATTTGCTCATAAGTCTCTTTTTCATATCTCTGGCTTCAGACTCAGCTTTGCATGCTCGGTCAACTAGCACTACAAACTCTTGTATCTCTAAAGTACCAACTAGCAATTTGATATCTTCATTTAGGCCATCTTCGAATCTTTTACACATTATCGTTTCAATCAAAATGTATTCCCGAGCATACTGACTTAATCTTACAAACTCTCGTTTGTACTCAGTAACAGACATGTGACCTTGTTTCAATTCTAAAAAATCTTTTCGTTTTTGATCAATGAATCTCTGAATAATGTATTTCTTTCTGAACTCAGACTGAAAGAAATCCCATGTGATCCGTTCTTTAGGAACAACCGAAATCAAAGTTTTCCACCACCGATAGGCTGCATCTCGTAACAAAGAAACAACACACTTTATACATTCTTCAGGAGTCAGTGACATCTCATCAAATACTCGGATAATGTTTTCTAACCAAAACTCGGCTTTCTCAAAGATCATCATCATTAGTAGCGGAACTCTTCAAATTTCCATACTTGCAGATCTTGTCTCACTGGAGGCTTATTCAATGATTTATACCCATCACTGGAGGCACAACCGAGGTTTGAGGGGATTAGCTGGGGCGGGGTTGTGAAACAGTCGGGTTATACTTTTACGAATTGAGTGAACCATTCACTCATCATCGGGAAGAAAGCTTGTCTAGCTTTCCCTCCTGACCGCTAGTAACCGGTCTCGGATCAGAGGGCGTTGTCCCTTGCACACACGAGCAGCGCATTACTTTCTACGCCGTCACCACGGCTCTTTCGGGATCCATTACTATACGAAATCACATTTTATACGTCAGGATTCATCACACTATCACAATTCAAAAATATGGCATGTATAGCTAGACTCTGACATGCTACGTTAGTTTGAAAATCGGCTAAACCGTAGCTCTGATACCAACCAAATGTAACACCCCTAACCCGTATCCGACGTCGGACTGGGGATAAAGGCGTTACCGGATGGATCAGAAAATTTAATAGATAATTTCATAAGATCATACATCAATTACAATCATAGTGTCCCTTAAGTAGGTCATTGAAACCTTAAGTATGCTCAGAAATAGGGTCGGGACTAAACCGGAACACATACAGAATCTCATGGAAAATTTTAAACTTTTCTAAAATACAGGGGAGACACGCCCGTGGGAGGAGACCGTGTGCCCTCCACGGCTTCTAGACACCCCCGTGTGTCCATCCGTGTCTATATACTAACTATATTAACATGGTCACTAGCCACGCTCGTGTGCCATGGCCGTGTGCTACAAGGCCATATACTGACTTCCCCACCACGGCCACTAAGCACGCCCGTGTGCCATGGCCGTGTGCTCTTAGCTAGCTACTGACTTGCACACCACGGCTAGCTGACACCCCCGTGTCGAGGCCGTGTGCTACTAAGCTACATTCTGCCAATTCATCCACGGTCTTTAGGCACGCCCGTGTGCCACAACCGTGTAACATTATAGGCCATTTATAAGGCCAAAATGCTACCCATAAGGGTCAAACCTACAAGCAACATATATCATCCCATTTCATTCACATATAACCACCAAAATATACCAAATAGCCATCCCAAATCATGCATATTTGACAACTAAGGAAATCACACAATAATACATTCAATATCCATTTTATCTTTACATTCAAAACCAATTCCAAACATACCAATTTGCATGACCAAATCACAATTATGCCCAAACACCATTCATCTATATACTTACCATATCATAACCATTTCATATATCAACTAATCTTACCAAAACAACTTCACATATCACATTCCTTTAAGCATATTACCAAAACATAACTAGCCAAATCACATGGCTAAGTTCACATAACAATTCATACCAATGACTAGCCTATACATGCCATATCTAGCCATATACATTTTCAAAGTGTAGCAAAATAAGTTTAGTAGTGTGATGACGATCAGTGACGGTCCCGAGCCTTCAGTAGCTTTGACGACCTATAAAACAGAGAAAACACACATAGAGTAAGCTTTCCAAAAGCCTAGTAAGTCATAATACCAATAAACTTAGCATATAAACACTCAAAACATATAATCAATCTAAATTCACTAATGGCTCAATTTCACCATCATAATTCTTCTTAGTACATTCACTTAGGCCTTTCATTCTTCAAACATGTATATTAGTACACACTTTATTAGATCATAGCTTTTCTACCCATATAACACACTTTTATTCCCATATTCAAATACATAATTCATCTAGGTAAGTTTAAGGAATTACTTACCTTCTTATACACACATAGTGTACTTATCAAACATACCTGAAACAAATATACAAATTACATATTCCTTGCTTCTCAAACTTGACCATTGAACCGTTTGTAATCTAATAGAATAGGTAAAGTGCCGGAATAATAATACAATGCCAACGTCCCAGACGTGGTCTTAAAAGTAATCAAATATTGAAGCTACTATCCTGCATGTGGTCTTACTCGTATTCGAGATATTGATGCCATCGTCCCGCACAGGTCTTACTCGTATTCAGATATTGATGCCCATCGTCCCGCATGAGGTCTTACTCGTATTCAGATATTGATGCCCTTTGTCCCGCACAGTGGTCTTACTCGTATTCAGATATTGTTGCCACTGTCCCAGCCAGGGTCTTAATCGTTTTCAGAATAGATACCTTTGTATTCCTTAGTTCGTACGGGATTTCTCAGACTTATCACTATATCGACCTTATCCCAAAATTCATATACATAGCATCTCATAAGCATTCATTATCATTTATAGTCATGGAAATAAACTCAATTCAATACAATAACATTTATTTGCAATATGACTTACCTCGGATTCGGTTTATCGGAATGGATACGGCTACTCGGTTATTTTCACTTTCCCGCGATCTAAGTCTGTTTTCCTCGACTCTTGATCTAAAAATATTCAGAATTTAACCCTTTTATTTAATAACACATTCAATTCAACCCAAAAATACTTATTTCGGGCAATTTGCAAATTAGCCTTCATATTTGCATAATTTATCAATTTAGTCCATTTTTCTCAAAACATCAAATTCACAAAATCAATACACAACCAAGCTTAGCCGAATATATATATACATCATACAAGCCCATACTTTTCATCAAATTGACAATTTAGTCCTCCAAAATAATATTTTCTTAATTTAGCCCTAATTAACTAAATTCATCCAAAATTCAAGAACAAAGTATGTTCATCAAATACATATCTATCATTTAACACCACAAAACATCACAAAGCTCAACATAGCATCAATGGCATTTTACACAAACATCATCAATTCATGAAATTAATACATGGGTTTTGCAGCTCTCAAAACAACGATTACAAAAACGTAGAAATTATCGAAAACCAATCGAAAACATACCTCTAATTTGGCTCTCAAATGGCCGAATATGTAAAACTCAACCCTTGCTTTTTCTTTTTCTTATTTCAGTCAAAAGATGAACTAAAAATGGCCATTTTGTTATGTTTTATCCAATATAACATACATAATAATTCATTTACATATTTAGCCCTTCATTAAACAAATAAAACAAACATGTAATAATGACATGATTGTCTCTCATTCATCCACTAACTATAAGTTGGCATAATAACAACATAAGGACTCCACCTTAACAAAGCCACAACACATTAGTACTTTAGCAAATAGCAAGCAAATTTCACATTCAATGCAATTTCATCCTATTTGTCAATTAAACACACAGACGGACAAATTAACTTACGAAAATTTAACACATGCTTAGTCACTTATCAACGGCACAGAAAATAATATTAAAATATTATACAGACTCAGATTTGTGGTCCCGAAACCACTATTCCGACTAGGGTATAAACCGGACTGTTACACAATCCCCTTTTTTTATTCATATGAAATATAATATTTTCCTCATTCACAATCTCAATATGAGATCCATTACAAATAACTTTTAAAAGTAATGTATTAACCATCATAAATTTTGTGTTTTTTTAGATAATGATATATTTAAAAGTAATGTATTAACCATCACAAATTTTGTGTTTTTTTAGATAATGATATATTAGCTCTTCTGGAGCTTTCAACTAATTTTGTATTATCAAATATTGGAATAATATTTGTTTGTTTCAGTACCAAATAAGATAAATATTTTCTATCTGTAATGATAGAATTCATTACTACATTTTTATATCATTCCTCAAAGAATATTAACAGAAATAAAATATTTGGGCATACGCCACATATGTGGCCAATAATCTTTCATATCACATTGATAACATAAGTTATCTTTACCCTTTGAAAAGTTATCTTGAGAACTCTCATTATTTTCTTATTTATTACTATGTTCCCACTTTTAGTGGTCCATAAGTATATCTTTTATTTTCTTTATGTTTACATTCACTTCGGGGAATACAACAAATCTAGTAGGACGAACTTATAAACATCCCAATAGATTCTTTATTTCATAATCACCATCGCAAACATGCGTGAGATTTCAAATCAAAATCTATCTATGCATGTTGTCATGATTAGTCTCCAATTATAATAAACAATAAATAAAACATAGTAAAATATACCTGAAGATCTTTAACGTCATCGTCATCACTAGAAGGTATGAGATAGCTTGAAAATATTTTTGATTTCATATAGATAACGGTATCAAATCTTTCACCATCCTTAAGAACAAAAAGTAAAATAAGTTAATCAAAACAATGATAACATATAATGAAAGAAGAATGAAAAATAATAATCAGATATGAAACATTAAATAAAAGAAACTTCCTGTAAAAACTTTGCATCTTGCCGTCAAAGAAATTGAAAATCATGGAGGATAAATTTGATCGTCGATAAAAGGAACTATCACTTTGAGCAAGATCGTGCTGATAATGTGTTATAAAATAAAGAGAGATGGGGAGAATAAAGAACAAAGAAAATATGAAAGCAACAGAGATTGTACTTTATTGATCAAAATGGGTAATTACAATGCTTCATCAGAGTCTCTATTTATAGGCATAAGAAGTATAAAAGAAGTAGAGATCCAATTCTAATAACTATTAGAATTTAAAGTACATTAAAACTTTATCTTGATCTTGATGGACATCCACTTAATAAGATATTCATAACATAAATAGATAAATAATAAATATATAATTGTTTTTATTTAAATTTTGGTAAACTACCAAAATAGTCACTTTTGTTTACCTCAAGTTACGTTTGATCATTTATGTTTGAAATGTTACGCTTTAGTCACTTATGTTATCGTTTTGTTACATTTTGGTCATTGAGCCATTAATTATCATTAACGGTGTAACGGTAAGCTAACGTGACACGTTAAATCATCATTTCAAACGAAAATTTTAGGTTAAATTATACAATTGGTCTCTATAATTTTTCGTTTTGAGCATGCTAGAGATTGTGTGACCCAAATCCCGTCACTTGTTGAAAAAATAAATATAGTGACAAAATAAGGGGATTTGTAGGGGCGAAGCCCCCGCAGTACGGACCATACCGCACAAGTTGAGTCCGTATAGAACTATATTTCTACTACTTGACTTTGATTAGAATAGGGTTTTTCAACCCTTAAATAAATCGAAACTCCTCTTATATCACTCATTTTTCAACATTAGTGAATTTATTCTTCTCTTCCTGTGGTTTTTTCCCCAAAAGGGCTTCCACGTAAAATCTGTGTGTTCTTATTTTTTTTCTTATTGCTTTACGATCGTTCTACCGCCATTATCGACGTTTATTATAATAGAGCAATTTAATTTTTTTCTTTTATGTTCTTTTAAATTTCCTTTTTTTTTTTTTTTTTTCATTCTCTTATGCTTCTCCCTCTATTTTTCTTCCTTCTCCATTTCTTTTAACATAGTTTTTCTATGTTTTTCATTTCTTTTAACATAACTTTTTTATGTTTCTAAAACAAGAAAAGGTGAAAGCTAAAACCAAAATAAAAATTGCCTCGCACATTCTCACCCCATTCTTACCCCATAGTTACAAACCCTCATCATCCACTGTCGCTTTGACGGGCCAATTCGGATCTCTCAATAACCTAGTCCACAAGCTCGCCTCACTTAAAGACCTCGCCAATCGTGACCTATGGCGGTCCACCTTCAACAAATTTCCTGAGCCCATTCCCTCAACCTCCTAACCAATCCCCATGACCACCTTATGTACCTTATCTACAACATTCTCGCCCTCTCGAAACTACGTTGTTTCACGAATTCTTCAAACTAGCTCGACACTTTCAATGACTAAAATGACCACCATATGAAACTTACCCAAACCAATTTGGTTCCATGCTCCCTTTATCTCTTCGATTCATCCATGATCGGCTTCCAATCAAGCTTTATTGGGAATACCCAAGAAGGTTTAGATCAATTTCGTCGTTTGCTTTATTTTTTTCGTCAAAAAATAAAAGAAAAGGAAAGGAATAATCTACACGATTTTTGTCAAATTTTGGAAAAGGAAAAGAATTGTTTTGAATATAAATATTTTAATTTATGCTTAGATTTGATTAAGGCTATGCCTTTTTATATTGATTAGTTAGACCTAGTTTTAGTTTCAAAATTAGGTTATATTCAAATCAAGGTTTGATTAAGAATAATTGATATTTGGTTTTGAGTGAAATTCAATTTAAGAATCATGTGGAAGAAACAAGGACTTGATTTATTTGGTGGGTAAAGATTATGCTTTTGCAGAGAAGAATATGAGAAGAGAGAAAAATAAAGAGGAAGAAGAAGAGAAGGAAAATAAAGAAATAAAAATAAAAATATTAAATTGTTCAAAAAAATAAAAGTATAGGGACTAGTTGTGGAATTTAACCTAAAATTTTAGTCTAACATGGTGAAATAACAGGTCACGTCAGATTGTCATTACACCATTAACAACAGTTAACAACTCAGTAACCAAAATGTAACAAAACAATAACGTAAGTGACTAAAATGTAATCTGAGGCAAACAAAAGTGACTATTTTGATAGTTTGCCCTTTAAATTTTGCTCAGATCTAAGGTTTCTTGAAGAGGTGGGCATTCTTCAAACTTGCTTTACATGATAACCCATGTTTTTCGAGTTTTAGAATTGATTTGATAAAAGTTAATTGCTAATATTATTAGTAAATGATGAATTTTTATCAACTCAACTCTAAAATTCGAATTAAATACTAAAAAATTAACATCATTACTTTTAAGTACCAAAAAATATATATTTTGTCAAATATGATTTTTAAATTGGAAAAAAATTTAAGTATTACATTAAAAGATATATCAAATAACGGATTAAGCGAAAAAAAAAGGAAGAAAGAAAGAAAATGAAATAGACTTGTCAATTTAACCACATAAATTTTGCAGTAGATAGAAATTTAGGCATTGATTTTGTGTTGTTATGTCGGCTATATAGAATACTCAAAAAAATAAAAGATAAGATGGACATGCGCGTGGTAGTGACGTGCGAAAAAGATGGTCGGGGACTATAAAGTACGGTTGAAAGGCATTGAAGGCCAGAGAGGTCGGATTTATTTGCATTAAAAAGCAAAAGCATTTTTTATGGAAAATAATTTAAAATATTTTTATTAAGAAAAATTGTTTTTATTTTTATTTTTAAATATTTTATATTGATAATTTCAATTAAAAATTCATTTGATTTTAACATAAATTTTTAATAAATATGTTATTTTACACATTTTTCATCCATATTATGAATGTATAATAAAAATAATTAAGTCTAAAAGTAGGGGTTCTATGTTCCTTAAACAAGATTTCCAAGTTTAAATTTTATTAATAAATAAAAATAAGATTCAAAGGCAAAGCCAAAATTGGTGGCAAGGAGAGGCCGAGATTAGAGGTTTTCGTAGACATTCTTCTACTTAAGATTTAAAGAAATTCTTTTAGGTGAGCTCAAGTTCAGATAAGCTCAATTTAATTTTGTAATCTATTTCACTATTAAAAAAATATAATAAAATTGAAGTAATAATTTAAAGTCAGCCCGCCTAAATATAAAATTATCATATTGTATAAGAATTAATGTTAAAAGAAATTAAATTATTTAATATTAACTTATCAATTAACATAAATATACCTATTTCTCTTAATTTACTCAAAATCATTGCGATTTTCAAATACCTAAAGAGGACATGAATTGATGTCTACAACCATGCAAAGCATCAAATTATATAGAAAGAACATAAGCAAAGATTTAATTTTATTATAATTCTCAATGTTAAGCATTTAAGTTTAAGTTCTCTCGTGCTGGATTTTTCTTTAAATTATTCTAAATTTAAGTCTCATTATAGACTTTAATCTGAATACATTTCAATTTTCAGTTCATTATATTTTGTATTGAGTTTATTACAATTTTAGTAATCCAACATATATAATTTGTGATATGTATTAGTAAATTTTTTAAATGAAGTTATTTTATTATAAATGAAAAATTGACTGCCCTAATTGTATTTGTAAATGTGCATGCATTTTTTCTACCAATTTCCTCGTTGTTTTTTGTCGTCTAATGATACTATTTTCAAATGTTTCAAATTCAGACAATGTATTATGCATTTTTGACAATTTTTATTACTTGCAATTGCTGAGTTGATGTAACAAATTCTCGCTAACACCTAATATGGTACCATACGGTTTTTGGTCAATAAGATTTGGGTCTATTTTTCCAACCAAAATAAGGGACCCCTATTTAATTCAATGTCTGAAATCCACAATATTTCATCATTCTGGCAAATCTAATCGGAGAAATCCAAGTGGTTTCTTTGACCATCAATCTACCCTTGTGTTGGTCATAAAATTGAAGGAGACTTATCGTTGAAACTTATACGTTGAATTTCTAGTATAGATTATATTATTAATTCACACATTTACGTTATTGATGAATTAGATAATATCATTTTAAGAAAATTTAAAGTTATTTGTTTTAATTTTTTTTAAAAATAATCAAGTAAAGTTAACTTAAATTTATTTGTTGAAATACAATTGAGATGATGGTGGTTGATGACAGTTCACTCAAGTAATTAGAATTTAGGTTCCGTTGAAGATTAGAATGTGGGAGGAAGAAGGAAGGTGGCATAGAGTTTGACTGTGGAGAAAAAAGAGAGAGAAAATCCTATTTCTTGATCTTTGAGAGTTTTAAAAGGGGCACATTTGGTTCTTCTCAAAATATAATGTGTCATTCTCGTATTAGTTCCATACTCTCTAGAGCCCCTCTGATTTATGGATGTCATTTCTTTGTAGGTACGGATTATCATGTCAAACTAATAGATATATGTGAGATATAATTGAAAAGTGTTTTGTCCATGTCAGAGATGTGATTCCAATGACGTGATGAGTTTGAGCTTTAGGCTCGTGGGGTCTAACACTTACAAGTATTCTTAACTTATAAAATGGTTTTAATTTGTATTTTTAATTGATACGATGAATAAGAGACAAGATAAACTCGTTAAGTGTAAGAATAATGTACCTTATAGTTAATGTTTTAAACTTGCTGTAATTATTACATGGATGTTGTTTTTTGCTAATAATGCATTGAATTTAAGACTTGGTTTAGTTTTGTGAAAAAAAAATCATTTAACTAAAATTGTTTTTAGTGGAAAAAATCGATAGTGCTTTAAGAGAAGGTAGAAGTGTCTGTTCGCAACCCATTGGCTGGCGCTATATACTTACATTAGTGAATTAGGCAGTAGGAATATTTACCTATTCTCCAATATGAAGAAAAAGAAACAAAATTTACTGCACCCTTTTAACTTGTGCAATTTATACAGCCATCCCTTTTTCTTTTTTTCAAAAGGAGTGCATAATATATTAGTTAAAGAAGAAATTGTTGCAATCCATAAAGTAAACTAGTGTTGGAGTGACAAAAAAAATTGTGTTGAAATCTTAATTGACATCAGTTTTAGATTGAATTTTTGAACCCATTTTACTTGCTCATTAAAAGAAAAGGTTGCAATTTTAGGTGGATGTAAAGTGGAGGTGATTGTTAGAGAGAGAATTAGTTGGGGGTTAGAGAATATACATTACATCATATAAGTGAAATGAAATTTGATTCAGTTGTTGTGTTACCAACCACAAAGTTAGAAGCGTATTTGTTAGCAATGAATTGTTTTTATCTTTGCAATGGGTTGTGTTTAATTCATTAAATTAATAATACCACGATCATATACGTACAAATTTAAACGCTAGCAGGTATTGGGGACGTGGGTCGCCCAGCCATAGAGAAATCGCCATTAGTCATCAGAGCAGAAGAGAAGCATACTCGACGTATGTGGTTTTAAATTATTAATTTTAACTAATGGAATGATGCTGGCTTTCGCTAAGGACAGCTAGCGCAATGCAAAGCACTAGCCATAACATAACCCCAATACATATAATATTAGTTAAGATTTGAGACTAGTCCCTCAATAATTTTTTGACGCACATAAATCTTTAAGTATTAGATATCAATTAATTAATTGTTGAGATAAGAAGCAGGAGGTAGGATGGAACTAAATTGTTAAAATGCATGGAGTGGGATAATAAGACGAATATAATGTAAGGCCAAAGTTAGTAGTGATGCATGAAGATTTGGTTGTTCAAAGATGGAAAGCATATATATAGCTTCTGTTTATGAAAGACAAAATCTAATGAATGCAGCAATGTAGAGTTTTGAGCTTACACTTTTTCGACCTTTCAACTTCAATTGTCCATTTACATACAAATATAGATAAATGGGAGGATGCATGCATGGAGATTCTCAATTAATACATAAAGATGAAATTTGCATCCACAGTGACTTTATGTGAAAATTAATTATCCGCCTTCCATAAGCATGCATGAATGTGGTGACGATCATATGGCTATGGGACTCATAGAGGGTTGTCAGAATCAAGCATTCTTTTCATAAAATTCGGAAGATGAGAGAGACAGGGAAGTGTGTGTATATATATATAAATGGACAGACAAGAAGTGTTACTGTTACATTGTACCTTTCTTTGATATTAATATAATCCCAAAAAATGCCGTCTCTGCAAACCTGTCATCGTACCATGTTTATGAGAAAAGTGGAAAGAATCCAATTATTTTATCATCATCATTTATGCTTTATAATTTAGTCTAATAAAATCTTGGTGTATATTGACCTATATATAGTGGTATCTTTTGGGCATATTTATCATCATTTCCTCTTTTTTTTTTTTTTGGCCGGATATATAAATGTTTTGGCTTTTGTATTTGAAAATAGTGATTTCTTTTTTTACTTTTATCAATCTTATTTTTGATTTCCTTTATTATTATTATTATTATTATTATTATTATTATTATTATTATTATATATATAAAACATAAAACTTTGACTATAAATTCTCTTATAACATTTTCCAATGGAAGAAACTTGTTGAAGAGTCTATTTATAAAAGAAAAAGCTGGGCATAAAAAATTTAAAAATAAAATTTGGGAAATAATATTAACATGTAAGAAAAGCAATATTTTGGCTTTTGTGTTATTGGCAGAGGATTTCCTAATAAATGTAAAGAAATGGCATGGAGTATAATAAATTTGTGTTGTTATTGCAATGGTAATTTGTTGGCATTATGCAAGATCTTCCCCCCAAAAAGGAAAATGATTGGGGTATAAACATTTTGTACAAATTAAGGAGAAAAACAAAAAAATGAAATAAAATAAAGGACCACTTGTGCATTGGATGAAATATAACAATATGATTGCCCACTTGTCACTTCCCACTTGACACTGAAGAAGAAGGTGACGAGGGGTGGAATGACTAAAAAATGGGATATTTCACGGAAAGTAAAAGATTGTAGAGATATGAAGTGTAGATTTCATGACTACTTGCAGGACCACACTGTTTATAAAATTTAATGTTATTAAATGTCAACCAAGTTGTGATTGAGTGATAATGTATAAAATGAAAATTTTAAATATTTTTAGTACAAACCATATAGGCATATAGATTGGGATAAGCGTATGATTTGAAGTGCATGTGTTTTGAACATCACCATCATAATACAAAGGAAAAAGTCAGCCATTAAAATAAGCAAGTAATTAATTTTGGATGGGAGAAATCACAACAGGTGGCTTCACTACACAAACTCATCCATCCGGACAGAATATCTATATTAGTAAACCCTATTAATTTCATCTCAACATAATTAAGCATAAAATAAAAAACAAAACAAATGGTTTGTATTTGGTAATTGACTCTGACAACTCAACTCTGTTTAGGTTTAGCCACATGTATTGCTACAACACATGCATTAAGATGTCATGCATCATTATTGGACTTTTGAAAAAGATAGAAACATTCTGATCAAATTTGTAATAATACAACATTAATTGATCTCCTTGGTCAGAGTTCCCATTTTCATCTCACAAATCTCTTCATTTTATTTTATTTTTATATACTTAATATATCCTCCATTTTTATTTTACAAATCTATTCTCTTTTTCGTCTGGACATATATATGTATTTATTTAGGTCGATTAGTCCTTGTAGTTTGACATAATTTATAATTTATTTTTTATATTTAAATTTTATCTTTTTTAAAAAAAAATTTAAAAATCTAGTTTAATCATTAAAATTAGTATTTTCAATCATAATTTACTAACGTGTGCCATATGGTTGAAAGAAAATAGACATGTCAATTTTATAAATTTTGATGAAAAATACTAACAACACTTAAAATTTTTAACTCTTTTAAACAAAAACAAAATCTCAAAATACTAATATTTTAACCATTTATTTAGCATGAAGTATGAAATTAATTAAATACCCAAATGTAGTAAAAATGTTAATTACCTCTCCATTGCCATCCTAAACACCCAAAGACCGTAAACAAATGGAAACAAACATATTTGCAAAAGATATATATATGCGGAAGTAGGGATTTTGATTTGATTAAATTTAAACCTCTTTTTAAAACTAATAATTCAAATTAGGGTTTTTTTTATATAAAATTTTAAATTTTTACCTCTCAAATTTTATAATTTTATCTCCATCTCTCTAATACAAAATGCTTTAACTTCATCCTTATTTTTTGACTTTTGAGTGCATGTAAATCAGAATGAATGGTATTATTGAAGAAATAATCAATATCACTAACAATATATAATTGTATACCTTGTGGATGAATCAATTTATTACATCATCAACAATAAAGTTAGGTAAATTTAATTTCAATATATATAAATCTAGTACACACAATAATAATATCAAATATTAACCCGGTGGAAGATATCACGCCATATTTTAATACCAGTATTGCTGTTGTTTTTTTGCCACCAATAGCTACTATTTAACTACTATAAATGCTCAATTACTCGTGACTTTTACTTTAAATATATCGGTATTGAATTCTTGTGGTTGGTTTGATAATCAAAGATTGTTCATCTATAGAATCCATTCGAATTTAAATTTTGAAAAAGTAAGTGGTAAACCATTATTAGACAGTTCTATTTAAACATAGTGTGTACATGTATAATATGAATATGTCTTAACCGTTGTTTTTCTTTCATGTAAGTGGTAAACCATTATTAGACAATTCTATTTCATGTAAAATACTACATGGGTATTGTAATATAATCATTTTACTATCCCTGTTGTTTTTCTTTCAAGTTTCCCTTCATTTTATTCCTTTTGTTACCATATAAAAGAAAATATATCAGTATCGGTAGCTTAGTTAAAAAAAATGGTAAGCTACTAAGTTCATAGTCATTGGTACATTACTAGTTACCTTGGATGGAAATGTACTCGAAAAAGAAAAAAATTAAAGCATGAATTTTTTAAATATATAATGTTATTTTAGTACAATTATAGTTACTAATTAATGTAGAATAAATAAATTTTTTTTCAAATTAGTATAACTTAAATAAAATCAAAGTGTTAAATGCATAATTACACCATACAATTTAAACATTAAAATTCACATATAATTAAAAAATCTTATCATGGCTACACTAATTAATGATGTAGATGAAATATTAAAAATAGTTTACAATAGAATGTTGATGAGCATAAGAGATGATAAATTGATGATTGAGAGCCCCCCACCCAAGATGGAAAAAGAAATGAGGTTTTGGACTAATTCCTAAACCTATAACAGACCGAAATTATTATTCAATTCACATTTTCATTGAAGCAGTACACGGTGACTTCGTTTCTTGTATATTAAATGTAAGTCTTTATTTTTGGTTGGGGGCTTGACAAAGGTTTTGACTCACCAAAACACCACCCAAATCCAACCCAACATTTATTAAACACTCTCACTCTTTTGGCTGCTTATTATATATATATTGATAAATATATTGTATAAGCTTTTATTGCAGCTTGTTCAAAGTGGGGTTTTGCTTTGAAAATAAAAAGGCATGCTTTGAACTTTCTCCTATTCAAAGATGGGGGTTTTGAATGACAAATTAATTTAATTAGTTTAAGATTTAAAACTTATGGCACAGATTTTGGTGAAGCCTATAAAAATTGCAGACTTTTAGAGTGAGGTATGGTAAAAGATTATGGGGTTTCTACCCTTCAATATTTGGATGTTCAAAGAAAAAGTGAGTACGGATTGAGCTAGTTAAACTTCAAACTCTCCTTTTGTCTTGCTTAAGGGACGTTTTCTTTCATGACTTCAAACCCAACCTTTTCTTGATTCTGGTCAAACACTCACGCGCTCTTTCTGCTTTCTTTTCTTTCAGTCCTGCCACGTGCTTGCTATTTTTATTTTACGACTAAATTATAGTTTTTTTAACATTTAATCATTTCAGACTATTCACAGCTTCTCTTCAATTTTAAAATAAGATTACAATTCGTTTCAGCAAACTCATGTTTTTTTACATTAAAAATAATTTTGATACTAATTGAGTTAAGATTCAATTGATATATTAAATTATAATTGATAATTATTTTTTTATTGTAAAATAATACAAAAGCATTCACAATCATTAATAAAAATATATGAAATAAAAAGAAATAGATAAAATTTATACAACATTGTGATTATAATACAATCACAAATATGAGTTTAAGTAAGTACAAATTATAATCAAATCAATATCAAATATAAATAATTTTAAGAATCAAAATAATCTAGATTAAAATTAATCCACAAAATTAAAACCCACATATGAAAGTAGATATATATTCGAATAATTATAAAATAAAATCAAACTAATATAAAACACAAAATAAACTAATAATCGAAATAATTGAGATTGAAATTAATCGATCGAATCGAATTAAAACCCACGCATATAACTAAACATAGTAGAAATGAAACTAAAAACACAAGGTTTAAAGCAATTAAATAAAAAAAATAGTGAGATGAAATTTTAATAAAATAATAAAAATAGAATATGTAACAATAAACTGAGTCACAGAAAATATTTTAGCACGTATAAAGAGTACAGATGAGTAGAACTAGAAAACATGCAATGAGCTGGAAGGAGATTCCGCGTGTGGGGGATTCAAGTTGTATTTCAAACCCCCTTCCTTTTCCCTTCCTATCTCCTTTTTCATATTTCTAACCCGACCCGACCCGACCCGACCTGACCAAATCCCCAGTCCCCCTCCTATATATATACCTGCTGCTTCACTTGTTTCCCTCACACAACTTCTTCACCGTTCAGCTACCAAGATTTCCACCCTATTTATAATTTATTAAACATGGCATTCTATTTCATGATTCCCTTATTTGCTTCCATTTTCTTTATTTTTCTCTTCAATTCTCTGCTTAATTTGTTCAAATCCAAAAAATCCCGGGACTTACCCCTCCCGCCAGGCACCCTGGGTTGGCCGTACATCGGTGAAACCTTTCAGCTCTACTCCCAAAACCCAAATGTCTTCTTTGCTTCCAAGCAGAAAAGGTGTGTTATTTTTCTTTGTGGCATGTTCTTTGCAGTGTAATGTAATGCATGCTTACAATGGGCGGTGGCTTGTGTTTGTTTGTTTTTATATAGGTACGGCTCCATATTCAAGACCCATATACTTGGGTGTCCCTGTGTGATGATTTCCAGCCCGGAAGCTGCGAAATTTGTGCTTGTCACCAAGTCTCACCTCTTCAAGCCAACGTTTCCGGCCAGTAAAGAGAGGATGTTGGGCAAACAAGCCATTTTCTTTAGCCAAGGACAGTACCATGCCAAATTGAGGAAGCTTGTGCTCCGTGCCTTCGTGCCTGAAGCCATCAAAAGCTTCGTTTCCAACATCGAATCCATTGCCAAAGATTCTCTCCAGTCATTGGAAGGCAGGCTGATTACCACTTTCCAAGAAATGAAAACGGTAAGCCTAAAAAACAGAGAGGGAAAAAAAAAACAGGGTTGTTTCCTCTGTTTTTGTTTACCCTGTGTTTGATGATATGTTGATATCAAATATATTTTTTATATTTGCAGTACACATTCAATGTTGCGCTGCTATCGATATTCGGAGAGGATGAAGTGAAGTACAGAGAAGATCTGAAAAGGTGTTATTACATATTAGAAAAAGGGTATAACTCGATGCCCATTAACATTCCGGGTACACTTTTCAACAAATCGATGAAAGCAAGGAAAGAGCTAGCTCAAATCCTGGCCAAAATCATATCGACCAGGAGGGAAACGAAGCAGGAGTACAATGACTTGTTGGGTTCTTTCATGGGTGATAAAGAAGGCCTCACCGATGAACAAATCGCTGATAACATTATTGGTGTAATCTTTGCTGCTCGTGACACCACCGCTAGTGTACTCACTTGGATAATTAAGTACCTTGGAGAAAACCCCAGCGTTCTTCAAGCTGTCACGGTAAGTTTATTGCTCCTCCTATGGGACTAGTCTAAGAAAACTCCACCATAGACACAATGAGTGACTTGGTTGTTTCTTGTGGTGTTTTACAGGATGAACAAGAGGCCATAATGAAAGGTAAAGAGAAATGCGGTGAGGAGCAAACTCTGAGCTGGGCAGATACCAAGAAGATGCCCATAACTTCAAGAGTGATTCAGGAGACACTTAGGGTTGCTTCGATTTTATCTTTTACCTTCAGAGAAGCAGTGGCTGATGTTGAATATGAAGGTCAGTTGCACCCCAACCTCTGTCAATATATATACACATACTAAGTCACTCTTTAGTGATAAAAGATTTCATTTGAATTGAAATCTTGATCGGTCCACATTTCAATACAGATAATTCAATCTCTGTAACTGTTAAGAGTATAATGCTACTACCTTTGCCTTTTTGGTTCAAATAGCCTAACTTGTCTTTTTGTTGTGAAAAATATTAAACAGGGTATCTTATACCAAAAGGATGGAAAGTTTTACCACTTTTTAGAAACATTCATCACAGCCCAGAAATCTTCCCAGATCCTGAAAAGTTTGATCCTTCAAGATTTGAGGTAGACTTATGCAGAGTTTTGTTGTTTTCAATTTTTTTTCTTTTAAATTAAAAAAAAAAAAAGGAGAGAGAGAAAGTAGCAATCACCTAAAGCATACTTTTGCTCAATGATTGAACAGGTTGTTCCAAAACCCAATACATTTATGCCATTTGGCAATGGAACACATTCATGTCCAGGGAATGAGTTAGCCAAGCTGGAAATCATGGTCCTTCTCCATCATCTGACCACAAAGTACAGGTAACCGACAGTCTTTCAATCTCTTCCTTTTTTTCTTTTTCTCAGTGTGGGATTTTTATGCTCTGCTTGTTTCTATTAATAGAAATATAAAATAAAACATGACATATAAATATGGGATTTTTTTTGCAGGTGGTCTATGGTGGGTACAAATAGTGGAATTCAGTATGGTCCTTTTGCTCTTCCCCAGAATGGTTTGCCCATCAGATTAATCAGAAAATCATAGGCATGCACTCAATTTCTTTTTTAGAGTATGAAGCAAAGAATGCAAAGGCAAAGACAGTTCCAACAAAGAGCTTTTTGGACAAATGAAGAAACTTGAGCATAAATAACAAAAATGGAAAAAAAAAAAAACCCAAGTCCCCAAACTGTACAGAAAAGAAAAGCAAAATCTGCAAACAGTTTCCTGTTTATTCTTTCTCCAACTCATAGCAAAGAATAACAAAAAATGGAAAGGGAGTGTCTTTTGTAAGTTTTCTTAATTTAAATGAAGTCCGCAAGGCAAAAAAAAAAAAATATATATTATTCATATTTATATGAATTATTGAAAATTTTATACATCGTGTTGATTTGGTTGACTTTGATTACTTATTGACAGAATATTTCCAGCAATGAATTTGATTGAGATTAAGAATGCTTCAAACTTCAATGTGAGCACATAAATCCTCACTAATCAATGAAACTTCTTCAAATGGCCTGCCCCACGTTTCTCTTATCTCTTTCCAATCATCCATTTATTAATTGGTTTCATAGTTTATGCCTTCAATCACTGTTAATGTTTGGGTTCAACGAGACAGCTAACTAGCTAGCTATCGTTCACAATACCTATAGGCTATATGTTATATCAACTCTTAATTTGCTCTAGCTATGAAATATATAACCTAATTTTCAGCTCTTCCCTTTCTTTTTACTCGTTGTTTATTTGGAGCAGCTATAATTTAAAGAAAAAATGAAAATGAATGGAAACAAGAACTTTTAAGTGCTTCTACGTGCATGCATTGCATGGACTAGTGATGATGAAACTAACAAAAACCCACTGATTGTTCTTGGTTATTGATCCATTCAAACTGATAAATTCAAGCATCTCTGTTTTAGATGTTAGTAGAGAAGGAGAAAATGATTACTGGGTTTTGCTTTATCTGCTGCATGCAGGTGCAACTCTACATTCTTCCATTCACAATAATAGAATATCTTGTCAACTTAGCAACTTGTCAACACCAAAGCGGATTCAAACCTGAACAGGTTTTCTGATAAAGAAAGAAGAATCCTGAAATTAAGATAATCACGGCACTAATTTCTTTTCTTTTTCTTTTTCTTTTCTTTTTTTTGTTAAAAATTTCAAAAAAGTCAACTTCAATTATATAATTACAAGAATGAAGAAGCGGCAACAGCTAGCTCATCCCCCTTTTGACTCACCTATCATTCATGACTTGAAAGCGAAAATAAAAATGAAAAAGAAAAAATCTTCTGACTTTGGGATCTCCGTTTCTCGTAAAAAAATTCAACCACGTGTCATTCTTTCATGAATTATGATCTCCAACATTAATATTTGACTAATTTGCATTTGAATCGCCCAAGTCAAGCAAATTGGGTTAAGAATATTATGTAATGTAACTATTAGCTTCGGCCGCCTCCTGATGAATGAGTTGGAGAAATTAAATTATTATTATTATTAACAAACAGTAAAACCAAAGAGTTGAAATATTTGGGTGCCTTCTCCCCAGTATTTAACTTCCCCTGCTGCCGATAGCAAGGAACGCCGGCCTTACAGAGTCATTTAAATTCAAACCCAAGACAAAAAGGTCCCAAATCTCAATTATTCATTCATTCATTTATATTGTTATTCTTCCCACATTGTCATCGTGATTTATGCCTACATCATCCAACCAACAGAAAGACAAAGACAAGACAAGCGAAGATGTCATATCCATCCAACTCACCACTGCCACTGCCACCTATAATACATTTTATTTCTTTGCTTCATTCTTTGTCTTCTTATCTAATCTATTATTATCTTCACATCCTTTGAAGAACAAGTTTGGTTATGCAAATCTCACCTGGCCCTGCCTACCAAGGATAAAAGGCTTGTCAACTCATGACTTTAAGAACCACTGTTCAACCTTAGTTCCTATGAAAAATAAGACAATTTCACAACCAACCGCTCCTCTTTTTTGCTTCAGACAAACTCCAGTAGTCTGATTTAAAACGGTCCGTCAGATTCAAAAGGTAATACTCATTCCATTCAGTCACGAACCACATATTAGCCCACAAAATGCAGTTTATTAAAAGCCAGAAATCTTAACTTAAAAATGTCACCCATTAACAGCAAAAGTTGCATCAGTCAAATGAGATTAAGATTTCCCCAACTTAAAATAGCTATCAAACTCATTTTTCATGAACCACATTGTTTGGGAAAAGAGAGGAAATATTCACAATGAGAAATACACACCTCAACATCTTTCATGCCCGTGACTTCTCCGTGTTTTTATTCTTATGTAGCTCAACCTAAGCTTGGATGAGGCGGTTTTGTTCTTCAGCCTATTAACAAATTGGAAATAATATGACTGCCATAACTTCCCAGTATGTCAGTTAGAACAAAGCATAATCAATAGGGTAGACGCCTAACACCTAATTTCAGCCAAACTGGAAATCAAGTCTGTAAATCCCAAGAACACAGAATTCTACTTCATTATGAACAGTTCAAAGTTTTTTCATGACTTTTTTGACCACTTAGATAGCTCTGTTCATACTTTAAAGCCCAAAAATGATTGCAAAATCATGCATAAAGAGACGAGGGCAACTTTGCAACAAAAACTTCACCAGTTCATTTCCTACCCTTTCTAGCAGGTTCCTTAAGTACTGGATCTCAGCTTTCTTTGCTGTTGACAGATTGTGCACTGCATCCATTACATTAGTCCTACATTCAATTCTCAGCATTTCAAACAAAGGAAGGAACAATAATCACTGCATAACTTAACGTGTTCACTGTAAAGCATTCTTGTTTTGGTATAAAGCGTAGTCTTTAAGAAATCTGAGGTTCTCTGCAGCTTTTGGATATTAATGCAGCCCAAAAGCAAACAAAAATCTAACTTGTCTCCATTTAGCATTTCTTTCCAGGAAAAAAAAAACACAAATACATGTTTAGGACCACTTCTGGATCTCAAGGTTCATTCTAGTAAAACAAACAACAGAACCAATAACAATTTCCCAACTTATGTGAAATCAGTCCGCACCAGCTTGCTCCCCTAATCTTCATATCAAACTGTGGATCCAAAACTCAACAGGCGTTAAATACATGACACGGCAGAAGCAAGTGCTTGTTTAGACAGGCAACAACTGATAGAAATCTGTGGCGTTTGATGGTTGCAAACAAATAGAAATAAAATTCTTTATGTTTTCCACTCTGTCAGCTCATTTACTTAAGCCTATACTCATTAGCCTAGAGTGCAAGATATTTTTAGAGTAAAGAATGTCCTTGTTTATAAGACCTAAATTAATTTATTTGAACTTTGAACACTATTGGGATGTTTGATTCAAGGAGAAGAGACACAACTTGACAATGGAAGATTGGCACAAAACCCGAATTTAAGTTCTAACATCCAGAATAAGAAGCTAATATAACAATTCTTTGACAATTCAATCTGAAACAGCAAATGTTGAAATAGGATTGAACTAAAAAATTGTTATCCACTGTTATCAGTTAAGCACCCAACATTCAGACAATGTTAGAAACCAGATAGATACCTACTTATCAGAAAAGAGAGGGTCAAGACATTGTTCCTCCACAAGTTGCCCCACAGTATCAAGGGCAGTTCCTACCGGCAAAACACAGAAATTTAAAAATCCAAAGTCACGCGCACAGAAGTGATACAATAGATGCTGGACACAAATTAAATGCATAAATATGGTCAGCAACTTAAATGCAATATAGAGAATCATGTATGCTACGGGGGGTTGTCCCAATTGGTTTTATTTGGGGATTTATCGTGGCTTAATCTCTAAATCAGTATCTCCATTTGGCGTTTTGTTGTCCACACAATTAGTTTGTTGTTGAATGGTATAAGACTGTGCTCATGGTATAAGATTGTGGTATAAGATATGAACCTGTGAATCTAATTTAACCCTCTTTGAAAAACTCAAGTTTCAACAAAACCTCCCAGAATTGCCTGAACAAACTCATTGATTCCAAATAAAACATTTAAGCTAATTAGTTTGGAAAAGACAGAGGAGAGTTGGGGAGGGGTTTCCCTAACCTTTTCCAACACATTTTTTATTTTCAATGGAATTGCCCATCTCAAGTGGTGCTAAAACATACCCTGAGTAGCTTTAACTAATTAGGCTTAGTTAATGTTATAGGCTTGATATAAGTGCTTTCAAAAACTCATCTTTTGCCAATAATTTATACCTGGGTCTTCCAGGACACATTATTAAGCCAAAAATCTTCGTGAAACTTCTAGATAATTACAGCTCAAGGAATGATATGACCTCCAGAATCCAAATGGTCGTATCCCTCCCCCATATTTTACCTTGATTTGTGTACACATCCAAATGATAAAACAAAATAGATCAGTTGTTTAATAAACAGATATCAATGAAATAACCAGAGCAGTAATAAAAGGGTTCATACTAAAATGTTTAGAAGAACTAAGTGGAACAACAGATGAACATAACGCAATCATCTTGGCTGCATTGTTACTCAGCGTAGCACCTAAAAGTAGTGATACGGATGCTACTTAAATTATCGCTGAAAGCTGCAATAACTTTTATTTAGAGATTGTTCTGTTTCCATCAGGATTCATACTATTCAGCTATGTAATTCCATAAAGTAGTAGAGAAAACTGACCTAATTTCTGTTCCCCCTAATAATCAATTCAAAGGAAGCAACATAGTCGAGAAAAGTTTTCATATAATATAGCAAACCACTTAACTACAAACACTTGTTAGGTGCGAGTGTTGTAACTAATTTAAAGAGATAAAGGGGACAGATAATTAGAACACTAACAAACGTAATTTAAGAGTTATGAAAGCAAAGGGTAATATATACGGTATACCTCTATACTCCCATGCAAAGTGGTAATGACCTGAATATGATCCGTAGCGCCATTGGTTAAAGGCTTGGACAAAAAGGAGCTCGCTGTTAAAATCAAGAAAAAAAAAACTCGTTCCAGATAGTGTTGAAATATATATTACTTTTTCCTCTTTTAGATTTATTATTTTTGAGAAGTAGGAATACTTCTATTAAGGATCGAGAGAACATAAATAATAAGAAGATATTCCTGGAATACGAATTGCATGCAAAAGTTAACTATTGATATGGCAATTGAAGGGGGAAAAAAGAATGAACCCGAATAAACGCTGGTAGAAACGTTCTTGCTCTGTACTTGTAAAATTTGGAAATTCTTTACTAAAATCCTTCATAATTACAATAGAGAAAACCATTTAAAAGTATGCACATTGTGATCCAGCTTTGAGAAAAACTTACAAGAGAAAAAAAAATCTCAAGAATAAAAAGGAAAAAAAGGTGACCTAGCCTCTTTAGAACAGGCAGTGAGAAGGGAGCGAAGAGCGAGGTTGAAGGACATTTTAAAATCGGATTGTCTTCTTCTTATCATCGTAGGAGCTCCACCGCCATTTGTGCTACCCATCTTCTTTTTGGATAAAATACAATACAAACAACCAAAGACAACCCAAAATTGAAGTGAACAGAGTATGCTTCCTATTTCCCAATCAATTCAACGTTAAAATTTAGAATTTCTCCAATTTCGCCTCGAGCAAGCGGTAGAGATACATTTAGGAGCCGTTCATGTACGGATATTTACAGAGTAATCTAATTTAACATTAAATTTTATAAAAATATATATAATTCTTTAATTTTATTAGATGATATCACTGAGTTAATTATTAATATATTTGAGCCAAATTTTCTCATAAAATTTATAACGAAAAAATTAATACTAAAACTTTAATAATATAATTTGATGAAATTTGGCAAAATTACCTATAATATTAATACAAAGCAAATATGCACATATATATATATTTAACAAACACACCAACAGGTTTGAACAGTACATTTAACATTTAACTTATTATCTATCTCATGTTACAATATTTAATCTAACCTCCACTGATATTTTTACACTAACTGTAATAAACACACCATTCATCTAAACTCACCCTTATTATACCACTTTGAAGCATTATTATTTGTCATCACAACAAAGACTCAACATCATATAATGCAAAAACCCGTTTTCGTTTTTCGTATTGAGCCAGCCATATAAAAAAAGCCTTGCAGTTGGAACAGCCACGAAATCTCAAATTCACTACAAAGAACACCGCTCTGTTGTGCTATTTGCCTACGACCCAAAAATGGAAAAAAAAGAAATAATATTCCAAAAAAAAAAAAAAAAACTCTTTACTGTCGAACAACTACAGACCCGTACCTGACTCTTAAACCCCATTCGAGGTGGCTGAATCAAATTAATACCACAATCTCTGCATATCTGTGCTCATGATACCTCATTGCTCGTATGGTTCACCTATGGTTCACCTATCAACTGCCCAGTTGCTAGCTGTATGGAAGTAAAACCATAATGAAACCCCATTGCTGTAAGTCATGTCAATCCTTCCTTCCCAATATACTTCACCCGAGTAGATCTTTAAACAAGTTTGGATTCTGACTCAATGGAGTAACACCCATCTGCCTAACCAGTGCATCCTTTTCCAATGAATCTTTAAGGTTGGGGCCCTTACTACTTTGAGCTACTTGCATGGTTGTAGTACCACCAACCATATTTGTCATTGGCGGATTTGACAAGCCAGATAAAATATCACTGTCTTTATGGTGTGCGCCAGCAGGTGTCTCTGTGTACAATCCCATTATATCAGGGGACTTCGTAACAGCAGCAGTTGAACTATGATTCACTGCTGAAGAAACTTGAGTTGTTGGCTCAAGAAGACCCTCCAGATCTTTAAATGGATCTAGTGAAGGAGCAGTACTTTTGACAGTTGGTTCTCCAAAATCAAGCAAGTCCAGAGGTTGTTGAACAGGAGATGTCTTTTCTGAAGCAACTTCCATACTAGACTTCGGCGCATGAGACTTCACCATGTGGCTGCTTGGCTTTGAACTCTTATGACCAGTAGCTGACTTCTTTTCTGTTTTTGATGGACCTCCAAACAGCGAAGCAGCCAGTTTCTGCTTTTCTGGAGAAATTTCAACTTGTTTCCTAGAATCATAGGTTTCACGTGTTCTTGAATTTGCAGTATTTGACCCATCAACTTGCGTGATACCATTAACTGTTTTCTGGGATGTGGAATTTGAGGTAGATGTTGAGGGAAAGTGTGTTTGCCTACCCCACTTTTTTTGGACTCCATCTAGTCGTAGCTTGAGCTCTGTTGATGCTGCATCTGATGATACAGATGGCACAGTAGTAGTCTGGTAGCTTCCCCTAGGATACATCGGCTCTGGCACTGGAACAAGTTCAGTTGAAGCAAGTGATGCAGGAGGAATCCTCGCTTGCACTGTTTGCTTTGGAAGCTCATATGCCTCAAACCTGAGACCATGTGACGAAGCTTCATGGTGATCTTGATTCCTAAAATTGCTGATATTTAACATTCCAGAGCGTTCACTCTCAGGAATATAGGGCTGAGCACCTTTTTCAATTGACTTTTGGATATAACCATTAAGGAAGGAAAGGGCTTTATCAACCTGCAAGAGAGGACTAAAAGTGATCTACTCTTGCATGAAAATAAAATATATATTTAGCAAACAATATTCCACCAAGATGCAGTTAACAGAACAAACAAGGAACTAAAATGACAAACAGCCCTAGCAAGTACCCAAAAATAGTTTAATGGCTGAACAATCTTAACCTGAACATATCTGGACTATGGTTTTCATAGAAATGTAGGGGCTTTAAACATCAACCACTTAATTTGGCACAGATATATTCACAATCTTGTGAAGCTCCAGTATTGGGCATGTTTGAAAAGAATTATCCAGCATACATGTAGGTCAATTCAATGCAATAACGGAAGACAGATGCAGGAGGCTATGGCATTACTCTTTCCTCAAGGAAAATTTCAAAATTAAAAGATGTAGCACATAATATTTGAGAAAGCAAGGAGAGATAACACTTACCAAAAACTAAAGGGCAGATGTCAGAGCATTTAAATAACACATCAATCATAGGTTTTAAGTCCTGAACACTCTATAAAACTGAATTTTAGGCCATGGAAGCTTCAATATGGAACATAAGACTTTGAGGGATTTAGGAACTCAAACTATAAAGAAATAGATTTTAAAAACAGGGCCCCGAGTTTCAAAGTTCATAAAGTGAGAATATGTACTTAAAATCCAAAATAAAGCACCTCAATATCTTCACAACTTGCATCTGATGGCATAATACTCTCAACAGCATGAGCATCAAGGCCAATCACAGCTTGCAATTCATAAGCGCGTTGCTGCAAATCTGTCGAGTGAGAAGCCAAAAATTCTTCCATTAAAGAATGACACTGCATCAACAGAGGACAGAGCACTCAATCCACAAATTTTGGCACAATTACAATTTTATTTTAATAATAAATTTTAACATTAATAACAATTTTAAATATTAAATAATATTCTTAATATTTATTGAAAAATATTTATATTACTATTTTAATAATAAATATATATTGCAATTTATAAATATTTAATAATAAATATTTATTAATCTATTATGTTTTAATTAGTCATTGATTATTATTAAGTCTATATAAGATATTAATTATGGTATCATAAAATAAATTGTAGTTGTAAAAAGATATCCCTATAATATTTTCTCACAAATATAATTAATGTTGTGTTTGTTTCCCTGAAAACAACTATCAAAAATTGATTTCATGAAAATTTACCAAACAACAAAAAATATTTTATATAGAATCATCTAAACACTAGAAAATATCAGTTTTTCCAGAAAATTAATCCATTTTCCAAAAATCATTTTTCAGAAAATTGTTTTCAATGAAACAAACACAGCCTTACTAGCTAATGTTGAGAGAATTATAGTGCTAACATTTTCTGTTTTAGGCAACCAAACAACCCCAAAACCAAACCTTTCTAAAATGTAATCTATAAGATTATTATCAAACTTACAAAATACAAACCTCCAACTTGAGTTCTTGAAAATAATGCAAATCCGTAAGAACTATTTTCAAATTATGTTGTTCAGCATCAATCAGATGCATGAAAAGTTAACCATGCTAGTTTTAAATTATTTTCACAATGTTGCACTAAAGACGTGCAATCTAACATAAAATTACCAAGAGATGTAAATAGTCAACCACATCAAAGACAGCAATGAGAATGCATTTGCATAGAATAAATTTGTAATCAAGTGCTTGGAAACCAACCTCAGGCAGCATATCTACTTTCCTCCCCGCTGCTATTTCAAATGCATATATTTTCATGAGGGCTGTAACTGCATATGCCTTCAAAAATATGTGAAGGATAGTCACATTTTCAGACAATGAATATAAGAACCAAGCATCGATTTTTAGATAACTATAAGAGTGAAATATACAAACATGTTGTTCAACTGCATTAAGATATAGTAATAACTTTAAGAAACATTAAACCATATTACTTGATACCTTAACAGTCTCATCATTCGAATATGCCTCTGCCACATCACATAACTTCCCAGTAATATAGGAAGCAGAGTACTTTCCATCAGCTGTTCCATATTCCCCTAAGACCCAGCAAATTACCTGCAATCAAAACTCACAAGTCACAATTAAGGTAATACTCAAAATTTTAGTACTTCCTGCATGCATAAAAAAAAGATGCAAAGGTTACTCTAGCACAAAACATACTTGAAGAAAAACGGATGGCAGCTTTGGTTCACCAAGAATGTGCAAGTATGACTCCACCTGCATCAAAACAAAAAAAAAGTCACTCTTTTGGTGCATTATCAGATCTAGACCTTAAGCTCCAGCCTTTTTCTATAAAATTATCAGTTCTTTAGGAGGTAAAATGATTTCCAGAATAATGTTAAACTCATTATTAAATCCCCATATACTTATAGGTTCATAAAACTTAATGCATGGCATATCCCATTAAAAAGAACTGTTAAGCCCATGCTATATCTTATATTTAAGCATCAAATAATACCATTTAAGCCAGTCGTATTTTGCTAATTGCCTGTACAAAATTAAAAGATTTTCAAGGGCTAAGCTTGACTTCAAAATTAATTGAAGTGACTGCATGTATCAATAAGAAATTCAATTAATGTCATTAACAAAATAGACAAAGCACAAGGTATCACAAAATCCAAGGTTTCAAGCTTTCAGGAGAAAAATTCTTTATTCAGATTCGAATTGAAAAGCTATTAATTAAAACATAGATAAAGAAGATTATTAAACAAGATGCAATATGTAAATAAGTAATAAATTCATATGATGCCTGAATTTGACATGCAGCAACACATAATGGGCTCTAAGCACCGCAAATGAAAGGCAATCATCAAAATAAGTAAAAAACTTACAGCAGATGATCTCAGTTGACTGTCTGCAGTATCATCATCCTCTCCAAATCCCTCAGCAATCAACCGCATCAAATTGTGCGCTACCTTAATATTGACCAGATCTCCCGCATGCTCAAAAACTTTATTCATGGTCTGCCAAGTCAAATTATCAGGAATGGCTACATTCTAAGCTAAGAACCTAATTCCTCAGCGGAAGGTAAAATATTACCTGAATGAACCATTGATTGCTCGGTGCAAATTGCTCCGCAAGTTCAACACATCGAGATGCTATTTCAGTTTTATAATGATTGTCATTAATGCTAATCATGTAATCAATCATGCGATCAACAATAACCTCCACATTTGTAGACTTGGTCATTTTGTACAGTAGCTCAAAGGTTTTTCTCTTCAGAGTATCATCTGGGTCCTGTTTGGTGCCCTCATGTTAAATAATTGCAATAAAAAGAATGACAGTTGCACGGAAGATAGCATAATTAAGAAGGATAATTATTCACTAAGAAATTTGAAGCCAAACCAAAATTGTAAGCACGGATAAACACAAAAGGCATTTACAGTAGTGTTAGATTAAACTCTGCTATAACATGCATAAGTGCATCATTCGCATTTAAGTACGTATTGAAAGGACATTTTGAACTAATCACTCTCGAGTCTTAAACCACAAATAAGGACCAAGTGCTCGGTAGTGTTAGATTAGACCATTGGAGTCTTGTAAATCCACTCTCAAATTATCAAATCATTAAAGGATATTCAAGAAAAACTTTTGATTATAATGATTTAAACAGCTTGTTCCTCGCTTCTCTAGCAACCGATCCCTGTATAACATTTTATGACACTGGGAGAAACCTACATTACAACTTACAAAGAGTATTCTCCCTATTTTCCTCTAAAGCTCATCCATCAATCTTAAACGCTACTGCTTCTTCCCTCTTCCACATTTAAGAACCAAGTAAACATTCTACCAGACCATATAGAGCAATTTATACGAAAATAGATAAATATCTCTAGGAGTGAGCATTTGACCAAATCGAATGAAAAATTTTCGAGTTAATCAAGTGCGAGTCCCATTTTATCATTCTAACTCGATTTGAAATTTTTTTCAGATCGAATCGAGTGAAATGAAATTCGAGTCAAGTGGAATCGAGTGAAATTGTTTTGAGTTAAATTAAAAATTAAACATGTAAAATTAAAATCTTGTTCCAATATACCTAATTCCATGTCAAAGCATATAAATTTGAAACCATATATATTTGAAAACTCTTTCAAAATCATTAATTTACTTATTTAGGTCCAAAATTATTATTTTAGAAGTTTTTAAAATTTTTTAGCTTTTTTATATTCTTTAGAATGTTTTTAGAATTTTTAATTTTTATATTTAATTTTTTTTTTTTTTTTGAAAATTTTAGTTATTTTGAATTTCTTTTGTAATAGACCAATTTGCTCATTTTCAAAATTGAAAGGGACCAAATGGGTATTTACACCAATCTCTTATTTGAGTTATTTGAATTATTCAAGTTATTCGAATTGTAAAATTCAACTCGACTCGAAACTGAAACTTGAACTACTTATTTAAGTTGACTCGAAAAAACCAAATAATCTGATTCGATTAACTTGAAATTTGAAATTTTTTTCGATTTTTTTGAGTCGAATCGAGTTTTGCTCACCCCTAAATAACTGCCAGCCCCCACAGGATTTATATTATGTTAATCTACCCTGAGGTTAGTTAGCAAATAACATTCAAGTAAAAATGTGAAATAAACATAGACACTTCTTACCTCTAAGCAATCAATAACAGCCAACTGATGTTGCTCAGCAATCTCTGGACTTATCTTTATTAATCGGCCAAGAGCATCAATGCCCATGTATTTTAGGTTATGACTGTCACTCTGTAACAAGAAAAAAAGAGTTGGTAAATTAAAAAAAAGAAAAAAGAAAAAGGAAACTCAATAATCTTCTTGAAGAATAGCTCTCTGCACTTCCACAAAGTAGACACTAGCTACATGTGATATACCTTTAAAAATCTGGATATAGCATCCGCCGCAGACTCTAATAACTTGGGATTGGGATATATAGAGGAAACACAGCATATGCACTCATAGAGTACAGCATTTCCTATATTACTTGATGAATCACATTTTCTGAATATGTCTCCCACTACGGTATACATGTTTTCACTTGCTTGCTTGTCACCGCTTCCAAGCAATGCCAGAATTTTCAACAATTTGATCTGCAGAATGCAACTATGATTTTCATATGACCTATAATTTCAATTTAAAAAAATCATCCAATAAAGCTTTTTAAGTGAAACCTAAAAATAAGCATTACCTGAATAAATGGAGCTGGCATCTGATGGTAATCATAAGCCTTAGGTAGTCTGCGTTCAGCAACTTGTTTAAGAATGCTTACAAAGCTGATGACCAAATCTTTGTAAGAATTAACATCATTTGTTATAAGATCAAAAAGTGGGCAAAGAGTTGCACCCATAACTCCAGGATCATTATCACAAAGTCTCTGAAACAAAAGGAAGCCACATTGCATAAAAAGATAAATAAGATAACGTATGGTGAAGCCACTTTTTATAAATCATCACTGAGAAAAAAATATTGGGGGACGCATCAAAATATCTAATATATCAAGATTAAATTCAACATTTTTAGAATGAGTATTTCAACTTCTCAAGTCAAGGCATATCTATTAAAATGGAAACCTTAGTTCCCCATTGTGGTGCTAATTCTTCCCTTAAAGGAGGTCATTCGAGGATAGAAGGTACTTGAAATTTATGGTTTTAGTTGTGAAACACGTACAAGTTGGTCCTAATAAAAAAAAAAACTACCCTAAATGAAGAAGAAAAGGCGCAACTTTGGAAAATTGTAGCATTCATTTAGCACATCACTAACATGCATGCACAGAAACAAGATGCTTTCCCGATTTCCCATGGGTAAATACACATAGACATGGTTGTACACTGGTTAAAATTAAAATGAAGAAAAGGCGCAACTTTGGAAAATTGTAGCACTCATTTAGCACATCGCTAACATGCATGCACAGAAACAAGATGCTTTCCCCATTTCCCATGGGTAAATACTCATAGACATGGTTGTAAGCTGGTTAAAATTAAAATGCATCAACACATTCATTTGGAATGGTGAAAATATTAAAAATAGATTAAAGCATTGAAATGGAATAAGGTAAATGGGAAGACCTACCTTGCGAAAATTGGAGACAAGATGCGAAACAGAAGAAGGGGATTTCTGATAAAACCGATGGAGAGCCATGATGGCCTTCTTCCGTACAGCCTCCTTAGGATGTGCGAGCAACTCCACAATCTGCGGCAAGACGGCAGGAATTGTCTCCTCATTGATCAACTTGCAAACGGCATTCAAGGCGGCGCAGACCACCAAGTAATTGTCAGACTTCAAATCTTTCTGGATGGTATTGACAATCAAAATGATCAAATCATGATCTTCGTTTAAGAAGAGCGTAACGGCCAAGTAACCGGTCCGTTTGACGAGGAGGCTATCATCGTGAGTCATCTTAACGGCGTGAATGTAACCGAAGGAAGCGTCGTGACCGAGCATCTCGATGTAAACCAATCTGATGATGTACTCTTTCATCTTGCGCTTGGGTATGTCGGGCTCGGAGATGCGGCGTTTGAGAGTCTCGATCTCGCTGAGAACAATTCGGTCCTCTTCGGCCTTGGATCGAGCCTCGCCAATGGACTTCACCAGATCCAGAAATTCTTTGGATTGGTAGAATCCGCCTTGGGAGCCCATGGTGAGCTCCCTACCAATCGTCTTCAATTGCTCCAGCTTGGCTACTCTGTACCTCGATCACTTTTTCCCGTTTGGCGTTGAGATTAGATCTACACCCAGAAATCAGATAATATCGAGGAATGTTTCTTTTATGTTTTACAGACTATAAAAATACGAGACCTAGAGAGGAAAAAAGAATCCTGTTTTCTTACTAACTGTATATTTAGTATTAGGCCTTTTTATTTTTAATTTATTAAACCACAACAGCAATAACCAACAACATAAACATTTTCTGGTTTGGCTCAGTCCTAATAAGTTTCCAAAATTTTTATTTTTATTATATAAACTGAATTCTGATTTTTGATTTAATGTATTTTTTTAAAGGATTTAATGTATCATTAAATTTTATTTTTGATTCAATTGTACACATTTTAAAAAATAAATATATCCAATTTATTTTTATATTGAATTAATATAATTATTTGTGTGTGCAGTCTATAAAAATACCAGTCATATGTAGATAATGTTGATAGTGGTTTGTAAAAATTGAACCAAAAATAAAATTTCATGTATAAAATTACACAAAATCAAAATTAATATAGAGCATTACACATTAAACAAAATTTTGTGTAGTTTTTATATTTATCCCTTATTTATGTTTAAGGGTAAAATAATAAGTTTTTGTTTTCACATTAGTTTCGAAACTTAGCATATATTTCGTAATTTGGTCAGTAAACTTGAATTCTATGAAGTGTGATAATGTTGTACTCAGAAATTGTGAAAATTTTTAAAATTTTCTTTAACAATTTATAATTTCTTTATAATTTATATATATTTGTATCTTTTAGATTTATATAAATTTTTAAAAATTACACATGATGATGTGACACTCTAATGTCATCATTCTTTAAAATAATCAAAGTTCAAGGATCAAATTAAGAAAAAATTGTTTAATTTTAGGACTAATGTGAAAATAAAATAGAGATCAAGTTGGAAAATTTTGTCAATTTTAGGGATTAAAAAAAATACTTTTATCTCTTATATTTATTCTATTTAATTAATTAGCTTGAGTTAAATTAATTTTTTGTGCTTATAATAATTAATTTTTTAATTCAAATATATGATATAATTATAACTTAAAAGAATAAAGATGAGGGAATGGGTGAAAAAATAAAATAACTATGGGTAAGTTATAAAAATAGTCACTTTTATTTGTCTCATGTTACATTTTAGTCATTTATATTCGAAATATTGCGTTTTTGTCACTTATGTTATCGTGTTGCAACATTTTAATCACTGAGCATTAATTGTCGTTAACGGTGTAACGGTAAGCTGACGTGGTACATAAACTCATCATTTCAAATGAAAATTTTAGATTAAATTATACAATTGGTCCCTATTTTTTTTTTCATTTTGAGCTATTTATTTTCTTCTTTTATTTTCTTTGAACTTTTCTTTTCTTTTCTTTATTTTCCATTCTCTTCTCCTTCTCCCTCTGTTTTCCACCCTTTTCTATTTCTTTTAACATAATTTTTTTATATTTTCCATTTGTTAAACTAGCCCCTATACTTTTATTTTTTTCAACAATTTAAATTGGGAAGATTAACAAGGAGAGGGAGAAACAGAAGAGAATGAAAAAAAAAAGAAAAAAATTAAAAGAACATAAAAGAAAAAAATTAAATTGCTCAAAACGAAAAAATATGGGGATCAATTGTATAATTTAACCTAAAATTTTTATTTGAAATGATGATTTAACGTGCCAGATCAACTTATCATTACACCGTTAACGATAATTAACGGCTCAGTGAATAAAATGTTACAACACATACGTAAGTAACTAAAACGTAACATTTCAAACATAAGTGACTAAAATGTAAAATGAGGTAAACAAAAGTTAATTAACGTTGTAATTTGTTATAATTTCACAACATGAAAATATGATATTTGTTATTATTTCACTGAACCGTGCGTTTACATATTATAATGGAATTGACATATGTTTTCTAGTTTGCTTAGTCATTTCGATGTGGACATGGCGACATTGTATGGCCTAGGTTCCTACACCACCTGCATAACCTCGGTTGATTTGACCTGTCCTGAATATCCATGTTATCGTGTATTCAAGTCGACGTGGGTCGACCTTTTGGTTTGCAACGTAATCTTCTATCGAGTAACAACTTAAACGGAACAAGCGATATAGGCGGCCACTTACGTTCATTTGGGACTGATGGGAATACGTGTCTCCACACGTTGTACAACTTTTCTAATTTGTACACTTCGTTGACAAAGCTCATGGGATCTAAACGGAGATTGATACAAGCTGCAATTATATGAGCGCATGGAAACGAAGTGCGTCAAATCTCCCATAGTCACAAGTCTTATTTCTCAGGTGTACATGGTATTGTTCCCCGGCAATACCTTAGTTTGGTCTGTCGAACTCCGTTACCCAAAACCATAGATCGTCGCACGAGTGACAAACTGCGTGCATGTAATTGGCTCGTGCCTTACCCTTCTTAATTTGTTCCAGTACCGCTGGGCACCATACATGTGCTCCTTGCAATTGCCCAACATAACTAGCCGCTCACTTTGGTAACAGTTTTGCCAAACAGAAGTATGTCTCTTTGACAACCCAGGTTATCGACAAATGACGCGTTCCTTTTAAAACGAAATTGATGCATCCCGCCAGGTTTGAGGTCATGTGACTATATCGTAAACCCCTATCGTAGGATTGTGTCCACTGATCAAAGGGTATGTTAGAGAGGTGTCGTGCCCCTGCCGAGTTAGTTGACTGTAAGATTTCCAATATCTCATGAAAACGGTCCTTTATGATCTTGTATGTAACACCCCTATACCCGGTTCAACCCAAGGAACCTGATATAGGAATATTACATTTGGTGCCAAAGTGATTTTGGCTAATCACTAATATATTTGAACATTAAAAAAAATAATAAATTTTTATAATTTATATTTTAGTCCCTACTACTTGGAACATACTTAATCTTCCTAAGTACATGCCACTCTATTCAAAATATTGAAACATACCCTCTTGGCACTTAGAGATGTGATGAGATGAATGCTCACAACCTCGATTACAACTATTCAAAATCACTGTACCTAATCTGCGCACGGAAAACAAACCGTACGCTGAGTAAAAACTCAGTGGTATTTCTATAATCCGAATATTTAAAAAAAACAATATAATATAATAATAGGCACAATTAAATTTATAAGGACATATTAATGTCTAGTATCATATCATAACTATCATTTTTCATTTATTAAACAATATCCTAATTCACACAATTGCTATATAAATGATTATTCACATATCAACCATATTTATTCGTACAATGGCATCAGCCATACAATACTCAATTCATGAATACATCATTTCATACCATACTCAATTCATGAGTATATAACTCATATATTCCATGTATTGTCAACATATTTCGCATTCTATTTTCAATTCACTATATCACTTCCATTTCTCATATCATATCATTTCAATATCAATTGTAAGACTTTATTATTCATTTACCCCTACAACAAGACTCAGACTTGGACGGATACACGGATCCAACCAAAACACACCAGTTTGGTACCCAGTGCCTCATCGGATAATTCTAAGTAATAGTTTGACACCTAGTGTCTCATCGGCCATGCCGAAGTAAGTTGGTACCCAGTACCTCATCGAATTTATCCGAAGTAATAATTTGACACCCAGAATCTCATCGACTCGTGGTCAAAGTATCCCTGAACTCTTCCAATCCTATGGCATGCCAACTATATCCGACTCAGCCCGATACAGTTAATAGGGTTTCAAATTCACTTTTCAGACACAATCAATATTCAGTATTCCATTGTCACAAAATTCACATTTCAATACCAATCAATAATTTCATCAATCACAAATTCATATAATCTCAATTCAATATCAAGATAATAATAAACAACACTCACCTTAATTACTTACCATACACATTAATTTAAAATACAACAAATAAAAATTTCTAAATTCGGATTGTAGAAATACAAACCGTAATTCTCGAGCCACTCCTCGTTAATCTTGTCTTTTCCTTTCTTAGCCGAGGTCTCCGGCACAACGTTAGCTACGGAAATTAAAACAATTTAAAATCATTAATACAGACAATTTCACATTGAATATTTAAATTTTTATTCAACTTTTGCTCACATTTCAATTTAATCCTTAATCAAAACTAACTTTATTTTATTTAAAACTAATTTCATATTTTCATTCAACTCCCACTTTAGACTAATTTCAACCTTCAAAATTTCACCATAAATCGTAATTTCAAAATTCTCTCAATTTAGTCCCTATTACTCAAAACTTATGATTTATTTTACAATTCAATCCCTTTTTCACTTCTAACTTGAAATTCTATCAATTTAACCCCTAACACTTCAATTTATTTAACATGAACAACTTCTAAAAATTCACTAACTTCTAAATTTTCAATATAAATCAAGTAGTATTTTGTTCTAGAATTCTAAAAACATAAAATTTTTAAGAAAAGTGACTAAATTGACTTACCACTTTGAATTTGAACCTTAAAACCCTAAATTTTCTCCTTTCTTTTTCTTTCTTTATTTTTCTTCTTTCTTTCCCCTGTTTCGTTCCCTAATTTTGTTCTTTCTTTTTCTATTTCTTTTATGTTTTGTTTTTAATATTATATTATAATATAATATATATTTTTTACTTATACAATAAGAAATACATGTATTGTTATATACATATGATTATTATTTTTACACATATATTTCACCATTACCATACATTTATCATAATTTGGTTTAATTACTTATTTATTTATTTTATACTTTAATTATAATATAATATAATATAATATAATATAATATAATAATATTTTCTTAAATAATAAGTAAGTATATATAATTATTACAAGTATATGTATAATATTGTTACACATGTAATTTACTATTACCATACAATTGTAAATTTTATGGTTTATTTGCTTAATTAGTCCCTTTACTTTTCTCTATCCTATTATTAAGCTTTCACACTTTATTCAATTTAATCCTTATACCTAATTAATCTTAATTTAAACAAATTCACCTAATCAAAACCTAATTAACTACACTATTAATTGTCGTAAATATTTTTAATAAATATTTACGAATTCGTTTTTCAAAAACGGAGACCCGAAAATACACTTTTTGATACCGTGAGTGTAACGCCCCGAATTTTGGGCCTAGAAGAAATAGGTTTTGAACAAGGGAACAATTAGGAGACTGCACATAAATATTTAGTTGTGCAAGAAAGTGACATAAATGAATGTCTGCTTCAGTGGTTAAGTGATTTAGGAGTGTTTGGAAGTGTCTGAGAAGTCAGGGGTTCAAGCTTTGGCTTATGCAAAATTTTTATTTTAAGTGAATAAAATCCTTGGATCTAGATAGTAGGTTCTTAAATTATTGTGGTTAACATATGATACAAATGAGTTGTTGGTCTAGTGGTAAGGGGCGTGTGGAGTGTACATGGGGTCTAAGGTTCGAGTGGTGGCGCATAAAAAATGGAGTATTTATTTTGCTGCCTAATTCATGTGGGTGGTAGAGTTGGATTGAAATACTGCTGAATGGAGTTTGAACTGGTCATAGAGAGAATTGAGGAGGGATATGTGGAGAGATTTTATGAGAGAATATTGGGATTTGGGGAGGTTGTTGTTGTGGAGAGATAATAGGAGAAAATTAAGGGATTGGAAGTTGATGGAGAGTGTGTAGCCGAATTGGAGGAGGGATTTTTGGGATTTGGGGTTGTTGCCAATTTGGTAAGAGTTAGAATTCGGGTTTCATTCCTTTTCTTTCAACCTTGGCTGAATACAGCTTCTCTCATCCCTCACCAATTTTTTTCGGTTTTCTCTCCTAGCCGATTCTCTCTTCTTCTTTTTTAAGCTCTGCCGAATACTCTCCCCTCTTTTCTTTTTCTCTGTTCTTTTCCTTGTTACGTTGTTACTTTGGCTGAGCACCCATCGCACCTTTCTATTTTGCTCTCGGCTTTAGCAAGGGTTCGTTGATCAATTGGGAGCGCACGATTTTTCTCTTCCTCTCCCTCAAGTGCTCTTCATTGGCCGAATACTGATAGATTAATCCCGATTCTTGGTTCTTTGTACGCTACATCTCTGATCTGTAAGCTATTTTATCGTTGTTGGTAAGGGGTTATGGTATGATAAGGAGTCATCTGTTACTTTTTGAGAAACAGTACTGAGTGGTAAGTGGGGTGCAATTGAGATGGTTTGTCAAGTATGAGTCTAATATAGAAATGGTGACTTTTGTGTAGGTGGTGGTCGAGGTGGATTGGCACATTGCCTGGGAACCAAGGGTGCGATGATCATTGATTTTCGGAATAAGAGTGTTCGGAACGAGGATAAACTGCAAATCGCATCAGGTATGTAATAGTACTCTGTAAACGGTAATCGGCAAAAAAGTCGAAAAAAGTGTGTACTCACACTATTTTAACCGTAGGTCGGCAAAAGTCGAAAAGCCAAAAAATATGGCATTTGATGCCACACGGGCTTGCGATCGCACGTGTGGCAATCCGAGCCCACGAAATATGGGCGTTTGTCTGTAAAGGCCACCATGAGCGATCTCATGGGCTTAGGCCGTTTTGGGCCATGTTGGGTCGAAATGATGACCGAAATACCCCGATAGGGTAAAATGACCGAAATACCCCCATAAGGTAAAATGACCGAAATACCCTGATGTGTCTAAAACTAACTACGATCATAATAAAGGCAAGCGCACCTATTGAACAGTAGTATAGTTATGGTAAGACTGGAAATATCGTATCCACAAGGACCAAGAGTACTAGTAATTACTATCTTTCTATTATCTATCCTAAAAATTGGAGTGATTTCTTTTAAAGCTAAAATTAATTAAAAACACGACAGAGAATGAATTGGGAAAATACTTTTTAGAAAACTTTATGAGATAGGCAATACCCAAGGAAGAATCCACCTAGACTTCACTTATTACTTTTGATTCATACGATTTATTCACTTCTTAATCCGTAGAAATCCCTGATTTATGTTAATATCTCTTTCAAGACTAAAAACAACTGACTCTAGGTTGATTAATTGAAATCTCTTTTTAATTAAAACCCCTATTGTCGCATTAACTCGATCTATGGATTCCCTTATTAGATTTGACTCTAATCCGGTAGATTTTCGTCGCCCTATTTCTAGGGTTGCAATCAACTCCGCTTAATTGTGTTGATCTACTCTTAAACAGGGACTTTTGCTCCACTGATTAAGCACATTCGACTTGAATCAACAACCTGAATTATCAAAACAAGAATAAGAACTCACAATTAAGAATAAGAACAAGTATTTATCTTATAAATCAAATAATAATAAGATCCGTCTTAGGTTTCATCCTCCCTAGGTATTTAGGGAGTTTAGTTCATATTGATAGAAGGAAACATCTCAAAATAAGGAAAATAAAAAAACATAGGAAAACCCAAAAACTTCTAAAGAACTTGATGAGAGATCTTCAGTCTTGATGGAGATCCTTCCTCCGAGCTGCTTCCGACGGCTGTCTTCTAGTATTTTCTGTGTTCTATTCAGCATCCTCTTTTAGGTCACCCCTAGGGTGTTTATATAGGCTTTGGAACGTCTTTCTTTGCCCGTAAGTAACCTTTTCCGGATAGAATTAATCTTTGATACGGCAGGGACACGCCCGTGTTCGATAACCTCAGGCCGTACTCGCTTCTGCTCGCCATACAAGGCCGTGTGGTCTGCCCGTGGGTGACATTCCAGGCTATGTTTGATCTTGCTCGTAACACACGACCGTGTCTAATGGTCCAGGCCGTGTTGATTTCCTAGGTAGGCTCATTTTGCCCCTTTTTGGCCCGTTTCTCGTTCTTTTCGACTCCCTAAGCTCTCCTGAGTGTAAAACATGAAATTAAAGGATTAGGAGCATCAAATTCATCAAATCTAATAAAAATTCATCCAAAAATAAGCCAAGCATGGGGTTAAAATATGTATAAATTATGATTTATCATACCCCCATAGGATAAAATGACTGAAATACCTCCATAGGGTAAAATGACTGTTATACCCCTAGGAGATGAAATGACTGTTATGACCTTATGTTATGTATGACTGATTTGATCTATGATATGTATGACTATGATTGAGCATGACATTTTGCATACACGTATGATATTATGTCACGACATATTGCATGGGGATGGGTTGTTATATTTGGAGGAAGTGTACTGTACTAATAAGGTCACATGGGTCGCCCAAGACGACTATGGACCTACTGATGGCTATATGCCATTTATTTCTTGGCGACTTTGCTACAATATCTATTTAGTCAGAACTGTAGGTGCTAATCTTGGTGTGTCTGGTTGGGTGGGTCGATTTTGTCACCACATGGTGTGTTTGGCGGGACGGAGTGGTGTGTAGATTTGGATTGGGTAGGATTTTCGATTGCATATACGCAGACCGATTAATGATCTGCATCTTTATTGTATCGATTAATGATATTACATACTATTCAATCGCATGGTGATATCACATTCTTGTTATGGGCCAAAGCCCCACCGATACTATTATGAAATTGGGCAAGGCCCTACTGACATTCTGGCATTGTCTTTGGGCTCAAGCCCAATCGTTTACTGTTATAGGAAAGGGCTTAAACCCGCACTGAACTGGACTGTTATTGTAACGGGCTCAGGCCCAAACTGCATTTATCTACTATTTAATTGACTGTTTACTTGTTAGGGGATTACATATTGAGTTTTCCTAAACTCACCCCTCTGTTTAACTGTACAGGTAATCCCCAGTCATAGGCGGGTCGGTGCTGCGAGGGACTCGATGATGGCCACATAATCGCATCAGCTTTCGTTTTTAGCCTTTGATTTATAAGTAACTGAATTTGGGTATTTTTATGTAATAAGGCCTCTTTAAAGTTATAAAATTTAAATTGGGGTTTTTATTTATTTAGTTTGATATAAACTGCTAGTTGTAGAAAAAGACGGGTTTTCAAAAGGTAATTGTTTTCTAAGACACCACGTTTTCGCAACATTTTCTAAAAAAACTTCCGCAATAAATAAGATTTTGAAAATTAGTAACGTTTTAAAAGTGATTAGCTTTTAATGATGCACGCTTTGGAAATGAACAACCCATTTTGGAATCACCGTTTAATAACAAAATGATCAATTTATTTTGAGGATTTCAACGACAACAAGTTTTACGCTAAACACTTCAATGTGACACCGCCAGATTCAGCCATAACGTCTAGGTTGGGTTTGGGGCGTTACAGTGACTATCGGGTCGTTACATTTCTCCCCCTTAGTAAATTTCATCATCGAAATTTACCTGAAAAGAGGTGGGGGTATTGCGATCTCATTGTTTCTTCCGGTTCCCAAGTTGCTTCCTCTATGCTATGACTTCGCTACAGTACGTTTACTAACGGTACTCATTTATTACGCAATTCTTTTACTTCTCGAGCTAATATCTCAACTAGTTCTTCTTTATATGACAAATTGGGTCGGATTTAAATATCCTCTATCGAAATAACATGAGAGGGGTCTGATCGGTACCTTCAGAGCATTGATACATGAAATACATCATGAATTTTCTGTAATTCCGGAGGCAATGCTAAATGATAAGCAACTGACCCGACTCTTTCCACAATCTCATACAGACCAATAAAACGAGGACGCAATTTTCCTTTTCGACCAAATCTCAAAATTTTCTTCCAAGGTGAAACTTTAAGAAATACCTTATCACCAACAGAATACTCAATATCCCGACGTTTCAAATTTGCATATGATTTTTGTCTACCGAAAGCTGCCTTCAATCTATCTCAAATCTTCTTAAAAATATCCTCTGTTTCTTGAATCAACTCTGGCCCAATCATTTTTCTTTCATTCAATTCCATCCAACATGTCGAAACCATTTTTTTTTATGTTTGGAAAACGGGGTCGACTTAAAAATGAGATATGGAGTCGCCACCGATCCTTTATTCGAGGTGTGATTGGGTCACCTTGAGATGGATTATTTTAATAAAACATTTTAGATTTATTAAAACAATAATTTTGGTCTACGAAATCTAAGAAAATAGGTTCGAAAGTTGGTTACGTGCGAGGAAGGATTAGCACCCTCGTAACGCCCAAAATTTGTACCAAATTGATTAATTGATGTCCTAATGCCAAAAATTTGAAACGATTTTTGAATACAATTCCATTTTAAAAAAATTTAAATAACTCGAATTGGATATTGGGATTCTCTTGTTCCAAAGGAATAGTGTAACAGTCTGGTTTTGGGGCTAGCCGGAACAGTGGTTTCGAGACCACTAATACGAGGTCGAAGAAAATTATTTTGATGTTAATTTATGTGCTGTAGCATGATTATATGGATGCATAAAAATTTTGGTGTTTTAATTTGAGTGATAGCATGCATAATTGCGAAAAAGGACTAAATCGCATAAAATGCGAAAGTTCTATTTTTCATGGTAGAGGTGTCTAATAGCTAAAGAATGTAATTGGGAGGATTTTAAAGTGCAATTAGGCCATTTATCTAGTGATGGCTGGCCATGTGCATAGGGGAGACAAGGGCATTTAATTCTTGGTCAAAATTTGGGTGAATTAGGTGAGAAAAGATGAATAAAATAGGGTAAAGAGAAAAGCTATCATCTTTCACTATTCACTCTTCCTCTCCACCGAAAATTTCAAGCTTAGAGGGGTTTTGAATGCTTTAAAATTTTAGCTACTCATCTTCTTCACAAGTAAGTGATTTTAGAGATCTTTCTTGATGATTTTTGTATTTTTGGAGTCCCCAAAGCTTAAGCTAGCTAATGAAGGGACTAATTTGTCAAATGGCTGAAGGTTTAGGGACTTTCCATGAGAGATTTTATGTTGTTAACTGAGTTTTTATGGAAGAAAATGAATGTTAGTGAGATGAGAAACAACTTTTGTGAAAGGTGTTAGCATGAAAACACCTAAATAGGACTTAAATGCAAAGATTTAAATTGTGTCATAAATGCATGAAATAGTTGTAATGGTGAGTAGTTGTAAGAGAAATAAATGTTCATCTATGCTTGTTCATTGAGAAAATATGTTGAAAAATAAATTACGAGCATAGGGGCAAAATCGTAATTTTGCCAATGTACAAGGGCAAAATGGTCATTTTTACCCAAGTGTAGAATTTGAAGTATTATGATCATAGAATGATCTAAATGAATAAATTTCATTGTTATAGATCAAGAAGAGCGCGGAATCAACCTTGACCGAGGAAAAGGCAAGGTGACGGATTAGATCGTTGGTTATCACGTTTTGCACCGAGGTAAGTTTATGTGTAAACAATGCATGATTGTGTAAATATTGTGTGGTTAATTAGTGTATGGCAAGATCGAGAACATGTGTGGTTCAAATGGATTGAATGTGGAAATTGTTGAATAATTATTGTATGAATGATGAAATAGTCATATAAATATGTAATGTCGACACTTTTTAGTGGGCTAAGTGCGATACCACCTTGTTGCTTAATTTAAGATGGGCTATGTGTGAAACCATCGTCTAAAATCTTTTGGTGGGCTAAGTGTGATACCACCTTATTGCTAATTTACGATGGGCTATGTGCGATACCATCGTCTATTCATCTTTTGGTGGGCTATGTGCGATACCACCATAACTAATCCTTTTGGTGGGCTAAGTGCGAAACCATCGAGTGGCTTGACTGTGTGAAATGGAATTAGAAATAGTGAATGTTGTATTATGTGACCTTGTGATACTAAGTGCAGTGAAACTCTTAATGAGTGTGTGCATTAAGATGTGAGATGGTTGAAATGTGGGAATGGAGAAAATGAGTAAGCATGTCATGAATGTAAATTGCTTCTTGCTTAGTACGTAATGCTATGTATTTTTTCAATACATGTTATATTGTTGTGTTGTTTATATGTAAACTTACTAAGCTTAAAGCTTACTCCCCCTTCTCTTTTTCGCTTGTTTTATAGAGTTTAAGAGTCGAGCCGGGATATACAGCTAACCGGAAGACCGCCCACACTATTAGCTCCTCTCGGTATACCTAGACTTAATGATTTTGTAAATGGCATGTATAGGGGCTAGACTAGTTAGATTATTTTGTTATTTTGGCCAAAGGTGTATTGGCTCTTGTTAAGACATTTAATTTTGTAACTTGCCATGCATGATGGCTCATTTTACCATCTATGAAATTACGAGGTTATCTATGGGAGTTCATGATGAAAATTATGAGATGTTTATTAGCATGTTGAATAGATTCATGTAATGTAAGCTATAGGGGTGCTAAGAGCTTGGCAAATAGCCTTGTTCTTGTCCACATGGGTAGGCACACTGGGCGTGTGTCTAGGGCAGTGAGAGACACGATCAAGCCATGGGCGTGTGCCCGGGCCGTGTGAAGTCTGCACCTTGAAATTGGAATTTGAATGGTCGCGACGGTTAAAGCACACTGCAGGCGTGCCTAGGCCGTGTTGAACAAGTCAGTATATTAAGGTATGGCACACGGTTTAGGCCTACGGGCGTGTCAAAATCGTGTGTGATTAGTCAGTGTCGACCACGGGTGGAAGGCACGGACGTGTAATAGGGTACACGGGCGTGTTCCCAAACCGCATAGGCGTGTGCCTTACCCGTGGGCATTTGGCGAATGCTTGGGTCTTTAGGCACGGTCGGGGACATGGGCGTGCGTGTCTCATGCAGGCGTGTCTAATCTTGCACGGGCGTGTAAGACCTGTTTTGAAAGGAAAAATTTTAAGATTGGAAAAAGTTCTGGATTAGTCTCGAGAGCCCTCGTGTGTATGAGTGAGACCTCGTAAGTCGAGAATGAGGTTATAGAGAGTAATTGCATTGACCTTAAGTGGCGATCAAGTGGTTTGAGTTCGGTATCGCCTCAGGCCCGATTTTCGGTGTAGAACCCGGGTAAGGGGCGTTATATTTAGTGGTGTCAGAGCTATGGTTTAGTCGGTTCTAGGACTACCATAGCGTGGGTAGGAGTCTAGCTATACATGCCATAAGCGTATGATGATAGTGTGGTGGCTTCTGATAATTTTAAACTTGTTTATTGTAGCATATGGATCCCGAACAATCAGCTGCAGATGACGCAGCTAGTAATGCACCGACTCCTACGTAAGGGACCGCGCCTGTGCAGAGTAGCCCCGAGACTAGGGGTCAAGGAAAAGAGGCTCGGGAAGCCTTTCTCCAAATGATGGATAACTGGTACACTGAGTATGTACGAGCAAACCCCAATGCTCAACCTCTTCCACCCCCACCTATACCTCAGCCAATTCCTATGGCTCCCCAAGGTATAGAAATGGTGAGGACGGCTAAGCCCCCGGTAGACAAAATTTGGAAGCAAGGGGCTGAGGATTTTCGAGCTAATATAGATGACGACCCTGAGCGAGCAGAGTTCTGGCTTGAGAACTCAATAAGGGTTTTTGATGAACTCTCCTGCACACCTGAGGAGAGTTTGAAATGTGCTATGTCTTTGCTGAGGGATTCGGCATACCATTGGTGGAAAACATTGACATCAGTGGTTCCTAAAGAGAGGGTAACGTGGGACTTCTTTTTGGAAGAGTTTCGAAAGAAGTATATAAGTCAACGGTTTGTAGACCAGAAACGGAAAGAATTCCTTGAGTTGAAGTAAGGAAAAATGACTGTGGCAGAATATGAGCGCGAATTTGTTAGGCTCAGCAAGTATGCGCAAGAATGTGTATCCATGGAAGCTACATTATGCAAGAGATTTGAAGATGGGTTGAATGAAGATGTCAGACTCTTAGTCAGAATTTTAGAGCTAAAAGAATTTGTGGTATTGGTGGATAGGGCTAGTAAGGCCGAAGAATTGAGTAAGGAAAAGAGGAAAGCCCTGAGTGAGGCTCGAGATGCGAAGAAGAGGCCGATGAGAAAATCATACCAAGCTCAATCGAAGAGGTCCGGGGAAGTGAACCTACGGACAACTACATCAGTCGGGTATTCGCAGAGAGAGCGAGGCAACATGTATTCGGGTTCAAGAGTTCAAGCTACCTCAACAGCAAGTGTGGGCAATCCAAGGCCCAAACCAGAGTGCCCAAGTTGTGGCAGACATCACACTGGGGAGTGTTGGGGAAATAATCGAAATTGCTATAAGTGTGGGTCCCCCGACCATCTCATCCGAAATTGTCCTGAAAGGGATGACAAGGAGAGGAAGCAAGAGATAAGATCAAGCAGTGCATCCTTTAGAGGTAGGCCACAAAAGAACCCGAGAGGCGGAACTAGTGGTAGAGGTGTATCACGAGACACCACTGTGAGGCCAGAGGGTCGAGCGCCAGCAAGAACTTATGCTATTCGCGCTCGAGAAGAGGCGTCATCACCGGATGTAATAACGGGTGCATTTTCTCTCTATGACACCTCTGTTATTGCTTTAATTGACCCGGGATCAACTCATTCTTATATTTATATGAGACTGGCATCTAGTTTGAGTATGTTGTTGAGTCTACTAAATTTGTAGTAAAAGTGTCAAACCCACTAGGTAAGCGGTGTTAGTTGACAAGGTGTGTAGAAGCTGTCCTCACGATGATTAAGGGTCATTATTTCCTAAGCAAACCTTATGTTGTTACCGTTTGATGAATTTGATTTGATTCTTGGTATGGATTGGTTGACTGCCCATAGTGTTTTAGTGAATTGTGGTAGTAAATTTATTGAATTGAATTGTGAAAATGGAGATGTTATTCGGTTTGAATCAGGTGAGTCAGATAGCTTACCGGTGATGATCTCTTCCATGATAGCTGAGAAATATCTGAGAAAAGGGTACGAATCTTATCTCGCTTTTGTATTAAACACTCAAGAATCTGAAGTCAGGATTGAAACAGTACCGGTTGTATGTGAGTATCCAGATGTATTCCCGGAAGAGTTGCCTGGATTACCCTCAGTTAGAGAGGTCGAGTTTGGAATTGAGTTAATTCTGAGAAAATCACCCATTTCGATTGCTCTGTATAGGATGGCCCCACTAGAGTTGAAAGAACTGAAAGTTCAGTTGCAAGAATTGACGGATAAGGGTTTTGCAAGATCGAGCTATTCACCGTGGGGTGCCCCAGTACTCTTTGTAAAGAAGAGAGATGGGTCGATGAGATTGTACATAGACTACAGACAGCTCAACAAAGTAACTGTGAAGAACAAGTATCGTTTACCGAGAATAGATGATTTATTTGATCAACTGAAGGGAGCTACGGTGTTCTCCAAGATTGACCTGAGGTCCGGCTATTACCAGTTGAGGGTTAAGGAGCAAGATGTACTGAAAACGGCATTTCGGACGAGGTATGGCCATTATGAGTTTTTTATCATGCCATTCGGTTTAACGAATGCTCCTGCGGTTTTTATGGATTTAATGAACCGTGTCTTCCGATCGTATTTGGACAAGTTTGTGGTTGTCTTTATTGACAACATATTGGTTTATTCTCGAGATGAGAGTGATCATGTAGAACATCTAAGAATTGTCTTACAGACCTTAAGAGACAAGCAGTTATATGCTAAACTTAGTAAGAGCGAGTTTTGGCTTCGAGAAGTAGGGTTTCTAGGACATATTGTGTCGAGTGAAGGTATTAGAGTAGATCCGGGAAAGGTCTCAGCTATTGTGGAGTGGAAACCGCCGAGGAATGTGTCGGAAGTTAGAAGCTTTCTGGGTTTAGCAGGGTACTATAGGCGGTTTGTGAAGGGATTCTTTATGATTTCTACTCCAATGACGAAACTATTACACAAGGATGTTAAATTTGAATGGACTGAAGAATGCCAGCAGAGTTTCGAGAGATTGAAAATGTTGTTAACAGAGGCACCAGTTTTGGTACAACCTGAGTCGGGAAAGGAGTTTGTAGTCTACAATGACGCGTCATTAAATGGTCTCGATTGTGTGTTGATGCAAGAGGGTAAGGTGATCGCTTACGCCTCGAGAAAACTAAAACCATATGAGAAGAATTATCCGACTCATGATCTGGAGTTGGCCATAATTGTTTTCGCGTTAAAGATTTGGCGCCATTACCTATATGGTGAGAATTGCCGAATCTTTACTAATCATAAGAGTTTGAGGTACTTGATGGATCAAAAGGAATTAAATCTACAGGAACGACGGTGGCTTGAATTATTGAAGGACTACGAGCTAGTGATCGATTACCACCCGGGGAAAGCGAATGTAGTTGCAGATGCTTTAAGTAGAAAATCCTTGTATGCTTTGAGAACTATGAGCACAAATTTGTCATTGTCTGATGATGGTGCTATACTGGCCGAGCTGAGAGCTAGACCACTATTTGTTCAACGAATATGTGAGGCTCAAAGGATTGATAGTGAGATACTAGCTAAAAGAGCTAAGTGTGAATCAGGAACTAATTTTGAATTCCGGGTGAGTTCGGATGGTTGCTTAATGTTCCATGATAGAATTTGTGTGCCTAAAGATGACGAGTTGATCCGAGAAATTTTATGGGAAGCACATAGTAGTTATTTGTCAGTACACCCGGGCAGTACGAAAATTTATAATGATCTAAAGATATTCTATTGGTGGCCGGGAATGAAAAGAGACATCTCGGAGTATGTAACAAGATGTCTGATTTGTCAACAAGTGAAGACGGAGCATCAAGTGCCTTCGGGATTGCTTCAGCCAGTGATGGTCCCCGAGTGGAAATGGGGTCGGATTACCATGGATTTTGTTACGGGCTTGCCTATGACCCCGAGAAAGAAAGATGCTGTGTGGGTTTTCGTAGATAGACTAACGAAGTCGGCTCACTTTATTCCAGTATGTGTTGATTATTCACTGAATAAATTAGCTGAGTTGTATGTGGCAGAGATAGTAAGATTGCATGGTGTGCCTGTATCTATTATATCGGATAGAGACCCGAGATTTACTTCGAGGTTTTGGAAGAAGTTACAGGAGGCCTTGGGTACGAAGTTGAATTTTAGTACTGCATTTCATCCTCAAACCGATGGTCAGTCTGAGAGAGTAATCTAAGTTCTTGAGGATATGCTCCGATGTTGTGTGTTAGAGTTCGAAGGTAGTTGGGAAAAATACCTACCCTTGGTCGAATTTGCTTACAACAATAGTTATCAGTCGAGCATACGGATGGCACCGTATGAAGCCTTGTATAGTCGTAAATGTCAGACCCGTTTGTATTGGACCGAGCTGAGTGAGAAACAAGTTCATGGGGTTGATTTGGTTAAAGAGACCGAGGAGAAAGTGAAAGTTATCCGGGATAGTCTGAAGGCTACTTCGGACCGACAAAAGTCGTATGCGGATTTGAAAAGAAAAGAAATTGAATTTCAAGTGGGCGACAAGGTATTTCTGAAAGTGTCACCGTGGAAGAAAATATTGAGATTTGGTCAAAAAGGTCAATTGAGCCCGAGATTTATAGGGTCGTATGAGACTACCGAGAGGATTGGGCCAGTGTCATATCGGTTGGCTTTACCGGTAGAGTTAGAGAAAATTCATAATGTGTTCCGTGTATCAATGTTAAGGCGTTATCGCTCCGATCCTTAGCATGTGATTCCTCCAACAGAAATCGAAATACGACCGGATATGACATATGAGGAAGAGCCGATTAAAATTTTGGCTCGAGAGGTGAAACAGTTGAGGAACAAGGACATAACCTTAGTAAAAGTGTTATGGCAAAAGCACGGTGTAGAAGAGGCTACTTGGGAACCGGAAGAAGCTATGAGGGAGCAATATCCAAACCTCTTTACTGGGTAAGATTTTCGAGGCAAAAATCCCAAAGAGGGGAGAGTTGTAATGATGCGGTTTTGGGGCTAGTCAAAACAATGGTTTCGAGACCACTAATCTGAGGTCGAGGAAAATTATTTTGATTTTAATTTATGTGCTGTAGCATGATTATATGGATGCATGAAAATTTTGGTGTTTTAATTTGAGTGATAGCATGCTTAATTGCGAAAAAGGACTAAATCGCATAAAATACGAAAGTTCTATTTTTCATGGTAGAGGTGTCTAATAGCTAAAGAATGTAATTGGGAGGATTTTAAAGTGCAATTAGGCCATTTATCTAGTGATGGCCGGCCATGTGCATAGGGGAGACAAGGGCATTTAATTCTTGGTCAAAATTTGGGTGAATTAGGTGAGAAAAGATGAATAAAATAGGGTAAAGAGAAAAGCTATCATCTTTCACTATTCACTCTTCCTCTCCACCAAAAATTTCAAGCTTAGAGGGGTTTTGAATGCTTTAAAATTTCAGCAACTCATCTTCTTCACAAGTAAGTGATTTTAGAGATCTTTCTTGATGATTTTTTTTTTTATTTTTGGAGTCCCCAAAGCTTAAGCTAGCTAATAAGGGGACTAATTTGTCAAATGGCTGAAGGTTTAGGGACTTGCCATGAGAGCGTTTATGTTGTTAATTGAGTTTTTTATGGAAGAAAATGAATGTTAGTGAGATGAGAAACAACTTTTGTGAAAGGTGTTAGCATGAAAACACCTAAATAGGACTTAAATGCAAAGATTTAAATTATGTCATAAATGCATGAAATAGTTGTAATGGTGAGTAGTTGTAAGAGAAATAAATGTTCATCTATGCTTGTTCATTGAGAAAATGTGTTGAAAAATAAATTACGAGCCTAGGGGCAAAATCGTAATTTTGCCAATGTACAAGGGCAAAATGGTCATTTTTACCTAAGTGTAGAATTTGAAGTATTATGATCATAGAATGATCTAAACGAATAAATTTCATTGTTATAGATCAAGAAGAGCGCGGAATCAACCTTGACCGAGGAAAAGGCAAGGTGGCGGATTAGATCGTTGGTTATCACGTTTTGCACCGAGGTAAGTTTATGTGTAAACAATGCATGATTGTGTAAATATTGTGTGGTTAACTAGTGTATGGCAAGATCGAGAACATGAGTGGTTCAAATGGATTGAATGTAGAAATTGTTGAATAATTATTGTATGAATGATGAAATAGTCATATAAATATGTAATGTCAACACTTTTTGGTGGGCTAAGTGCGATACCACCTTGTTGCTTAATTTACAGTGGGCTATGTGCGAAACCATCGTCTAAAATCTTTTGGTGGGCTAAGTGCGATACCACCTTGTTGCTAATTTACGATGGGCTATGTGCGATACCATCGTCTATTCATCTTTTGGTGGGCTATGTGCGATACCACCATAACTAATCCTTTTGGTGGGCTAAGTGCGAAACCACCGAGTGGCTTGACTGTGTGAAATGGAATTAGAAATAGTGAATGTTGTATTATGTGACCTTGTGCTACTAAGTGCAGAGAAACTCTTAATGAGTGTGTGCATTAAGATGTGAGATGGTTGAAATGTGGGAATGGAGAAAATGAGTAAGCATGTCATGAATGTAAATTGCTTCTTGCTTTGTACGTAATGCTATGTATTTGTTCAATACATGTTATAATGTTGTGTTGTTTATATGTAAGCTTATAAGCTTAAAGCTTACTCCCCCTTCTCTTTTTCCCTTGTTTTATAGAGTTTAAGAGCCGAGCCGGGATACGCAGCTTACCGGAAGACCGCCCACACTATCAGCTCCTCTCGGTATACCTAGACTTAATGATTTTGTAAATGGCATGTATAGGGGCTAGACTAGTTAGATTATTTTGTTATTTTGGCCAAAGGTGTATTGGCTCTTGTTAAGACATTTAATTTTGTAACTTGCCATGCATGATGGCTCATTTTACCATCTATGAAATTACGAGGTTATCTATGGGAGTTCATGATGAAAATTATGAGATGTTTATTAGCATGTTGAATAGATTCATGTAATGTAAGCTATAGGGGTGCTAAGAGCTTGGCAAATAGCCTTGTTCTTGTCCACATGGGTAGGCACACGGGCGTGTGTCTAGGCCGTGTGAGACACACGATCAAGCCATGGGCGTGTGCCCAGGCCGTGTGAAGTCTGCACCTTGAAATTGGAATTTGAATGGTCGCACGGTTAAAGCACATGGGCGTGCCTAGGGCGTGTTGAACAAGTCATTATATTAAGGTATGGCACACGGTTTAGGCCCACGGGCGTGTCAAAACCGTGTGTGATTAGTCAATGTCGACCACGGGTGGAAGGCACGGACGTGTAATAGGGTACACGGGCGTGTTCCCAAACCGCATGGGCTTGTGCCTTACCCGTGGGCGTTTCGCAGAATGCTTGGGTTTTTAAGCACGGCCAGGGGACATGGGCGTGCGTGTCTATGCACGGGCGTGTCTAATCTTGCACGGGCTTGTAAGACCTGTTTTGAAAGGAAAAATTTTAAGATTGGAAAAAGTTCTGGATTAGTCTCGAGAGCCCTTGTGTGTATGAGTGAGGCCTCGTAAGTCGAGAATGAGGTTATAGAGAGTAATTACGTTGAGCTTAAGTGGCGATCAAGTGGTTTGAGTTCGGCATCGCCTCGGGCCCAGTTCCCGGCGTAGAACCCGGGTAAGGGGTGTTACAAATAAAATATCACATCCAGCACCTTAGGATACGCCATTTCAAACCCTCGATGCCAAGATCATCTTATGATTTCCAAAGTACATGCATTGAAATTTTTATAAGGATATTTAGTTATTTGGACAAGCGAAAAACCGAAACCCAGTACGGTAGGGTACGATTTCTCGGATTCCCAAACACGAAATATTGTCTTTTTTTAAGAAAACATGGACAAAATTTTAAAAGGATATTTGGTTATTCGGTCAAACGGGAAACCGAAACCCAGCACGACAGGGCACGATTTCTCGAATTTCCAAACACAAAATACTGCCTTATTTTGAAAACTTTTAATAAGCGATTATAAAAATGGACTCGAAAATATACTTATTTATCTTGTTTGGAACAAGAATGAAACGACCAATATCAATTAAAATGTTAAAATTTGAATCATGATGCGATAATATGGAAAAAGCAAAGTTACAAACATGGAATAATATACATGGATAAAATATTATACAAATGAATAACCATAATATGAAATTTGAAAGGAACGAATTTGGGCACATACAATGACAAACAAATTAACACAAATAACTTATAGCAAATTTTAAAGTAAATAAGTAAATGATGTATATAAAATAATATGTGTCAATCTAAATAATACGTGTGTAAATAAAAAAAAACTTGATATAAAATAATGTATATATAAAAATAATATTGATATATGAAAGTGTTTGGAATAAATAAATATATAATTTAAAATAGGGTCCTTTTAAGAAACAAATTATATACATAAATAGATTTAAAAGAAGATATATATATATACATACATGTAAATAAATTTAAAAAATAATATTTACATAAAATAATATGAAATCAATAGTATATACATAGAATAGAATAATAACAAAAATAGAAGCTAATAGGAAATTAATAAATGAATAAATACTATATACAATAGTTTGAAAATAGTAAAATAATAATGATAGTAATAACAGAAAATACAATGATAAAAATGAATTATAATGAAAATATGTTAATAAACAATAATAATAGTAAAAATAATATTAATAATAACAATAATAATACTAATAAATATAATAATAATGATATTAAAAACAATAACAGTAATAAAATAATGACAATAATATTAGAATTCAATAACAAAAATAACAAAGGGTTAATTTTAACTTAAAACAATAATCTGAGGGCAAATTCGCAAATAAATAAAAAGAAAAGGACTACATTGAATGCGCGGATAACAAAGAAGGACCAAAAGAGAAATTAATCCCTGCCTTCCAAAACGACGTCGTTCGAATAAGGGCCCAATTGGAGTTGCAATAAATTATGGGGCTAAATTAAAAAAAAAAGGACTTGATTGCAGAACAATAAAATGCGGAAGGGCTAAAGGTGCAATTAGCCCTTCCATTACATAACGCGCGGATCCTTCCCCAGGTCGGGTCAACGCGCGGGTCTGGAGGGATAAAACGACGTCGTTTTAGGCTTAGAAGATGGGTTCCTAAACGACGTCGTATTAGTCGGCTATATAAACTCAAATTTTCAGAAAAAATCATTTACCCTCATCTGTTTTAAAAAAGAAAGACGAAAGAATGAAAAAAAACTTCAGTGGCTTCCTCTCCTACAATTTTCGGTGACCGGACCACCGTCGGTCCGTCACCGATGACCACCGCACACGGCGGTTAGAGCCCCTAAAACCGCATTTTCATACGAATCAAGGTACGGGTCCCTTTCTTCCATTTTTATTTTCTTTTTTATTTCAAATATATATCAAAAAAATAAAAAAAAATTCAAAAATGGAAGTAAAAACAAGAACCCGGATGAAAAAAAAGGATTAATCACCTTTCCCTTTTTTCTTTTTGTATTTCTTTGTATATTCGTAGGTAAAAAAAACGTTACAATGGTTTCTTCGGTTTTTAAAGGCCGAAAGTCAAAAAATAAGAAAAAGAAAAGTACATTCTGCTGTCTGTTTGTTTGTCTTCTTGTGCAGGTGTATGTTTCATTTGCAGGTGAAATCACCGTACGGAGGAGGACGTGGCGGTACGGAGGCGTGCGGCGCGCGTGGTGACGTGGAGGCCCGATTGTTGAAGCTGCGGCGCTAGGAAAAACCTAGGGTTTCCAGGAGCTTCAATCCATTTGGGCCTAATCCGTCATTGGGTCGTTACAAGCCTGGTTTTACTAACAAGCTTGGGTCTATTTTGGTTTTGGGTTTAGTGGTTTTAGGTTTGGGCTGCTGTAATTTTGTTATTGGGCTTGTAATACTGGACTGTTAATGAACTTAAAAAAAATGGACTATTATATTATTATTTTTTGTTTTTTGGTTATAATACGGGCCCGGGCAAATTTGGGCTCTTACAACTGCCCCTCTTTGCTCATTGTCGTGTAATGGGAATGAAGCAAAGACTTTAAAGAGGGCCAAATTTGCCTGGTCTTGTAAGATCTTGGCTTCTTGGCACTTATTTTCTTCAAGTAGCCTCATTCCATCCCACTGCGTCTTTAGGGGTATAGGAAATAGTGCTTCTATCCACTCCGATGTAATTTCAGGGAGAAGAGATTTGTAACTTTTATCTACTCCGCTGGAACTTCAAGGAGATAAGAATTGTGGCTCCTATGTAATCTCAGAGAGAAGAGATTTGTAGCTTCGGCCTACTCTACTGAAACTTTAAGGAAATGATGATTGATCCTCAATGTAATTTCAAGGAGAAGGGATTTATAGCTTCAACCTACTCTATTGGAACTTCGAGGAAATAAGAATTCAGGGAGAAGAGATTTGTAGCTTCGATCTTCTCTACTGGAACTTCGAGGAGATAAGAATTCAAAGAGAAGAGATTTGTAGCTTCGATCTTTTCTACTGAAACTTCAAGGAAATGAGGATTTCAGGGAGAAGGGATTTGTAGCTTCGACCTACTCCGTTGGAACTTCAAAGGGATAAAAATTTAGAGAGAAGAGATTTGTAGCTTCGATCTTCTTTACTGAAACTTTAAGGAAATGAAAACTGGTAATTTCAACCTGCTCCGCTGTATCTTCAAGGAGACGAGGTTGGTGGCTTAAATCTACTCCATTGCTTCATGGAGATAAGATTCGTCGTTTCGATCCGCTCCACTCTTTCGCTTAGGAGACAAGATTTGTAATCTTGATCTACTCCACCGCCGCGCCAGGAGATAAGACTGATGGCTTAAATCTACTCCGCTGCTTCATGGAGATAAGATTCGCCGTTTGATCTTGTTCCACTACTGCTTAGGGTGACAAGATCTGTAATCTTCAGTCTACTCCACTGCCGTTTCAGGGAGATAAGGCTGATGGCTTAAATCTACTCCGCTGCTTCATAAAGATGAGATTCGCCGTCTTCGATCTGCTCCACTACTGCTTAGAGAGACAAGATCTGTAATCTTCAGTCTACTCCACTGCCGCTTCAGGGAGATAAGGCTGATGGATTAAATCTACTCCGCTGCTTCATGAAGATGAGATTCGCCGTCTTCGATCTGCTCCCTCATCGCTTAGGAGACAAGATCTCATAATCTTGATCTACTCCACCGCCGCTTCAGGGAGATAAGGCTGATGGCTTAAATCTACTCTGCTGCTTCATGGAGATGAGATTCGCCGTCTTCGATCTGCTCCACTACTGCTTAGGGAGACAAGATCTGTAATCTTCAGCCTGCTCCCTTGCTACCTCAGGAAGATAAGGCTAAGTAACTTGAATCTGCTCCATTGCCAATACATGGAGATAAGATTTGCCAAATTCAATCTGCCCCACTGCTATCTCGAGGAGACAAAATCTACAATTTTATTTAGTCTGCTCCCTTGCTACATCAGAAAGATAAGACTATAATCTTCAGCCTGCTCCCTTGCTACCTCAGGAAGATAAGGCTAGGTAACTTGAATCTGCTCTATTGCCAATACATGGAGATAAGATTTGCCAAATTCGATCTGCCCCACTGCTATCTCGAGGAGATAAGATCTATAAATTCACCGATGTTGCTACACTGTCCTCTGAGGGACACGACCTGTAGACTCAGTTCCACATGCATATGTTTATGCCAAATGATCAGGATGCTATGATCAGAATAAATCAAATGCTCCTAGCCACATGTGTTATGAATGATATGAATGCAAAAATGTCATGGAAATGATTCCTTTTTTTTTTAATATTCAATGATTAGGATGAAATGATCGGAATGAATCAAATGCTCCTAACTAAATGATATTATGGATGACATTTGCCTGAATGCAGAATGTCATGAGAATGATTAGGATGCAATGATCGGAATGAATTAAATGCCCCTAACTAAATGTGTTTTGCATGAATGCAGAATTTTATGAGAATGATCTATTTTTAAATGCTTAAGGTGTCATCACTCATTTTTATCAAGGTTTTATCACTGACATATTATGCCGCCATCTTGTTCGGCTAGTATTCTCGATAGAAAACCCGAGAAAAAAAATATCCTGCTCAACAGATTTGCCCCACTATAACTTCAGGGTTCATCTTAGGGGTGTAGGATCTGAATCTTTTCCAATCCATCCCACTGCAACTCAAGGGTATAGAATTTGTTTCATCTTCAATCCAACCGGCTACGAATCAAAGATATAGGATCTGTAACTTGTTCCATCAACTGATCACTCCCTGGGTGACCTAACCAAATGTGTATGCATGATATTTACATGGATGCAGAATATCATTTTTTTGAGAATGATTCCCCTTTTGCACTTGGGTTAACATTGCCCATTTTTCGTCAAGATTGTATTACTGACACAATATCTTGTCATTTGTTCAACCACCATTTTTGACAAAAATCTGAAGAGATAGTCTCAATTTAGACTCTTCCTTAAACTTGGTGAGTTTTAAACAATAGTCCCGTTCCAAGTTTTTGTATTATTCAGAAGCTTCCAGAGTAATATGCGAAACTCCTTTTATGAAAGTATTATTAGTCCACTAATCATTATTTCAATGCAAAATGCTTGAAAAAGATCATAGCAATGAACAAGAAGGAAATTAATTAGGAGCATAACTCGAAACAAATAAGTTAAGCAAAGATAGCAAATGCAATCAAGAAGGAAATTTATTGGTAGTGTATTTTGAAACGAATAAAACAATTAAAGATAGCAAATTCAGAATGGGTAAGATGGAAACTAGGTACCCCAGATATCGCAGCCTGAGCTTCTCTGTTCGAACTTCTTGATGACCATTTTAAGCTTAATATGTGTTTAGGGGATCCGGAGTACTTTGTCGATGCCCCAAGATGTCACATACTTCCTCATTATTAATTCAAGTATAGCAAGACTACTGTATACCTTACTTTTGATCAAAATTTGAGCCGCCCTTTTCGGGTTTTCAACTCAAATCCCGTTTGGTCTCAAAGCGCCCTTTGCGGGTTTTCGTCTTGGCCTCTCATTTTTTCTTCTTTTTCTTTCTTTTCCCTTTTTTTTTGGAAAACTTTTTATTGAATCTGATTCACCGGATTGGGCAGGTCCTTGCCATCAATCTCGGTCAATATCCATGCTTCCCCAGAACAGGCCTTCTTTGCGGCATAAGGTCCTTCCCAGTTTGGCATCCACTTTCTTCTGAAGTCCTTTTTGCATGGGAAAAAGTTCTTTCAAAGCCCTATCATGAAATTTTTATTGGTCGATCCTTTTTTTCATAAGTCTGTATCATCCGTTTTTGGTACATTCGACCATGATGAATACTTTCAATCAAGCTTACTGGAGACATTCTGCTTCATCCAACTCTTAATTCAACCAAAGCTTGGAGAAAAGGAATCTTAACTTCCAACAATTGCTTCACTTTCATAAACCAATGAGAAAGATGTTGCCCCGGTGAAGGTCCTGGCCAACGTTCAAGAAGCATAAAGGGTAAATGGTAATTTCTCTATGCCAACTTTTACAAATCTCAGTCATTTTTCAAAAAATTAGAATGGTTTTTGGCTGCCTTTGCTGCACTGATATGGTGTCTGATCTTTGAACAGATTGTAAATCTTTGACATTGTGCAATTATGCTAGACATGTTCCTTTTTGGCATTCTTTATTGCCACCTTTTTTTGAATTTGAATTTGCATTTGAACTTAAATTTGAATTTAAATTTGAACTTGAATTTGAATTTAGATTTGGATGTGGATTTGCATTTGGATTTGAATTTGAATTTAATGACTGCTGACTTTGTAACTTTGGCATGTGAAGCGACCTTCACCCTCTTAGTGAAGTAATTGACAACCACGAAGATGAATTGGTGTCAGCTAGATGCTTTTGACGAGATCGACCCCATAACATCTATGCCCCACATATAGAAAAATGGAGGAGGCACATGAGTCTTGTCTTCCTCAATTTGGCTTTTACGGCGTAACTGATGCAATTCCCCTTTTTTGGTAAACCAGTAGCCCGAACCTCTTGATTAGCCTGGCCATTGTAGAACCATTAACATGAGTTCTTTAAACACCAATCTTAATAGCATACCCACGTTTCAGTAGCCTGGCGTGCCTTGATATGATAGTGCGAAAACATCTTTGAATTCTTGAAAATAGCTCAATGATGTCTCGCTTTACTTTTGTGGTGAATTAGGCTTCGATCTTTGCCCCTTTCCTAAGCTCGCAACGTCCACTGACCCTTTGCAAGGTAAAGTCTATTTTCATCTTGCTCTACCATCCTTAACAAATCAAAAGATAGGCTACAATCTCTATCATCTTCAAAGTCCTTAGATCCCTTAGACCCATATCTCATTCAAAAAGGGAGTCAGTAACAACGTCGCTCATGTCGTTGATATCTGGGTGCCTAGGTATGAAGGAAAAAATCTAAAGAATAAATAATTCTAAGGCTGATTATTTGTATGATATGGTCATGAATAAAGAATGAAAGAATATTCTAAAAAACAAAAGAATGTATAATATGAAATGGAAATAATGAAAAAAATATTTTCTCAAAAAGATGCATTTATTGAAATAAAAATTCTGGACACAAGCCTATTTCACCACAGGACTCTTATTGCCTCTAGGCTTAGAACAACAAGCGGGTTTTGAATATTACTCTAAATTAGTTCTAAAAATACAAGGATCTCTTCCACAGTCCCATTGTTCAAAACACCCCAAGTATGTAAAGGCAGAAGCTTGGAAAAGTCTATTTCTTGGTTCCCTCTTCAAATATGTCGTTAATGTTTAGATTCCCCAATATCTGGTCTTGCACTAGAGCCATGAACTCGACGTACTCTTGGATCTCATGCCGCTATCCATCGTGGTCCTCACAATATTTACCCCTTTAACAGAAAGGTTGGGTAACGAATCTTCTGCACCAGAGGGATTATCGAATTTTACAATATCTATTTTGATGAGTCTTTCGATTATCTTTTTGAAAGCGGCGTAGTTCTCGATCAAATGCCTTGTGATTCCTGCATGGTATTCGCATTGGGCGTTCACATCGTACCATTTAGGGTATGGAGGCTATATTGGTTCCATGTAAAAAGGGGATACAACATGTGCTTCAAACAAAATTTGGTACAACTCCCTATACGAGATTGGAATGGGCGCGAACTGGAGTTTTTCCGAGTTTGATTTTGGATTGGGCTCTTGTCTTGGGGAGACCTGATAGCTGGTAGCTGCTGTCTTTGGCTGGCTTACCGTAATCGGCTTCGAATGGCCCTTGTTATACCTACTCGTACTATTTGCTTCCTTTTCTTTCCTCTTCGGGGCCTTTAAAGTCCACTCTCCCCTTTCCTTTGTTTCTGCCAGAACAACCGGTTTGGCTCGATCATCCTCCGAGTTAAAACTTGAGCCCATCGGGAAGTTCAACAGGGCTGAGGTATCAGTCTGACATTGGGGTCCGATAATGACGGGTATCCCATACGAATACGTGCCTGGTTCGGTTGGGACACTTATTGGGGAAAAACCCTGGGAATAAATGATGTCTTCATTATCATCCCCACTGTTGACCACTGGGCCACTCATTTTTTTTAAATCCTCCGGCTAGTAACTGGGTTAATTGGCCCATCATATTCCTTTGGAATTCTAGCATTTGATCCCGCATATCTTGTTGAATTTTGGTCAATTGCTCTTGCATCTGTGTTTGCCTTTGCTCTAATCTCTCCAACCTCTGTTCTATGTTTTCCAGGTTAACTGAAATAATTTTACCTAATTAGGGTCCTTTTGTAAAAGTCTAATACAAATGATGCAATGCAATACAGATACATGGAATGAATGCAAAAGAAAGAGAGGCGTTGATTCTGAATTCAATTCCATTAGAACAACTTTTCTAGAAAGTAAATTTCTTTACATAAAACGGATTACATATGCGGCCTTGCCCTCATATTCCAAGCAAAAACATCAATCCCTTCTTCGCAAAGGTCAAATCTTGCAAACTTCTAATAGAGGCCTCCACTAGCTCCTTTTTGCTTGGGCCGCGACTCATTACTCACTTATCCTCGCAATGCTTGTTAGAAAATTGAGACGTGACGAATCTCGAATAATATTTGCCGGCTTGAATCCTCGGGCCATAAAACAAAGTCTTGTATTCCTTTGCAAATTATCAGTCTTCTCTCATTGTGTTTGCTTAGATCATATTCGAACGACCGTATTATAATCCACTTTATCAAGAAATCCATTTTCCCATGACAAGCTCTTCTATTTAGCAATCGAATTTGAATCAACATATCCTTTCTATGATGAGAATGCAATGCAACCAAAACAAAACAAAACAAGTTAGCACAGGAGAAATAAACAACATAGAACACCTATCTGGGTGACTACTGGCGTTTGGCATGGTTCTACCTAGGGTAGGCTCCTAGGGTTCACTATATGTGGTTTGATTCTAAAGAGAGGGTACCTGAACCAGCAGATTCCTCAATCCTCACCCCTTATAGGCTCATATGGATCGAGTTTGATTCAGGGGAATACATTTCCCTATGGCCATGCGGAGATGAAAATCTCATGAAGACATAGGTACGGATGTATCCCGAAAGTAATCCACTAGCCCATGCGGAGGTGAAAACCTCACGAAGGCATAGCTTCTTACTCCCACTTAAAGGTGTGACCACAATGGTCATGCAATGCAATGCCAAAGTATTTTATGAGACTCAACATTATTGCAATCATAGCACCAACAAATGCACCAAAAGAAATATTATTTTTCAAAACAATTTTCCAAATTTTCAATCAAAAGGACAAAAATTAATCAATCTATGGCCTGACTCTCAACTAATCCCCAGTAGAGTCGCCAAGCTGTCGAAACCATTTTTTTATGTTTGGAAAATGGGGTCGACTTAAAAATGAGATATGGAGTCACCACTGATCCTTTATTCGAGGTGTGATCGGGTCACCTTGAGATGGATTATTTTAATAAAACATTTTTTGTAACACCCCAAACTCGGCCTAGACATTATGACCGGATCTGGCATGCCACATAAAAAGGTTGTTTAAAAACTGCGTGCTCGTTAAAAACTCCGTATTCTTTTTTGTGGAAACTTTGAACTTTGTTGTTTGTGAAATTCAGATTTTCTTTTACGATTTTATTGTAAAAACATTGTTATTACCGTTATTGGAAACTTTGTTTATAACAGAAATTAGATTCGGTGATTTGCAAAAATGTGACATTTTGGAAACCGCTATTGTAGTTTTAAGAAAAATCCCGAGCTTAATCATTTATAGTTTGAAAATAACCGAAATGAAAGTTTAAAAGAAAAATTAAGTCCAATGGCCTTATTACATAATTTTAACCCAAAATAAGTAATCTTAAAATAAAGCTAAACTAAAATTTATTAAAGTTCATGAGAAATACTCCGATGTATGGTCACCACAGAGTCCTCCGCAACTCTAAATCCTCTAATGCTGGGGATCACCTTCACAATTAAAGTAGAGGGGTGAGTTATGAGAACTCAGTGTGTAACCCCCTAAACGGTCATTAACTGGGCCTGAGCATATAAAGAAGCAAACTGGGCTGAAGCCCATACAGAATGCATCGGTAGAAGCCCATCTGATGCATCGAGCCAAGCCCTATTCAGTAACAATCTGGGCCTTAGCCCTATAAACATGATAATGCAACAGAGTATGCAGCCCAACCTAATAATCCATCCGCTACACACCCCCGTACCAGCCCTACACACCTGTGGGGACCAAATCAACCCACCTAGCCCTACACACCAATAAGGCAGACAAGCTGCTCATCACAGAATTTGTGGCGGAGCCACCAGATTAACAGAATATACGTGGCATAGCCACCAGACAGAATTGTGGCAGAGCCACCAGAATAACACTTCCTCCGATCATCAATCCCACCCCATGCAACATATCATAAATGCAATGCAGCATACGTATAACAGTGTAAATAAAGCATATACATAATAACCAACCATAATCAGGGGTATAACAGTAATTTACCCTCCAAGGGCGTTTCAGTAATTTTACCCTCCAGGGGTATTTCGGTAATTTACCCTCTAGGGGTATTTCGGTAATTTACCCTCCAGGGGTATTCCGATAATTTTTGCATTTAACGGCCTTTCCGAAGGCCTACTGTCGCCTCGAGGGACACGAGACCCTTTTTGGGTCTCTACGAAACTATTGGGTTTTAGGCCCAAACAGGCCCACACGCTCGTGTGGCCCAAAATGCATGGTTTCGGTTTCAGATTTGTAGATTTTACATTCGGACCTATCATGTGGTAGTTTTCCAACAGTTTTGCTCAAGTGGGCCAGATAGCCCATTGGGCCCACTTGGCCCGTTTCGGCTCGATCAGGCCCATTACAGCCTCAGTTTCGTGAGAGTGCACGTGACACTCTCAACGTCTTACCGTTATTATTTGTGTTTCGATTTACCATTACGAGCGCTCGCACACTCGAGTGGTCACAGTTGCCGGTTTTCTGGCTTTTTGACTTTTCGACTTTTGGCCGGTTCACAAGACATCACATCATTCAGGGGGGTGTGAGATTACACACCTGTTTACGATTTGCGGCACTCGATACTTTTCCAATCACCTGAGATCAAAATCGACTAACAGTTAGTCCCCCCCGTTCGTTAATCCCAAAATATGAATACGGAGGACTATAGGCTTAACTTACCCACAAATATTAGCCTTTCTTCTGAAGAGGGTTTTCGATCCACTTCTACCGTTCAGAGATCCGCCCATCTAATGAACGAAAATGTGTTAGATCGCCAATCCAGATGATAATAATAAGAGAAGTGGCCTTTCGACCCTAACGAATTCAATCCAAATAAGCGAACCATCACCCTCAGTCCACCATGTCCTCCTTACCAACAATAAGGCAATATCCTGAAGCAATTGAACCAACACGACACGAGTTTGCAACATAGAGAATTCAGCCCTTACCCAAAAAAAACAAGAGGGGTTCAAAAATAGAAAGAGTGAGCAGATTCGGCCTTGCAAAAAGAATGAGAGTTTCAGCTTTAGAGAGAAGATGAGAGAAAGAAAAGATGGAAAAGAAAAAGAGAAAAGATATTACCTTGTGAACACATACGAACAGAATAGACAAGATAGGTTCGACGATCAAGAGGACACCAAGCTTCAGACTAGCCAATGTTCGGCTATTGGCAAAAGAAAAGAGAAGCCGATTCAAATGGGATAAAAGAGGAGGTTCGGGTTTTGAGAAATTCTCGAGAAAATAGATGAGAGGAGAGTGGAAAGAATGGATGAAAGAAGATGGAAGAATGAAGCTGAAAAAGATTCGGCACAAGTCAAATGAGGAAGAGAACTCGAAATGTCTCAGGAGAAAATGCTAAGACCCGAAATGACAAGAAGAAGAGAATGCTCAAAATGCACAAATGCACAGTAAAAACACTAAAGAATTTTGGCACTCTTTTCCTACTCAAGGCCGAATATGCACTCTTCCAAATGACCAACTTGACCGAAACTCCCCCATCCACTTCCCTATATTCGGCCACTACCTCCTCTCACTCCATTCCCACGATTCTCTCCTCCATTTGCTCCACCAAACACTCTCCACCTCCCATTCAATCGGTTTGACTGAGTCTTCAACCACCAGGGCAGAGTTTGGTCACAACTCTGCTTCCTCCTTTCCTGAGCACAAAATAATAGCCTCCAAAATACCACTTGTGAGATTCGAACCTCCAACCTCCCTGCACTCCCCCTTGACGCCACACCACCTTGCCACACACTCCACTTGTGTCTTCTAAACACACATAATATTACTTAAGTCCTACTTTCAGTAGCCCTCTCCATTAAAGAGCCAAAAAGTAAAATTTTCCCAGGGCTTGAGCTCGAACCCGAGCCTCCCTAGGACCCCCAAAAACACCCAAATAACAAGCTAAACAAGCTCAACACATGCAATAGTGTAAAAATGCCAGACCCCTAATTTTAAGATGTTACAGTTCTACCTTCCTTAAAGAAATTTTGGCCTCGAAATTTACCTAGTCAAAAGAGATGAGGGTATTGCTGCCGAATTGCCTCCTCAGGCTCCCACATGGCTTCCTCTGAACCATGGTTACACCATAATACTTTGACTAATGGAACAGATTTCCTCCTCAGCACTTTCACCTCGTGATCCAAAATCTGTACCGGTTTTTCTTCGAATTTCAGATCAGACCTCACTTCGATTTCCTCCACTGGCACTACATGAGAAGGATCAGAACGGTAGTGCCTCAGCATCGAAACATGGAATACATCATGTATCTAATTCAACTCTGGGGGCAACTCAAGCTGATAGGTGACCGGTCCCACACGCTTCACTATCCGATAATGTCCGATAAATCTAGGGTTTAACTTGCCCTTCCGTCCAAATATTAAGATCTTTTTCCACGGCGAGACCTTTAAGAAAACATAATCTCCCACTGAGTACTCGATTTCCTTATGCTTCAGATCTGCATACGACTTCTGTCTATCGGAAGCTTCTTTCAACCGACCCCGAATCAACTTTACCTTCTCCTCAGTTTTCGAAATCAATTCTGGACCCAACAACCATCGCTCACCCAGTTCTATCCAACAGGTAGGGGTATGACACCTACGACCATATAACGCCTCGTAGGGTGCCATCTGAATGTTGGATTGGTAGTTGTTGTTATACGCGAATTCCGCTAACGGTAAGTAATCTTCCCAACTACCCCTGAAATCGATCACACAACTTCTTTACATGTCTTCCAAAATCTGGATTACTCTTTCCGACTGGCCATCAGTCTGTGGATGAAACGCTGTGCTAAAGTCTAACCTTGTACCCAAAGCTGCATGTAACGCCTTCCAGAACCGAGATGTAAATCTAGGGTCCCTGTCTGAGATGATGGACACTGGTACCCCATGTAACCTCACAATTTCTGCCACGTACAACTTGGCCAACTTCTGTAGCGAGTAGTCAGTACGAACCGGTATGAAGTGTGCGGACTTAGCCAACCGGTCAACAATCACCCACACTGAATCTTTCTTAGCAGGCGTCAGGGGTAACCCACTAACAAAATCCATTGTTACCCTCTCCCACTTCCAAAGTGGAATCTTTATCGGTTGCAGCAATCTCGAATGCAGCTGATGCTCAGCTTTCACTTGCTGACATGTCAAACACTTGCTTACGAAGTCGGTAACTTCCCGCTTCAGTCCAGGCCACCAGTACAGTTCACGTAAATCTCGGTACATCTTGTTTCCACCGGGATGCATAGCGTATGGGCTACTATGCGCCTCCCGCAGAATTATCTGTCTTAACTCAGAGTCTATAGGCACACAAATTCTTCCACGAAAACATAACACCCCTTCACTGTTAGCCCAAAGTCTACCGTCTCTCAACTTCCCACTTGCTGGAAACGAGCCCCCAACGACTCATCCAACAACTGCTTCTCCTTAAACTGATTAACCCAAGTTGGTTTCACCTGAAGTTCTGCCAACAAACTACCATCCTCATAAAGGCTGAGACGAGCAAACATTGCTCTCAAATCTGATACCACCTTACGACTTAATGCACCCGCCACCACGTTGGCTTTACCCGGGTGATACTCAATCGAGCAATCATAGTCCTTCAACAGCTCTATCCATCTCTGTTGCCTTAAATTCAGCTCCTTTTGGGTAAGTAGATATTTAAGACTCTTATGGTCAGTGTAGATAATCGACCTTTCCCCATACAAGTAGTGTCTCCATATCTTTAGGGCGAACACTACTGCAGCTAGTTCCAAGTCATGAGTGGGGTAGTTCACCTCATGTGGCCTTAGCTGACGAGATGGATACGCCACTACCTTCCCTTCTTGCATAAGCACACAACCCAAACCTGTGTGCGACGTATCACAATAGACAACGAATTCTTTCCCTACCTCAGGTTGAATCAACACTGGTGCTTCAGTCAGAATCTTCTTCAACTTTTCAAAACTTTCCTGCTGTTTATCCGTCCAAACAAATGGTACCCCCTTACCCAGCATATTAGTTAGAGGTGTGGCAATCAAAGAAAACCCCTCAACGAATCACCTGTAATACCCAGCCAAACCTAGAAAACTTTGAATCTCCGATACTGACTTCGGCGACGTCCAATCCAATACCGCTTCAACCTTCCGAAGATCCACCCTAATCTCCTCGGTAGACACAACATGCCCCAAAAATGTCACTTCCTTCAACTAAAACTCGCACTTACTGAATTTGGCGTAAAGTTGCTTTTCCCTCAATATCTGTAGAACAACCCGAAGATGTGCATCATGCTCCTTCTCTGTTCTTGAATACACCAAGATATCATCTATGAACACCACCACAAACTGATCTAGATAGGGTTGAAAGACCCGGTTCATCATATCCATGAAAGCGGCGGGTGCATTCGTTAATTCGAACGGCATAACCAAAAACTCGTAATGCCCATAACGAGTTCGGAATGCAGTCTTATATATATCTGCCTCCTTAACCCTTAGCTGATGGTATCCCGATCTTAAATCTATCTTCGAGAAAACCGAAGCTCCTCGCAGCTGATCGAACAGATCGTCAATCCTTGGTAGCGGGTATTTGTTCTTAACAGTTAGCTTGTTCAATTGACGATAGTCAATGCACATACGCATCGACCCATCCTTCTTCTTCACAAATAATACCGGTGCTCCCCACGGAGATACACTTGGTCTGATAAATCCTCGATCCAACAACTACTGGATCTGAGCCTTTAATTCTACCAGCTCCTTCGGTGCCATCCTATAAGGGGAGATGGACACTGGAGCTGTTCCCGGTAATAGCTCAATGCCAAATTTGACCTCACAATTTAGAGGCAACCCCGAAAACTATTCAGGAAATACGTCAGGAAATTCCTTTACAGTCCTGACATTCTCAACCAATAATTCCTTAGCATCAGATGTGCCGACAAAAGCTAGGAACGCCTCACACCCTTTACGCACCAACTTCTCAACTTTTAATGCTGAAATCACATGGGACAGATAATCCCTTCTTTCTCCTATTACAATCACTTCCTCGTCCTCTGTGGTCCTTAATACCATTCGCTTAGCAGCGTAATCCAAGTTCACACGGTGCTTAACTAGCCAGTTCATGCCTAGTATAAGATCAAACTCGCCGAACGGCAGTTCCATCAAATCCGTCGAAAACACAACTCCTTGAACTTCTAAAGGCACATCTCTATACAGCTTATTCACTACCACAGATTGCCCTAACGAACTAATTACTGACATTCCCCTATCAACAGACTCAAATTGTATACCCAGAGTCCCAGACACAGTACAGGCAACATATGAATGGGTAGATCCAATATCAATTAAAGCTGTAAATGCCACATCAAATATGAAAAACATACCGGTTATGACATCCGATGCGTCGCCATCCTCTCGACGTCGAGCCGCATAAACTAACCCCGACTGTCTTGCATCTGTATTACCAACACCTTGCCCGGTGCTCCACGACCTCGTCCAAATCCATTTCCCCCTCTGGCAAGACCACGACCTCTCGGTTGCTGCTGACCACCTCTTCCTGGCTGCATAAACCTTTGACCTACTACTTGCGTCTGACCCGGCTCCCGAGGACAGTCTTTTATCTGATGATCCCTAGACCCACATCTGAAACACCCACTAGATCTTCTCCAGCACTCCTTCGGATGTATCTTCCTACACTGCACACAAGGTTGCAACCGACCCACAGTAACTGGCACTTCAACTCGAGCTGGCCCATCCGACCAAGCCTCTTTTGGAAACCCCCAGAAGAACTTGAAGACCCAAAACCTCTCTTATTCTTGCCCCTATCCTTATCTCGATTTTGCCTCTCAGAACATTTCACCTCTTTGGCAATCTTTGCTTTCTCAACCAAGGTGGCAAACTCTCTTTCTCTCTACAGAGCTATCAAGACTGCGACTTATCCCATGAGACCATCCTCGAACCGCTTTGGCGCTCATAGTTGGTCGCGACTATACCCCGTGCGTAACGACTCAAGCGCAGGAACTCTGCCTCATATTCTGCTACTAATTTGTTTCCCTGGACCAAATTTAGAAATTCCTTCCTCCGAGCGTCTACATAACTAGCCTCGACATACTTTCCTTGGAAAGCTATTTTAAAGAAATCCCAGGTGATACGATCTGCTTGTGTACCTTCCCTCATAATGAGCCACCACTAGTATGCCTCATCTCGCAGTAGAGACACTGCTCCTTTCAATTTTTATTCTGCTGTACAGTCCAGATCATCCATAATTCGCTCCACAGCCTCTAACCAGTACTCTGCTACATTCGGGGCTACACCAGAGATGCCCCTAAAGACTTCAGCCCCGTTTGACCGAAGTCGCTCAAAAATAGACCCATGAGCTGCCGACCCAGTACTTGCTCCAGTAACCCGTTTCAAAACTCGTAGCATTGCTTGGGACAAAGCATCGTCCCCTCCAGTCCGATCATGAGACCCTATTTCGGTCACTGGTGATACAGGTGCTTCCATTTCAGGCATGTGCCCTGATGCTGCGGATCCAGCCCTATCACCTCGGCCCCTACCACGGCCACGTCTACCTCTTGTACTTATCTCGTTGTAACGCGTTAATCTGTTTAAGAGTTTTATGAATCAGTCTATAATTCCAATGTTTATTAACAAATGTCTTATGGAAACAGGTATAAGAGTTGTTTTCGCAGATCGAATTTCCTAATGTTTCAGTCTCTATAGGCTTAATTCCTATAGCTAATAGTTCTAGTGTACTACCACTAACTCTAGTAGTTTTCTATCTTACAGGCATTTCCTCATATAATCAAATGTAAAGTAAGAGGACTTACGAATTTGGTGCCGGAGACCCAGGGTGCCATACTTCCAATAAAGATATCTATATTTTCTAAACCATATTCCAAGTAATTTTGAAAACGTTTGTGAACCCATTCCATAGCCAAGTTTTGCAACCTGGCTCTGATGTCATAAAATGTAACACCCCAAACCCGGCCTAGACGTTATGACCGGTTCTGGCATGCCACATAGAAAGGTTGTTTAAAAATTGCGTGCTCGCTAAAAACTCCGTATTCTTTTTTTTTTTAAAACTTCAAACTTTGTTGTTTGTGAAATTCAGATTTACTTTTACAGTTTTATTGTAAAAACGTTGTTATTACCGTTATTGGAAACTTTGTTTATAATAGAAATCAGATTCGGTGATTTGCGAAAATGTGACATTTTGGAAACCGCTATTGTAGTTTTAAGAAAAATCCCGAGTTTAATCATTTATAGTTTGAAAATAACCGAAATGAAAGTTTAAAAGAAAAATTAAGTCCAATGGCCTTATTACATAATTTTAACCCAAAATAAGTAATCTTAAAATAAAGCTAAACTGAAATTTATTAAAGTTCATGAGAAATACTCCGATGTATGGCCACCACAGAGTCCTCCGCAGCTCTAAATCCTCTAAAGCTGGGGATCACCTGCACAATTAAAGCAGAGGGGTGAGTTACGAGAACTCAGTGTGTAACCCCTAAGCGGTCATTAAGCGGGCACGAGCCCATCTGAGAAACAAACTAGGCCGGCCGTCTGATGCATCGGGTGAAGCCCATCTGAGGCATCGAGCCGAAGCCCTATTCAGTAACAATCTGGGCCTTAGCCCTATAAACATGATAATGCAATAGAGTATGCAGCCCAACCTAATAATCCATCCGCTACACACCCCCGTACCAGCCCTACACACCTGTGGGGACCAAGTCAACCCACCCAGCCCTACACACCAATAAGGTAGACAAGCTACTCATCATGAGAATTTGTGGCGAGGGCGGCAGTTAACGAGAATATACGTGGTATAGCCACCAGACAGAATTGTGGCAGAGCCACCAAAATAACACTTCCTCCGATCATCAATCCCACCCTATACAACATATCATAAATGCAATGCAACATACGTATAACAGTGTAAATAAAGCATATACATAATAACCAACCATAATCAGGGGTATAACAGTAATTTACCCTCCAGGAGCGTTTCGGTAATTTTACCCTCCAGGGGTATTTCGGTAATTTACCCTCTAGGGGTATTTCGGTAATTTTCACATTTAATGGCCTTTTCGAAGGCCTACTATCGCATCGAGCAACACGGGACCCTTTTTGGGTCTCTACGAAACTATTGAGCCTAAAACCCATTTTAGGCCCAAACGGGCCCACACGCTCGTGTGGCCCAAAACGCATGGTTTTGGTTTCAGATTTGCAGATTTCGCATTTGGACCTATCATGTGGTAGTTTTCCAACAGTTTTTCCCAAGTGGGCCGGATAGCTCATTGGGCCCACTAGGCCCGTTTTGGCTCGATCAGGCCCATTACAGCCTCGGTTTTGTGAGAGTGTTCGTGAAACTCTCAATATCTTACCGTTATTATTCGTATTTGGATTTACCACTACGAGCACTCACACGCTCGAGTGGTCATAGTTGCCAGTTTTTTGGCTTTTCGACTTTTCGGCTTTTGGCCGGTTCACAAAACATCACATCATTCAGGGGGTGTGAGATTACACACCTGTTTACGATTTACGGCACTCGGCACTTTTCCAATCACCTAAGATCAAAATTGACTAACAGTTAGTCCCCCCCATTCGTTAATCCCAAAATGTGAATACGGAGGACTATAGGCTTAACTTACCCACAAATATTAGCCTTCCTTCTGAAGAGGGTTTTCGATCCACTTCTACCGTTCAGAGATCCGCCCCTCTAATGAACGAAAATGCGTTAGATTGCCAATCCAGATAATAAAAATAAGAGAAGTGGCCTTTCGGCCCTAACGAATTCAATCTAAATAAGCGAACCATCACCCCCAGTCCACCATGTCCTCACTTACCAACAATAAGGCAATATCCGAAGCAATTGAACCAACACGACACGAGTTTAAAACCTAGAGAATTCATCCCTTACCCCAAAAAAAACAAGAGGGGTTCAAAAATAGAAAGAGTGAGCAGATTCGGCCTTGCAAAAGGAATGAGAGTTTCGGCTTTAGAGAGAAGAGGAGAGAAAGAAAAGATGGAAAAGAAAAAGAGAAAAGATATTACCTTGTGAACACAGACGAACCGAATAGACAAGATAGATTCGACGATCAAGAGGACAACAAGCTTCAGGCTAGCTAATGTTCGGCTATTGGCAAAAGAAAAGAGAAGCCTATTCAAATGGGATAAAAGAGGAGGTTCGGCTTTGGAGAAATTCTAGAGAAAAGAGATGAGAGGAGAGTGGAAAGAATGGATGAAAGAAGATGGAAGAATAAAGCTGAAAAAGATTTGGCACAAGTCAAATGAGGAAGAGAACCCGAAATGTCTCAGGAGAAAATGCTAAGACCCGAAATGACAAGAAGAAGAGAATGCTCAAAATGCACAAATGCATAGTAAAAACACTAAAGAATTTCGGCACCCTTTTCCTACTCAAGGCCGAATATGCACTCTTCCAAATGACCAACTTGACCGAAACTCCCCCATCCACTTCCCCATATTCAGCCACTACCTCCTCTCACTCCATTCCCACGATTCTCTCCTCCATTTACTCCACCAAACACTCTCCACCTCCCATTCAAACGGTTTAACTGAGTCTTCAACCACCAGGGCAGAGTTTGGTCACAACTCTGCTTCCTCCTTTCCTGAGCACAAAATAATAGCCTCTAAAATACCTCTTGTGAGATTCGAACCTCCAACCTCATTGCACTCCCCCTTGACGCCACGCCACCTTGCCACACACTCTACTTGTGTCTTCTAAACACACACAATATTACTTAAGTCCTACTTTCAGTAGCCCTCTCCACTAAAGAGCCAAAAAGCAAAATTTTCCCAGGGCTTGAGCTCGAACCCGAGCCTCCCTAGGACCCCCAAACACACCCAAATAACAAGCTAAACAAGCTCAACACATGCAATAGTGCAAAAATGCCAGACCCCTAATTTTAGGATATTACAATTTTAGATTTATTAAAACAATAATTTTGATCTACAAAATCTAAGAAAATAGGTTCGGAAGTCGGTTACGTGCGAGGAAGGATTAGCACTATTGCAACGCCCAAAATTGATACCAAATTAATTAATTGACGTTCTAATGCTAAAAATTTGAAACGATTTTAGAATACAATTCCATTTTAAAAAATTTTAAATAACTCGAATTGGATATTGGGATTCTCTTGTTCCAAAGGAATAAAATATCACATCCAGCAGGTTAGGATACGCCATTTCAAACCCTCGATGCCAAGATCATCTCATGATTTCCAATGTTCATGCATTGAAATTTTTATAAGGATATTTAATTATTTGGACAAGTTTAAAAACCGAAACCCGATGCGGTGAAGTGCGATTTTCGAATTTCCAAACACGAAATATTGCCTTGTTTTTTTTTTAAGAAAACATGGACAAAATTTTAAAAGGATATTTGGTTATTCGGTCAAACGGAAAACCGAAACCCAGCACGATAGGGCACAATTTCTTGAATTTCCAAACACAAAATACTGCCTTATTTTGAAAACTTTTAATAAGCGATTATAAAAATGGACTCGAAAATATACTTATTTATCTTGTTTGGAACAAGAATGAAATGACTAATATCAATTAAAATGTTAAAATTTGAATCATGATGCGATAATGTGGAAAAAGCAAAGTTACAAACATAGAATAATATACATGGATAAAATATTATACAAATGAATGACCATAATATGAAATTTGAAAGGAACGAATTTGGGCACATACAATGACAAACAAATTAACACAAATAACTTATACCAAATTTTAAAGTAAATAAGCAAATGATGTATATAAAATAATATGTGTCAATCTAAATAATACGTGTGTAAATAAAAAAAACTTGATATAAAATAATGTATATATAAAAATAATATTGATATATGAAAGTGTTTGGAATAAATAAATATATAATTTAAAATAGGGTCCTTTTAAGAAACAAATTATATACATAAATAGATTTAAAAGAAGATATATATACATACACGTAAATAAATTTAAAAATAATATTTACATAAAATAATATGAAATCAATAGTATATACATAGAATAGAATAATAACAAAAATAGAAGCTAATAGTAAATTAATAAATGAATAAATACTATATACAATAGTTTGAAAATAGTAAAATAATAATGATAGTAATAACGGAAAATACAATGATAAAAATGAATTATAATAAAAATATGTTAATAAACAATAATAATAGTAAAAATAATATTAATAATAACAATAATAATACTAATAAATATAATAATAATGATATTAAAAACAATAACAGTAATAAAATAATGACAATAATATTAGAATTCAATAACAAAAATAACAAAGGGTTAATTTTAACTTAAAACAGTAATCTAAGGGCAAATCCGTAAATAAATAAAAAGAAAAGGACTATATTGAACGCGCGGATAACAAAGAAGGACCAAAAGAGAAATTAATCCCTGCCTTCCAAAACGACGTCGTTCGAATAAGGGCCCAAGTGGAGTTGCAATAAATTATGGGGCTAAATTAAAAAACAAAAAGGACTTGATTGTAGAACAATAAAATGCGGAAGGGCTAAAGGTGCAATTAGCCCTTCCATTACAAAACGCGCGGATCCTTCCCCGGGTCGGGTCAACATGCAGTGCGGAGGATAAAACGACGTCGTTTTAGGCTTAGAAGATGGGTTCCTAAACGACGTCGTATTAGTCGGCTATATAAACTCAAATTTTCAGAAAAAAATCATTTAGCCTCATCTGTTTTAAAAAAAAAGACGAAAGAATAAAAAAAAACTTCAGTGGCTTCCTCTCCTGCGATTTTTGGTGATCGGACCATCGTCGGTCCGTCACCGATGACCACCGCACACGGCGGTTAGAGCCCCGAAAACTGCATTTTCATACGAATCAAGGTACGGGTCCCTTTCTTCCTTTTTTCTTTTCTTTTTTATTTCAAATATATATCAAAAAAATAAAAAAAATCAAAAATGGAAGTAAAAAACAAGAACCCGGATGAAAAAAAAGGATTAATCACCTTTCCCTTTTTTCTTTTTGTATTTCTTTGTATATTCGTAGGTAAAAAAATAACGGTACAATGGTTTCTTCGATTTTTAAAGGCCGAAAGTCAAAAAATAAAAAAAAAATAAAAATACATTCTGTTGTCTATTTGTTTGTCTTCTTGTGCAGGTGTATGTTTCATTTGCAGGTGAAATCACCGTACGGAGGAGGACGTGGCGGTACGGAGGCGTGTGGCGCGCGTGGTGATGTGGAGGCCCGATATTTGAAGCTGCGACGCTAGGGAAACCTAGGGTTTCCAGGAGCTTCAATCCATTTGGGCCTAATCCGTCATTGGGTCGTTACAACTGGTTTGGGCCGAACAGGCTTGGTTCTATTTTGGTTTTAGGTTTAGTGGTTTTAGGTTTGGGCTGCTCTAATTTTGTTATTGGGCTTGTAATACCCGACTGTTAATGAACTTAAAAAAATAGACTTTTATATTATTATTTTTTATTTTTTGGTTATAATACGGGCCCAGGAAAATTTGGGCTCTTACACAACAAACAGGTGATCGACATCTTCGACCATATAAGCTTCATACGGAGCCATCTGAATACTTGATTGGAAGCTATTATTATATACAAATTCAGCAAACAGTAAATAACGTTCTCAACCTGATTCAAAATCAATGACACAATCAAAATTTTTCAAGATCTCTATCCAACGACGTTGTCTTAAATTCAACTCCTTTAAAATAAAGAAGATATTTGAGACTCTTTTGATCGGTATAAATATAACACTTTTCAATATACAGATAGTGTATCCAAATCTTTAGAGCAAAAACCGCAACAGCTAGTTCTAAATCGTGTTTTGGATAATTGCGTTCATGTATTTTTAGCTGATGAGATGCATAAGCAATCACTTCCCGTCTTACATCAAAACACAACTAAGACCGCTCAAGGAGCATCACTATAAAAAACAAAATTCTTTCCATAAAAATTGAAAACCTTTAGTATATTACCTTTGGAGTTATTCTTATAATCCTATATTTCCTTTTTACTCAATTGGTCTCTTATTTATTTTCTTTCCACTTAACCAGAAGTCTTTTCTTCATTTAGTTTTCCTAAAATCATCTCTATGATTCTATAGTTCCTTTCTGCACATATTTACCTAGCTTATCATTTATATTCATTCTCTATCTTTTCTTTTCATTTCTTTTTATTATTATTCTTATCACAACTATCTCATACAAATCACGACACTATTCTTTTTAACATTTTTTTTAAGCTCTACTTTGTTATACTTTTATATTCTCATTCTCATTTCCTTTCTTTTCTTTCTCTTTTTGAGCAAACAATATTATTCCAGTTATGGATCAGAGTTATTACTCTTGGTCCAACCTCTTAGAAATCTATTGGTCCGGCCGCTGCCAATAGTCTACTCGAGGTAACTGTTCTTTCCAAGGTTTGCCTATTTTATTACACAATTTATAGCTTTGCTATTTCTTTTTCTTCTTCTTCTTCTTTTCACACTTTAGATCACTCTTTATTCACTAATTCTTAAAATCATTTCGCTACCTTTTTATATTCTCTAAAGTACTTACACTATTTTTCATGGTCAATTCTATTCTTATCTTCTATAATCTATTTTGAATTTTTTTTAATTCAATTTATCCTCTTATTAATGCCCATTACAGACTATTTCTTAGTTTTCTCAATAATTCTGAACAATCCTTTATTCCATGTCTTTTAGAGCCATATTTAAAAGCATCTTTCAAAAAATATCCAATATTCACCTAAATGAGATTTTCTTTTTCGCATTTATCACAAGGTCGAATAGTTCTTTTCCTTAAACCTTTAATACTTTTCTTGGAGATAACCTGAGACCCTATTTTATCTTGCTTTTCATATTCGTATACGAATACAAATTCTCAAGCTTCTTTACCTTTCTTAGTTGATTGTGATAGAATTGAACTTGTCATAACTCTTTTACCTAATTCTTTTCTCTTTTCTTCTTTCGTACTTTTTCATAGGGAGTACGTCATCCCTTTTCGTGTACGTGTCGTAACGTCAAAAATTACATGTCGATTGCCAACCACTAGAAGTTGCTGCCATTCCCCAGTAAGTATTCCCAATGTTGGACATCGACCCACCGAGGTTCATATCCCATCCACTAACTGAGTGTCGTACAGGGGTCGTGTATTCTGTTATACCACCAAAACCCGAGAGTTTAGTGTTCTGCCTCCCATGATTGAAATCTAAGGCCGAGACGGATGAGTGTCTTCCTATTGATGATTCCAGGATATCATAATGGGAACTTTCTAACAAAATGGTTGGACTATCGATATTTTCAACTGTTCTTACCTCTCGAACAGGAAGAGATGTTGAAGTCGCAAGTCTTTCATCTGGCCTTGAAAATTCCACATATAATTCAAGAAACAGTGATCCACTATCGAGGTACGTCTACACCATCGCCTCTAAGCCTCGAGCACCTTTGATATTGAATGTGTCATATCTCATAGGATCGATCTAAGCATAAAATCGATACTTAATAGATGTAACAGTTCGATTTAGACCCTAGTCAGAATAGTGGTTTCGGGACCACAAATCTGAGTCAAAAAAATATTTTAATATTATTTTCTGACTCTGCATATGATTAAGCATGTGTGAAATTTTTGTGATTTAATTTGGTCATTTATGTGCTTAATTTGCAAAAAGGACTAAATTGCATTAAATGCAAAATTAGCATGATATTTGTAAAAGTACCTATTTGTTGTGGCTTTAATAATATGGAGTCCTTATGTTTCAAATTAGCCATTAAATTATAGGTTGGGCGGTCAAAGGCTAATGATATATGGTTTTATAATGTATTATTAAAGGTTAAAGTAGTAAAATAAGTATTAATATGTATAATAAATAAAATAAACATAAAAAAGATGATGATTATCATCTTATATTGCCGAAAAACAAAGAAAAGAAAAAGAAGGAAGAACATCTAGATTTCGGCTAGCTTTTGGTTTGATTCAAGGTATGTTTTGCTTCGATTTTTGATAATTTCTACGTTTTTGTAATCGTTGCTTCGTGTTCTTCAAAACCCATGTTTTAATTTTGTGAATTGATGAATATTTTGAAATGTGCCATTGAAGAACACACGAGTTTTGAAATGTTTGATGGTAAAATATGAAATATATGTGTTAATTAACATGTTTTGCCTTTGAAGTTTTGATGATTTAGAGTATTTTGGACCTAATTGAGAAAATAATATTTTTGAGGGACTAAATTGTGAAATAAATGAAAAATATAGGTTACTAGGGACCTATAGAGAATTCAGCTAAGCATGGGTGTATTGAAATTATGTGTATTTTGTGATTTTATGAAATAGGGACTAAAATGTCAAAATGTGAAAATGTGAGGGCTAATTTGTAAATTGCCCTAAATATGTGTTCTTGGATTGAATTGAATGAATTATTGAATAAATGGGTTAAATTTGAATATGCATAGATCAAGAACTGAAGAAAACAGACTTAGATCGTGGGAAATCGAAAGTAATTGAGTAGTCGAGTTCGTTTCCGTTTATCTGAATCCGAGGTAAGTCGATATACAAATAAATGCATTTGAATTGAGTTATTTATGCATTCATGAAATTTAGATTGCAATGAATAATGCTCGAGATGTTATGTACATGAAATCCGAGGGAATATCGACAAGGTATAAATGTCCGAGAAGTCCCGTACGAACCTAGGAATAGATAGGATTGTGTATGTCATGACATGGGTGTCCGATATGTGATATCATGTAAGACCACGTCTGGGACGTTGGCGTTGATTCGAGATCTCGTGTAAGACCACGTCTGGGACGTTGGCATCGATGTGAAATTTACGTGTAAGACCATGTCTGGGACATTGGCATCGTATTTGATTCGTGTAAGACCCTGTCTGGGACAGTGGCATCGATATTTGAGTACATGTAAGACCACGTCCGGGACGTTGGCATTGTCAGATTATTTCGAGTACTATGAGTATCCTGTTTAATTCCAAACGGTTGAAAGGGCAAGTCCGAGAAATGAATGTCTATGAGAAATGTATAAATGAATCAGGTACGTTTGAAAGGTACATTATGTATGTATATGAAAGGTAAGTATGTATATATGAGCTTACTAAAGTGAATATGTGTATAGATTTGATGAGATAATATGTGATACATGCTTGAATGAGCTATGAGTAAAGTGATACTTTGAGCTATGAAATGTGGGTAAGTAATGACTAAACAAATGAACCAAAGGATATGTGATGAATTTGCAAATGAGAAACATTAATGTCATAGTATCAATGTGGCTATGTGCATTTTATGCTAAGTTTATTTGTATATGGCTTACTAAGCTTTTGAAAGCTTACTTTGTGTGTGTTTGCTCTGTTTTATAGATCGTCAAAGCTACTGAAGGCTCGGGAAATCGTCGAGGATCATCATCACACTACTCAATCCTATTTTTGGTACATTTTGAAAGTGTATATATTAAGTATGGCATGTATAGGCTAGTTACTTTGAAATATGTTTGAGATGTACTTATAGCCATGTGATATGGCTAAATTAAATGAATATTTTATGAATGATGAGTCATGCTATATGATGCTTGGTTTTGGTATGGTTTCATGGTTAAGAAATGGTCAAAATATTGGTAAGATCATTTATGCAAGGTAAGCATATATATATATGATGAATGGTTGTTATAAGGAAATGATATGTTTGTGATGAATGACATTTGAAAATGATTGTGAATAGAATGAGCTAATTGTTGTATAAGATATTGTGCTTTAGATGCCTTTGTATGCTTGGAAAATTGGTTGTTTTTTACATGAATTGTATTGGTATGAATGCTTGTAGGGATGACCCAAAGTGTGGGTGGCAATTTGGCCTTGTAAATTGCCTATATTTGCCCACACGGTTGAGCACACGGGTGTGTGGCTCGACCGTGTACCTCGTGGTTGCATTTTAAAATCAAGTCAGGCTCGACCACAGGTGTAACACCCCAAACTCGGTCAACACGCTACGACCGAATCCGGCATGTCACAGGGTAAAAAGAAAAAAAACTCTTTAGAGAAAAAAAATCGTTTGCCGATCCTTGTTTTGGAAAACCGTTTGATTCCATGAAATCCTGAGGGAGTTTAAAATAGTAAAGTTGAAAACCGTCTTGTATTTGAACATAGAGAAAAACTTAATTTGGAGAAGTCTGAGTTAGTTTGTTGTCCTCATTTGTTTATTATTACCCGATGGTAAAGTTTGGAAAATCCCGATAAGATGTATAATTTTCGAAAACGTTGATTTTATAGGTTATTTGAGCATGCTATGTTATGTAACTTAAGCGTAATACGATAAACATAAAAGCAGAAAAACAAAACCCAAAATAATAAATTTCAGCGGCCTTATTACAAATCCAAAACCAGATTTAAAAGTAAATTAACCCAAAATAGTAATTGAAATAAAACCCGAAAAATATATAGCGCATGGCCACCTCGAGTCCACCCGGCTCCACATCCGCGATCTATGCCTCATCTACAAAAAGTAAGAGAAGGGGTGAGCCACCGAGACTCAGTGCATAAATCCCCATCCCGATAATAACAAGGCACTTACATAATTCATAAGTCAATATGCAAATCATGCAAACCTAACCTAACCATCCGAACTCCTGTGTCTACCCCGTGTGGTCAAAACCACTGGTGGTCAAAACCACTGGTGACCGTAGTCACAAATCATATAAGTGTGGTCAAAATCAATGGTGAACGTAGTCGCAAATCATATGGTTGGGCCAACCCACCGTGTGGTCAAAACCACTGATGACAATCTCGTAATCAATCATGTGGGGCCAACCCACTGTGGTACCAACCCATTGGGACGAGTCACAATAATCCATGTGTGGTTAAAACCACTGGTGGTCAAAACCACTAAGACTTAGTCACAAATCATATGGAAAGCGGGGCCAACCCACTGTGTGGTCAAAACCACTGGTGACAGTCTAAGGGCTAGTTTGAATGGGCGGTGTGTTTACCTCCGGTGAGTTTAAAAACAACGGTGGCGGTGAGATTAGTTACTGTAGCGGTGAGATTAGACACTGTAGCAGTGAGATTAAAAACAGCGGTAGAGTGTGTGTTTGGATTCAAACGCATTTGTAGAAGCGGTGAGGTGGAGATAAAAATGACCATTAAGGACATCATATTAGAATTGATATATAATAGTTTTTTAAATTATTTTACTTTTATAAAATTATTAAAATATGTGAATTTATAAATTCATTTAATAAAATATTAAAATATATTTTTTAATATTTTATTTATTATCCTATAAATAATTATATTTGTATTTATTTAAATGATAATTATAACATTAAAATACCTCAATTGTTATTCACTTATTATCCTATAAATAAAAAACCTAACAAATAAATGAATTTACATCAAATGCCCCATAAAAATCTGAAAAAGAAAATGAAAGGACGTAACAAATAAATTAACCTAATCCTATAACCCATCTTCTTTATTTCTTTCTTTTTATCAGACTCTTTGACTCTTCTTCAACCCATCTTCTTTATTTCTTTCTTTTCATCAGACTCTTTTACTCTTCTTCCATTTTCGAAATTTCTTCTTTTACTTCAAAGGACGTTTCTTCTTTACTAGCATTTCAAACTGCTCCAGACTTTCTTCTTCCTTCTCAGTCTAAAAATCTCCTGCTTAACTGTTCCATCTGTCGCCGAATGGAATCTGCAATCTCTCCCTCCAGGTAAAACTCCTCTCTTTTATAAAGCATTTCTCTTGCTATTAAATCGGCACAAGTATTTTCTTTCCTTGGATAAATCGAAATCTGATTTCTTGAGACATTAAAAGGGAAAGAAAAAAAAATAGAAAGGGCCATGGGTAAAATTGGAAAAAATGGTTGTGGTGAGTGCACTGAAGCAAAAACCATCAGTGAGCAACTAGAGGTGCAGCACGGTGGGAATCAGTCCATTGAGCAACTGGAGGTATTATCCAAACACCCCATCAGTGAGATTGAGTTAAAAAAAGTGGTTTAAACGTACTGAAATGGAGCTCACTAGTCATCCAAAGGAAGCCTAAATCATCCTTCCCCCTCCTCTCAACATACCCATCATCATGAACACATTTTCCATGGCATATTGACATGTTTATAATGCAAATATCGCATAGCATAGCATAAACAAATGGTATAACTGCATATATCGATAATCAATCAACAAGGGACTTACCCGGAGTCCACGCTCATACCCACAAGGGTAACACACCGATTTCAAAAGTTATTTCGGCTTTTAACGGTAAACATAATTAGCACATTACTTATGAAGTGTGTAAGAGATACACACTTGATCACGCGCAAAACTACACTCTCCACGTCGATACTATCGTTAATCGATACTACCGCGATTTGTCTACTCTCCTGCTCGGATGCCGGCCCACACCCCGGTGGCCAATCACGAACCACTGAGACCGCTCTCTTCTTGAACTTAGGGGCTGGGGTCTCGGATCTAGCCCCAATTACTACTTGATTAGCCTTCGAATCCATACTACCCTTGTCACTAAATCGGATTAACACAACAACTAACTTAAAATAAAGTTAACCCGAAAGAGTAGATCTTTACCTAGATCATCAGATCCCGAATAGTTGAGAGCTAAACCGCGAACCGTGCAACCCCCGGGAATCCAAATGCTTGACCACTCCCTTCCTATAATCAGCCAATATAACATTATTACACAAATAGCCATTCGGCTTAGTCAAGAGAACCCGAAAGGAAAAGATAAAGGCCCGAAGCGATCGATACTAACTTGACCAAGAGATCCGACTAGCCCCCTAAGAAATCGGCACAAGCCTTGAAGATGAAGAAATTTGGCAAGTTAGGGAAAAGATATAAGAATCAAAAAGACAACCCACGAGATTACAAGATTGAAGTGATTCGGCCAAAGCAAAACTTACCAAAGCGAATGTTGTTGAAGCTTGATCATGAACCAAAGAAATAGAGAAAAGAAGACAGTTTTGGCTTTAAGAAATATTTGAGAGAATAAAGAACAATCTACCCCAAACAAGGAAGGGTTGACAAGGACTAGAGGAGAAGAATGGTAAGGTGTTTCGGCTATGATCAAGGGATAGGAGAGAAAAAAATAGTCCGAAGAAAAGAGAAGGAGTAGTAGTAGTAGGTTCGGCTAAGAATGAATGACTCAAAAAGAAAGAAACGAGAATAAAAGTAGAGTTTCGGCTCTTCAAGGAAATAGCAAGATTGATTCGGCCAAGCACCCCAGTTGCCGAAAGTAGAAAAAGAAAATGATACAAGTGAGGTTTCGGTTTTGACCCTAAATGAAAGAAGAAGAAGAAAGTTTTCTCCACTTGCCGAAATTGCTCTCCCAAACTACTAATGACATTCGGCATACCCTTAGCTACCTCAACCGACTTCTTCCATCACCCTTAGTGTTTGGCATTCAGCCAACACTAAACTCCCTTACCCGATTCCTCACAATTCTCATGGCCACACATTCAAACAAGTTTGAAAAGTTCAAACTCCACAATTTCCTCTCCTTCATCTGTTCAAATTTTTTGACCTCTTCCATCCTTATCCAAGAGAGTCCATCCTGAGCACACTACCTCCTTAGCTTTGGCGTCAAAAACAACAAGCAGAAAGGGAATTCTACTGCTTGAACCTAGGCTCTCCTTCCTGCATGTGGCGTCACTTCCCTTGTGCCTGAGTGGCACCTCCCTTGCCATTTTACCACTGGGTTATTTGTATCAAGACACTCCAACAGCTCCTCTTATCACCTGACTCCCTCAACTCCCCCTTCCAAGTACCCAAAAAAATTTTTTTTACCATGACTCGGGCCTACCCCGAGCTCATGCCTGGACCCCAAGACACCCTAAACTAGCACAACAAACATGCTAACACATGCAACACACAAAATGCAGAGACCCCGATTTAAGAATGTTACAACAGGCTGAACACACGGGCGTGCGACTGGCCGTGTGGTGCAAGTCAGGCTCGACCAGGGGTGAGGCACACGGGCGTGTCTCAGGTCGTGTGGTCAAGTCAGTATGTATGCCCTGTTTTGACACGGCTTAGACACACGGGCGTGTCTAAGGTCGTGGAAGGCACACGGCCTGCCCACACGGGCGTGTGACCTCTGTAACTTAAAAAAAAATTTAAATTTCTGAAAATTTTTGTATGTGTTCGATTTAGTCCCGGCCCCTTTCTAAAGCATGATTAAGGTCTCGTAGACCCATTTAAGGGACACTTTGATGTGATTTGTCAAATTATGTTATGAAATGTCTGTAAAAGTTTTTGAACTATCCTGTAACGCCTTTAACCCTAGACCGGCGATGGTTACAGGTGTTACATTTGGTTGGTATTAGAGCCAGGTTTAGTCGATTCTCAGACTAACGTAGGGTATAAGAGTCTAGCCATACATGCCATATATATGAAATGTAATAGTGTGATGAATCCTTACGAGTAAAATGTGTTTTTCGTATAGTAATAGATTCCGAAAGAGTAGTAGCTGACGATTTAGAAGGCAATACGCCTGCTCTCGCTCAAGGGATAACACCATCTGATTCAAGACCGGCTACTAGCTGTCAAGAGGGAGAAGCTAAACAAGTTTCTTCCAAATGATGAGTGAGTGGTTCACTCAGTTTACAAGGAATAATCCGGCTATTTCATAACCTCCGCCCCCGCTTAATCCTCCTCAGACTTCTGCTATACCTCCAGACATGAATCTGAATTTGTTGAATAAACCTTCGGTCGACAAAATCTGTAAATATGGGGCTGAATAGTTTAGGGCCACTAGTGATGATGATGTTGAGAGAGCGGAATTCTGGCTCGAGAACACTATCCGAGTATTTGATGAAATGTAGTTGACTCCTGAAGAATGCATAAAATGTGTTGTTTCTTTGCTACGAGACGCAGCCTGTCAATGTGTGGTTCCAAAGGAACGGGTTACTTGGGATTTCTTTCAGTCTGAGTTCAGAAAGAAGTACATCAGTTAGAGGTTTATTGATCAGAAGCAAAAAAAATTTCTGGAAATGAAACAGGGTCGGATGACCGTGACCAAGTATGAACGAGAGTTTGTAAGACTTAGTCAGTATGCTCGAGAATGTGTATCAACCGAGGAAATAATGTGCAAAAGATTTGAAGATGGCTTAAATGAAGATATCCATTTGCTTGTTGGGATTTTGGAAATAAAAGAGTTTATTGTGCTTGTTGATCGAGCGTGCAAAGCTGAGGCACTCGGGAAAGACAAAAGAAAAGTTGAGTCTGAAAACAGAGATGCGAGAAAGAGATTTTTGAGCAAATCATTTCAGTCTACTTCAAAGAAATTTAGAGATGAGCATAGCCGTTCCTGAACTAATATGGGACATTCGAATCCGAGAGATCGAGCTAGATCACAAATGAATTCTACAGCTCCAGCAACATCGATAGCTAGTGTGGGAAATATCCGATCCGAACGACCTGAATGTAAGCATTGTGGTAAAAGACATCCAGGTAGTTGTAGATTAAATGATCGAGCTTGTTTCGGATGTGGATCGTTAGATCATTTCATTCGAGATTACCCAGAGTCTGTTGAGCAAGAGATTGTTCAGAATTCGAGATCTGACAATGTTTCAGCGAGAGGTAGACCTTCCCAAAATGCAAGAAATGTCTGTGGTAGTCAGAGAACTACGAAAGACACTGTTGCGAGATCTGAAGCTAGAGCACTTGCCAGAGCATATGCCATCCGAACTCGTGAGGAAGCTTTATCTCCGGATGTTATAACGGGTACATTTACTCTTTATGATACTTCTGTGATTGCATTGATAGACCCAGGTTCTACACATTCATATATATGTATGAACTTAGTTTCCAGTAAGACTTTTCCTGTAGAGTCTACTGAATTTGTTATTAGAGTATCAAACCCCTTAGGTAAAAGTGTCCTGGTTGATAAAGTATGCAAGAACTATCCGTTGATGTTTAGAGATATTTGTTTTTTGGCCGATTTGATGCTCTTACCATTTGATGAGTTTGATATCATTTTGGGTATGGACTGGTTGACATTACATGACGCTGTTGTGAATTGCAAAAGAAATACCATTGATTTGAGATGTCAGAATGATGAAATAATTCGGGTTGAGTCTAATGATTTGAATGGGTTACCTACTGTAATATCTGTGTTAAAAGCTCAGAATTATTTGAAAAAGGGTTATGAAGCTTATTTTGCTTATGTGATTGATTCGAAAGTAACTGAAAAGAAAGTTGAATCAGTGCCAGTGGTTTGTGAATTCCCTGATGTATTTCTTGAAGAATTACCGGGATTACCTCTGATACGCGAAGTTGAATTTGGTATTGATTTGTTATCGGGAACGACCCCTATATCAATAGCTCCGTATAGAATGGCACCAACAGAGTTGAAAGAATTGAAGTCACAGTTGCAAGAATTGACTGATAGAGGGTTTGTAAGACCAAGTTTCTCACCTTGGAGTGCTCCTGTTCTGCTTGTGAAAAAGAAAGATGGCACGTAGAGAATGTGTATTGATTATCTTCAGTTGAACAAGGTGACTATAAAGAACAAATATCCTCTAGCCAGAATTGATGATTTGTTCAATCAGCTTAAAGAAGCCACTATGTTCTCAAAGATAGATCTGAGATCAGGATACTACCAGTTGAGAGTAAAAGATTCAGATATTTCGAAATCTACTTTCAGAATGAGGTACATACATTATGAGTTTTTAGTTATGCCTTTCGGACTAACAAATGCTCCTACTGTTTTTATGGATCTGATGAACAGAATTTTCAGACCGTACTTAGATCGAATTGTTGTCGTATTCATTGACGACATTTTGATTTATTCTCGAGATGAAACTGAACATGCTAAACATCTGAGAATTGTGTTGCAAACTCTGCGAGATAAGCAATTGTATGGAAAATTTAGTAAATGTGAATTTTGGTTGCGAGAAGTTGGTTTTCTGGTACATATTGTATCAGCCTCTGGAATACAAGTTGATCCGAGTAAGATTTCTGCTATTCTGGAATGGAAACCTCCGAAGAATGTGTCTGAAGTTCGCAGTTTTCTGGGACTTGCTGGTTATTATCGACGGTTTGTAAAAGGATTCTCGATGATAGTTACTCCATCGACTAGATTGCTTCAGAAAGATGTGAGATTTGAATGGTCCGACAAATGTCAGAAAAGCTTTGATCAGTTGAAAGCCCTTTTGACCGAAGCTCTAGTGCTAGTACAGCCAGAATCGGGTAAAGAATTAGTGATTTATAGCGATGCTTCATTGAATGGTCTGGGATGTGTTTTGATGCAGGAAGGCAAAGTTATAGCTTTTTCCTCGAGATAATTGAAGCCGCATGAAAAGAACTACCCGACACACGATCTAGAACTAGCTGCGATTGTGTTTGCATTAAATATTTGGCGCCATTATCTTTTCGGTGAGAAATGCCATGTGTTTTCAGATCATAAAAGTTTAAAGTATCTGGTGACTCAAAAAGACTTGAATCTGCGACAGAGAAGATGGTTAGAGCTGTTGAAAGACTACGAGCTTGTGATAGATTATCATCCGGGTAAAGCAAATGTTGTTGCTGATGCATTGAGTCGGAAGTAACTATTTGCATTATGTGCTATGAATGCTCATTTGTACCTATCTGATGATGGTTCAGTTTTGGCAGAATTGAAAGCTAAATCGTTGTTCTTACAACAATTATGTGATGCTCAGAAAGTTGATAACGAGTTACTAGCGAAAAGAGCTCAGTGTGATTTGAACTCTGATTCTGAATTTTGAATTGATGATGATGATTTCTTGAGATTTCGAGATCGAATATGTGTTCCGAGAAACCCAGAGTTGATTCAGTTGATTTTGAATGAAGTTCACAATAGTCTCTTATCTATTCATCCGGGAAGTACAAAGATGTATCATGATTTGAAGCAACACTATTGGTGGTCTGGTATGAAAAGAGATATCTCTAATTTTGTATCGAAATGTTTAGTCTGTCAGCAAGTTAAAGCTGAACATCAGGTTCCATCTGGTTTGCTACAACCGATTTTGATTCCCGAGTGGAAATGGGATAGAGTGACGATGGACTTTGTTTCCGGATTGCCATTGACTCTGAGAAAGAAAGATGCAATTTGGGTCGTAGTTGATCGATTGACGAAATCTGCCCATTTTATTCCAGTACGATCTTATTACTCACTTGATAAGTTAGCTGAGCTTTATATTTCTGATATTGTGAGATTGCATGGAGTGCCATTGTCTATTGTATCTGATAGAGATCCGAGATTTACATCACGATTCTGGAAGAAATTGTAAGAAGCTTTAGGTACAAAATTGCAATTCAGTACGGCTTTTCACCCGCAGACGAATGGTCAGTCCGAACGGATTATTCAGATTCTCGAGGATATGTTGAGATGTTGCATCCTTGAGTTTAATGGTATGTGGGAACAGTATTTGCCATTAATTGAATTTGCTTATAATAACAGTTTTCAGTCGAGCATCAAAATGGCACCCTATGAAGCTTTGTACGGACGTAAATGTAGAACACCTATGTATTAGACTGAGCTCAGTGAAAGTAAGATACATGGGGTCGATTTGATAAAAGACACTGAACAGAAAGTGAAAGTAATCCATGATAGTCTGAAAGCAGCGTCAGATCGTCAGAAGTCCTATGCAGACTTGAAAAGAAAAGACATTGAATTTGAAATCGGTGATAAAGTATTTTTAAAAGTATCTCTGTGGAAGAAATTACTTCGATTCGGACGTAAAGGCAAATTGAGTCCGAGGTTCATCGGACCGTATGAGATCATCGAGCGCATTGGACCTATTGCATATAAATTGTTGTTGCCACCGGAATTAGAAAAGATTTACAATGTATTTCACGTGTCAATGCTTCGTCGATATAGATCTGATCCATCACATGTGATTGCTCCGTCTGAGATTGAAATCCGATCCGATATGTCTTATAAGGAAGAACCAATCCGTATCTTAGCTCGTGAAGTGAAAGAATTGCGAAATAAGAAGATTTCGTTAGTAAAAGTACATGGCATCGACACGGAGTGGAAAAGGCTACGTGGGAGCCCAAAGATATAATGAGATAACAATATTTGAATATGTTTAACGGTAAGATTTTCGGGGACGAAAATCCCTAAGGAGGGAGAATTGTAACAGTCCGGTTTAGACCCTAGTCGAAATAGTGGTTTTGGGAGCATAGTTTTGGGAGCACAAATCTGAGTTAGAAGAATATTTTAATATTATTTTCTGAGTCTGCATTATATGATTAAGCATGTGTGAAATTTCTGTGATTTAATTTGGTCATTTATGTGCTTAATTTGCAAAAAGGACTAAATTGCATTAAATGAAAAATTAGCATGATATTTGTAAAAGCACCTATTTGTTGTGGTTTTAATAATATGGAGTCCTTATGTTTGAAATTAGCCATTAAATTATAGGTTGGACGATCAAAGGCCATTGATATATGGTTTTATAATGTATTATTAAAGGTTAAAGTAGTAAAATAAGTATTAATATGTATAATAAATAAAATAAACATTAAAAAGATGATGATTATCATCTTATATTGCCGAAAAACAAAGAAAAGAAAAAGAAGGAAGAACATCTAGGTTTCGGCTAGCTTTTGGTTTGATTCAAGGTATGTTTTGCTTCAGTTTTTGATAATTTCTACGTTTTTGTATTCGTTGCTTCGTGTTCTTCAAAACCCATTCTTTAATTTTGTGAATTGATGAATATTTTGAAATGTGCCATTGAAGAACACACGAGTTTTGAAATGTTTGATGGTAAAATATGAAATATATGTGTTAGATTAACATGTTTTGTCTTTGATGTTTTGATGATTTTGAGTATTTTGGACTTAATTGAGAAAATAATATTTTTAGGGACTAAATTGTGAAATAAATGAAAAGTATAGGTTACTAGGGACCTATAGAGAATTCGGCTAAGCATGGGTGTATTGAAATTATGTGTATTTTGTGATTTTGTGAAATAGGGACTAAAATGTCAAAATATGAAAATGTGAGGGCTAATTTGTAAATTGCCCTAAATATGTGTTCTTGGATTGAATTGAATGAATTAGTGAATAAATGGGTTAAATTTGAATATGTATAGATCAAGAACTGAAGAAAACAGACTTAGATCGTGGGAAATCGAAAGTAATTGAGTAGTCGAGTTCGTTTCCGTTTATCCGAATCTGAGGTAAGTCGATATACAAATAAATGCATTTGAATTGAGTTATTTATGCATTCATGAAATTTAGATTGCAATGAATAATGCTCGAGATGTTATGTACATGAAATCCGAGGGAATATCGATAAGGTATAAATGTCCGAGAAGTCCCGTACGAACCTAGGAATAGATAGGATTGTGTATGTTATAACATAGGTGTCCGATATGTGATATCATGTAAGACCACGTCTGGGACGTTGGCGTTGATTCGAGATCTCGTGTAAGACCACGTCTGGGACGTTGGCATCGATGTGAAGTTTACGTATAAGACCATGTCTGGGACATTGGCATCGTATTTGATTCGTGTAAGACCCTGTCTGGGATAGTGGCATCGATATTTGAGTACATGTAAGACCACGTCTGGGATGTTGGCATTGTACGATTATTCCGAGTACTTTGAGTATCCTGTTTAATTTCGAACGGTTCAACGGGCAAGTCCGAGAAATGAATGTCTATTAGAAATGTATAAATGAATCAGGTACGTTTGAAAGTTACATTATGTATGTATATGAAAGGTAAATATGTATATATGAGCTTACTAAAGTGAATATGTGTATAGATTTGATGAGATAATATGTGATACATGCTTGAATGAGCTATGAGTAAAGTGATACTTTGAGCTATGAAATGTTGGTAAGTAATGACTAAACAAATGAGCCAAAGTATATGTGATGAATTTGCAAATGAGAAACATTAATGTCATAGTATCAATGTGGCTATGTGCATTTTATGCTAAGTTTATTTGTATATGGCTTACTAAGCTTTTGAAAGCTTACTTTGTGTGTGTTTGCTCTGTTTTATAGATCGTCAAAGCTACTGAAGGCTCGGGAAATCATCGAGGATCATCATCACACTACTCAATCCTATTTTTGGTACCTTTTGAAAGTGTATATATTAAGTATGGCATGTATAGGCTAGTTACTTTGAAATATGTTTGAGATGTACTTATAGCCATGTGATATGGCTAAATTAAATGAATATTTTATGAATGATGAGTCATGCTATATGATGCTTGGTTTTGGTATGGTTTCATGGTTAAGAAATGGTCAAAATATTGGTAAGATCATTTATGCAAGGTAAGCATATATATATATGATGAATGGTTGTTATAAGGAAATGATATGTTTGTGATGAATTACACTTGAAAATGATTGTGAATAGAATGAGCTAATTGTTGTATAAGATGTTGTGCTTGAGATGCCTTTGTATGCTTGGAAAATTGGTTGTTTTTGACATGAATTGTATTGGTATGAATGCTTGTAGGGATGACCCAAAGTGTGGGTGGCAATTTGGCCTTGCAAATGGCCTATATTTGCCCACACGGTTGAGCACACGGGCGTGTGGCTCGACTGTGTACCTCATGGTTGAATTTTAAAATCAAGTCAGGCTTGACCACAGGCTGAACACACGGGCGTGTGACTGGCCGTGTGGTGCAAGTCAGGCTTGACCACGGGTGAGGCACACGGGTGTGTCTCAGGCCGTGTGGTCAAGTCAGTATGTATGCCCTATTTTGACACGGCTTAGACATACGGGCGTGTCTGAGGCCGTGGAAGGCACACGGCCTGCCCACACGAGCGTGTGACCTCTGTAACTTAGAAAAAAATTTAAATTTCCGAGAATTTTTGTATGTTTTCGGTTTAGTCCCGGCCCCTTTCTAAAGCATGATTAAGGTCTCGTAGACCTATTTAAGGGACACTTTGATGTGATTTGTCAAATTATGTTATGAAATGTCTGTAAAAGTTTCTGAACTATCCTGTAACGCCTTTAACCCTAGACCGGCGATGGTTACGAGTTAGGGGTGTTACAATAGACGATACTTTCATTTCCGTAGATCCGACAATTTTTCGCCTAATTCTTTTCTGAAACTCTGGTAACTCTATGTTCTGGTTAAAAGCCAGTCGCACTGTGTTCTCATATAAAAAACCATGCCGTTCTCGGTGTCCCAGACCTCACTGTCATAATAAATAATAGCACTAATCCGTCCACTCATCTTTTACCAAATTATCTGTCGAGAGAAGTTCGAAACAAAAACATTATGCAAAAAATATAATGCTTCAAATAAATATTAAATGAAAAATCAATGTTTATGCTTATTTTTTTTTACAAATAATATTGTTGCTCCAACTTATAACTTCCTTACGAACTTCTAATCTTCTAAACTTCTTCAAATTCTATTGCTCCAACATATGCCACCAGATGTTGAAATATGGGTCATTTATTACCCAAAGGATAACATCCCACTCGTTTCTATAAAAATGCCCTATATAGTAGGGGTTGAAATTTGTAGAGAAAAAACGCTCCAAGCAGGATGCACTATCAACAACAGTACTGAAAACGGTGTCCAGCTTGAAGAACTTTCGGTACTTTTGCTGATAGTGCATCCTTCTTGGAGTGTTTTTCAAAAACGTTTTAGATATCACGGGATTCTGGGGATATTTTTTCATATCCCATCTCGTCAAAATTATTTTTTTAGAACCAATCTTGTCAAAAAATTATTTTTTCAGAGCCCCTGAACACTAAATACCCTAACAATAAAACCTAAAACCCTAAACAAACCCCAAACCCTAATTAACACAAACTTCAAACCCTAATAATAAAATTATTTTTCCTAAAACCCTAAAACACTAATTAATAAACACTTAAAATTTAAATAAAACACTAAAACCCTAATTTAATAAACCATAAACCATAATTAAACAAATAAAACCTAAAAAAACACGGGGAAAAATGCACTAACTTGGATGCGTTTTTTTTAGTTCGTTGACTTGGACACGTTTTACTGGTCCGGGGAAAAAGCAATGATCTGGATGCGCTTTTCTGATTTTTCCCTAAAAACAACACCAGCTGGGCGCGTTTTTGTAAAATTGGCCCATTTTCGTAAATTTCAACAAAATTGGCCCATTACTGTAATTCTTTTATAAAATTGGCCTTTTCTAGTATTTTCGTCAAATATCCTAACAAAGTTCAACCAAAAGAAAACGGATAATTATTTGGTACATTGATTATGGAGAAACTTTTAACTCCACAAATTGAGGTTTTTGTTATATGCCTTTTAAGCTATATTTTAAAATTAAAGAAGAAATAATAGGACATATGGTAAAATCTCAACCTCGATTGTGAAATTAAATTTTTTTACCACTTATGTACTATATAATTATCCAAATAAAATACTCTTTCTAGCAAAACTTTTAATGATAACTTAATAATATTTACTTATCATGTATATAGACATAAATTATGTAGTTGATTGATTTTTTTTAAATCCAAGGTGTTATGATATTACCATAAAGCCCAATAGTATAGGGCCCAAAAGGATTATCATATAATATATTTAATATATAAAGGATAAAATGATATGTATAGTCGTCAAGGAGGAATGACTGTCAAGGGACTTGATGACACAAAAGCCAGGTGAGTACACAAATAACAACCAACTAAAGGATCTAACACCGTAAAAGTCAGACGAGTACAAAACGCAACATGAGGCAAAGAGAACAAACAAAGAAAAGGGACGAGCCACACCCAAGGCATCTTGGGATCTAAGGCAAAAGGAGTGGTCACATGCAAGGCAAGAGGGAGGCAAGCATAAAAAGATTTCTAATAACCCTTATGAGGTAAGTTTACTATTCATTATCTCCATCCTATGAACTTTCTCTGCATTAACCCTTCCAGCTTAAGCATCGGAAAGCAATTAAAGTGCCAAATTCGACATCTCTTTAGCTTACTCTGCTTCCCTTATTGTAGGTCCACTATTTTCCATAACTTAAACCAAGCCTACACCCATATTGATTCAAATGTGTATTAGCACAAGGTATCTCAAGTCACATTAGACCTGAAAAACATTAACATTTCTTAATTAATGCGTTTTTTAATTTAAATTTTTATATTCATCTTTACAGTATAATACTGCCTCAAAAAAAGTATTATACATAAATTCAAATTGAACGAGGCATTTAAACTTGTTTTTTCTTTGTTTAAAATCTAACATTTAACGTGATGTATTTTTTCTTTTTCCTTTTTTTTAAAGTTCATTTCATTTCATAAGGAAAAATTACAAGCAAAACAACAACGAAAGTTTCATACAGACAAAGGCTAACAAAGCCACAAACCCAGTTATAATGAATAGAGAAAGTAATCGAGGACGTTAGTCCTATACCAGAGAAAGCCTCAAAAGGCAAGTAAACCAAATCTTTGTGAAGAAAGAAAAAAAAGCTTCTATTGCTTGAAACAAGTCTCTTTGCCTAAAATAGGAACAAAAAAGATACCCAAACACGTTATCATAGCCTTTTTAGCCAATGACACTCTTAGCCATCAATCATGATGTGGTGAGTCTCTATACAAGTCATTCCTCCTGTGGCAGCAGAAACATCTCTGACCTGAAACAATAGATGCAATGGAACCCCAGATAAAGTTGAGTTCTCTAGAGACTCGATAAACCAAAAGTCACTAAGGATATAGAGAAAACGATACACCACAAGACTCGAGCATCACAGTAAATTCCACATGACATAGTGGCCCAAACCTTAGGCAAAAATAATTATTATTCCGATGGCTTGTCATTCTTCTACTGGAAAATTGGCTAGAATCCACTATAAAGACAAAACCAAATATAGTAAGGAACTAGTGGTTAGCTATTCAACGATTATAGAGCTAGCCACCTTACAACAATAAAAAAAACTAGACTAAAAATAAAAACAAAATCACTTAGGATCTCGATTGAAGATCTGAGTAGACAGGTGACTTGAGCGAAAAAGTTGCAAGGTGGGTGGTGCATGGAACATACGGTGTTTGGCTGGAATAGCAAGGCTTTGACATGGGATAGGCCAAATTAGAGGTCGCTGCAGGAGGAATCAGGGGGCTTTCCCGAATAAAACAATTGAAATTTAAAGGAGCTAGAGGAGATTATGGACCAAATTATTAAAAAAAGTTGAAAATGAATGAAAGAGCTCTTGATGGGTGTTGATCTTTGGTTGAAGAGACGATTGGCACCGGTGACAAAGCTCCTACTTGGGAGTTGATCTATCGTAATTTGATAAGGCAAATTAGGCTTCACAGGTACACTTGATAAGCTTATTTTCAAGCATAATAGCGTCCTTTCTATAATTTTTTATAGTTTTTAAATTTTGAGTTAATAAGTGTAAATGCCTTATTTTTCTTGTTTTTGAGACCCAAATTAGCTAATAGTGCCATTGGAGGCCCTAACATATGATTGAGTAATGTAGGGACACGTTAGAGGCTGGAATTGAGCGAGAACATCACCAAAGGAGAGGGTATCACGATATCCTACCCTTGGAATCGCAATACCTCCAATAGGTCCCAAGGATGGAGACCACAACAATGATATCCTGATATCCACCCTAAGGAATCGTGATATCCACATGATTTGGCAACCCCCATTTCAAGACTATCAACGATGTCGCAACATCCATCCCATGGGTATCGCGATATCCACATCGTGAAGGGACAAAAAAAAATGACACAAAGGGTAGTATTTGTCCAACTGAAGCACCAATCATTGAAGGCCCGTTCAAGGGTATTTTGGGCATAAATTTGGGTCAGAGATAGCTGCTTATATCAACCAAAATTTGGTTGATACAAGGGAGGCCACATTAGAGTAGCTTTAGCTTATGGTTTCTTTAGTTTTTTTCTTAGTTTTTCTTCCTCTTTCTTAGTTCCATCTTTGTAGCTGTAGATATATATTTTCCTGCAACTCTTCTTCTTGTTCTTAGTGTTCTTGTAGTTAGTCAATACTATAGCTTAGGTTTATTTGCATTTTCAATCCTTATACCTTGCTTGTAATGACATTTTTATTTCTAGTTTAATGCATTTCGATTTCTTTTACGTTAAATCTGTTAAATCTTGTTCCTTTTATGTTTCTTACTTTAGATTTTCTTGTTGTATGTTTCTCTTTACATGTCCTTTAAGTTTTCTTGTATAAAAAATCTAAACTTCTATATTTATCTCAAACTTTTCTTTAATGGCTTCCATGCTTTGCATTTTTTTGTTCATTAGCTTTATTTTTAATATAAGTAACTAAACTTTTAAAGGGGTTGATTGATGGAGATGTGGTGAGCTGATTTTTGGATGAAGGGTCAAATCGTAATAAATTAGACTAATTTGAATGAACCTAAAAACTTAGGATTGACGATCCTAAGGGAATACCTAGGCAAGTGAGATCGAGAAGAGATCTTGTTGAGGACCAATTCGTTAGTCCCGGGTTAACCAGTAAGATCGAGAGATAATCCAAATTAATTTATCTAAATTGGTAAATTTGAGACCGAGAGGTAAATTTGAGCCATTTTAGGAGTTTAAGCGATTTGGATCTGTAAATCGAGGATGAGTGAACCACATCGAGATCATCCAACCACTGTTTGTTATTTAATTATCAATTTTTTAATTTCACATGTTTTACAATTTAGTCCTTGGTAGTTAGCTGGTAGATTAGTTTAACCATTCTTGACTTCATGGTTTGTCGTAATATAATTTTCAGCTATTAGTTGGTTAGACTCTTTATTTTGCATGCTTGTAATTAGAAATTGTTCAATCTCCGACTCTCTTGGGTTTGATCCTCGAAATACTCTAGTGTTCCATTGTAACACTACAAATATTACAACTGACTTGCCACACTTGCAGACACCGCACTTAGTATTTTATCCGATCCTTGTCTCTTATTTGTTGTCAATTTATCCTTCTCCCGTCGTTCGTGAGGACGACGAGTAGGAGGATGGTCAAGAGTACAAAATTAGAGAAAAAGTAAATGAGCCTTCTTCTTCCTTTATTTTCATTTTCAGTACTATTATTAAAACCCCTACTAGCATTATTAGTCTTCAGCCTAAATGTATAGTATATTAACTAAGGCCCAATGGATTTTGGATAACAATGTAATGAACATAACTAGTAATTAATTAAGTATTAAAAGGGTAAGGTTGATATACTTGAAAAAGCTTAAGTTCGAGTTCCACTTATGTAAATTATGTGTGAGTGTGCTAGTTTAGCTTAGTGTTTGTACGCAACCAAGGGTTGCATTGGGGGTAGATAGGGGCCTGGACCTCTCAAAATTGGTCAAATAATAGTAAAATTGCATTTTGGTCCCTTAGAAATTTACAGTTATATTTTAGCCCTTAAAAACTTTTACGGCGTCACTCTTGTTTACAACTACAAAATCTATAGTCACCTTTTGTAGGTAGGAGTAGTAACTATGAGAGGTATTAGAGGGTTACATTGAATTGAAAACCCAATCTAAATAGAAAATCTACTTTTAGGAAGTTGGAGAAGAATAATCTATTGGAAAAAAAATGAGCACTAATAAAGAAACAAATTTTCTATCAACCAAGGAATAAGAATAGCTCCTAAGGAACACCAGGAAGGTCAAACCACCATCAAAGGAGGAATAAAAGTCACCTCCTATAAGGAAGATATAATCCTATGGAGATTTCTTGCTTGGACATAGTGTTGAGTTTGAGGAAGATGCTTTTTTGAAGGTTGAAGACTGATAGATTTGTGACAAATCACTAAGAATTTCATAAACCAAGTAATTTATAGTAAAGAGAAAGAGAAATAACTAAAGAAAATAAATCATGTCTGCTTATTTTATTAATATGAATTTAATGTCTTAAAAGATACAAGCTGGGTTATTCTATTGTTGAATTCAACAAAGATGAATTGGTCTAACAAATTACCTAACCAAATCTCTTCAACAGTCTCCAACATATATATTCTAATTATAAGGAAAACAACTCTGCAACAGAAATATAACAACCAAATATAAAACTAGCACATTGACTTAACACACTAACTTATTGGTCCTTTGACCATCACATACTAGCCACAGACTTATATTATACCTTATATTTGCTTATATTTACATTACTTTACAAGACATGCAAATTCAAACTTCTTTCAGCTTCTTGAATCTCTTATAGTCACTTTACTTGTCAAACTATTTTAAAACACTATAGACTTCCACTACCATTATGCATTTTGCACACACAAGAAGCAAAAATCAACCAAACACAAAAAAATAAGAAATACAATTAAATAGAATAAGAACCTAATTCATTACAATAAGCTATGAAAAAAATAGGTACAACACGAAGTTGATCTCAAAACCTGCAAAACATAAGAGCGAAAAGAGGCTTTGTCAATATGTTTGCAAGTTGATCCAAAGTAGGAACTTCACCAATAATCATTCGGACCTCATTAATTTTTTCTCGAAAAAAAATAGATCCTTTTCGACATGTTTGTGTTAGGATCTAGTGCCTCAAGTGTAGTTTATTCGTCATTTGTACATGTAATTTTCAAACACATTGGTGTAAATAAAATTCCGTTATTCATATTAATATCATTTGTATTTTTCCTCAATGATTTTTCATACAAACCAAAATGTAAATAAGTATTGGCTTATTAGTTAGCTAATATTTAACTAATACTAAGTTGCATTACGTGGTTAGATCATAATTCGAGAAGATAACTTCTATTAGTAGGTAATCTAAAAGGTCTATGGTTTGATGAATCAAATTGAGCAAATCAGTTAAAGGACTATTATGTCATCTATAAATTCCAAATGGAGAGATACTTTGTCTTAGGTATCATATTGGTTGACTCCCAAAAGATAGATACATAGATGTTAATGTTTGGACTGATAAACCAAACAATAACATCGGACATGACCCAAGTTGAATTAATCTTAAATTTGTTTACATATTAATTCACTTGTGGCGTTCATAGTGTGACTCACCTCAATCCTGAATAAGTGACTGACTATTTGTGTGTGACTTGTACACTTTGATGTATTAAAAGCTCGAGTTCAAATACTTAAAATGCCTAAACCTAGTACATTGGGTATATGAATTCTGTATGATATATCATCATTTACATTAGTGGAATTCATAGCCCAATAAAAGGTAAATGATATCCTCTAATTGGCATTACATGATAGATAAAAAAGTAGCGTGGTCACGAGTCATTTGTCTAAGAAAAATGATTTAATTACTATTTATTAGTAATTGAGTTTTTCATTAAGTAAGATTTAATGGTTACCATGAGATAAAATAAAACCATATTGGGTGAATGTATTTTACCTAAAGAGATTAAAGATATCCTATAAGAGTAACACATTTATAACAAGGTCATTGGACAAACATTTATCAAGTTGCTTTTGTAATGGTATATAATAAAAGGAAGTTCAATCATGGTACTTTAGTGGAATGGCTCTATGATTAAGTAATGTTGTAAGTAATAAGTAAAGAGCAGAAACTTACAAATTATTTGAGTCCTAATTATATATGTCCAATCAATCCCTCCGCTAGATTGAGATAACCGAAAATGGATTGTATGTAGAACCGATACTATGGAATGAATGGAAATGACTATTAAGAGATATAAATTGCATGTATCATTATTTGCAGTGAATGCATTTTCTAGTTAAGTGCAAAAAATGATTTAGAAATTAAATTAATTTTTTGAATTATTGTTTACTTGATTATAATTAAATAATTGAAGTTTTAAGTGAAAATGAAATTAATTAGTCATCATAGTTTTATTGAAAAATGGGTCAATTGAATATATTTCCTCATAAATTCTAATATGGTAAAGTTTGCATGACTTTAATGGAATTAGAATTGAGTTGAAAAAATTATTTAATTAGATTAATTAATTTATTTAATTCAATAAATAAATAATATTTTGGGAAAATAGAAAAAATAATTATTGGGTTGGATAAATTATAAGAGTTGCATAAAAGTCCAGATAGCACATATAATTGTACCCAATATATGAGACAGGCCCGAGAGCCCATTCTATGTGAGAGGGGCGACAAACCCTAGTCCCAATAAGGGTATGCCACAATAAGGGTATGGCACCACCCCTTGATTGTAATTAAATAATTGAAGTTCAAGACTTGCTAACATATTGTGAGATCAATTACAATCTATTTCCTTCTTCTAAGCGACTAAAATAACATTAATACAATATAATAATAAATATCAAAGTAAATTGGGCTATTGGAGATAAGTCTTCAATGTTTGTCCTAATCCAACATCCTTGATCAAATGGATTTTATACGTATGATTCGCTCCGATCTAATCCAATCCTAAAGATGTGTTTCTCTAAATGGATTGATCTTCATTGATGGGGTTGAATACTTCCACAATATCAATAATGACCATAGCCCAAAGAATTTATTTAAAAAATTGACTTTAAATATGACAAGTAAGTTGGTTTGTTGCAGTGATAGCCGTAGAGGCCACTTCCATTTATACCACTTCAAAACCTAGCCTCAACATATAATATATAGATGGTACACTAGATTTCAAATACTAAATCTCTTAGTTTAGAGTTTGAATTGGTTAAGATTAATGATTTTTTAAGATTAGAAAATCAATTCGCCCATTATTTTGCTAGCTATGCTCTTTTAAGTCATGAGAATATTTTTAATTTGGTGCTTGATCCAAGTCAAAGAATTTGTAATGATAATTTATTTAAGGTTTAATTTATGATTTGGCTCCTGAAGTATACTACTTTTTTCACTTTGGTTTCAATTAGATACCTAAAATATCAAAATGTTATGGTTTTTAAGCTTTTTTTTTTAAACAGACATTAAAAAAAGGTTTAGCGAATAAAAATGTGCCACATGACACATACTTTCCATTTGAACGCAAAAAGTAAAAAAAAAAAAATGTTTGTTTAAAAGTTACTCTCTCTTCCCATTTTTTTCCTTTTTATCTTATTGTTTCACCGATTGAGTCTTTAGCTCAATTGATATAAGCATTAGTGTCAATGCAGGAAGAGCTGATCAGAACTTATAATGATATTAATGTTAAAAAAAATTTCCACACCTACCCTAAAAGTAATGGAATGAAACATTGGTGAAAAGATAAGATATAAAGAAAAAGTAGATAGAGAAAGGAAACATTTATTTTATTTTGTTACTTTTTTCTCTATCAAAATGACTATTTTTATTAGCTGATTTTTTTTTTTAACATTTGTTTAGAAAGATATTAAAAACCATTGATCAATGGTTTTTTAAGCAGGGCAAATTATACCAATAGTCACTCAACTTTGGGGTAGCTGTAACAGCCCGTTTTTAGTCAAATCGGAACAATGGTTTTGGGACCACAAATTCGAGATCAAAATAATTATTTTATTATTATTTTAATGTCTACAACATGATAGTATGATTGTGTGAAAATTTAGTTAAGAAATTTTATCGTTTGAATGGTCAATTTGATAAAAAGGACTAAATCGCTTAAAGTGTAAAACTTGCGTTCTATTAGCTAAAGGTGTCTAATAGCTATGGAATATTAAATTGGAGGTCCTTATGTAGTAATTAGCCCATTTTTAATATGAGTGGACAAATATGGGCATTAATTAGGTGATTTTAATGGTTTATTAATAAGGTTAAAAAGGTAATTTAGTAAAATAAATAAGTAAATTAATAAAAAAACAAAAGCTATCATCTTTCATTCATCTCTCCCACTGAAATTAGGAAGATAGAAACCTCCATGGATGCATGCTAGGTTCGGCCAAGCTTACAAGCTCAATTGGTGAGTGAATTTTGTCCCATTTTTAATGATTTCTATGTTTTTGAGATCGTTGTAGCTTAATCTAGTTAGCCCAGGGACTAATTTGCAAAATTTTTAAAGGTTTATGGTTTTTCAATTGATGAATGTACATGTATTTTGGTGTTAATGATAGAAAATGTATGCTTGTTGTTAGATAAACAACATTTATAAAGTGATTTTTTGATAAAATTGCCAATTAAGGATTAAATTGTGAAATGTGTAAATTTTGTTGTTAAATTGTGAAATAAATGAAAAATATGGGCTGCTATGGGGTTATATGAAATTTGGCTAGCATGGGTAGGGATCTAATTGCATGAATTTGTGTTTTTATGAACTAAGGACTAAATTATAAAATTGTTGAAATATTAGGGGTAAAGTGTAAAGTTTCCATAATATACAATTTGGGCTAAATTGAATAGAATGATAATTAAATAAGCTAAATTTGCTTACATATAGATCAAGAAAAGCAAAGTTTGGATTTAGATAGGGGGAAAAACAAAGTGTTGGACTAATCGACTCATTTCATCGTTTTTGCATCCGAGGTAAGTTCGTATGTTAATAAGTATTAATATAATTGTGTTTTAAATGCTTTATTATTGAATTATTTGTGAATTATGATGACGGATATGTTCGAAGACAATTCGGCAAATGTGAAATCCCGGTTGAACCTTAGGAATAGATTAGGATACGAATGACATGTCATTAGGGGTTATGTGATTTGGGTGCTGGTCCGTACGTCCTACCGGTGGCTGAGTTACCCGGCATGTGTTGTGGATTATCATCAGCTTGTGTGAGTAGCACCGTGTAGCTACGTCATGACCGTCAGCTTGTGTGAGCAGACCCGTTGATAGCTCGAGAGTGAGCATTATATGAGATATGAGATTGAGATAGCTTCGGCTATGTATTTGGCACTTAGGGTGTGAGATTCCCGAGTATCCAATAGTATTCCAAATGGTTCAACTGGTATATCGAAGATATGAAATGGTGAGAAATAGATACGTATCAGTATAGGTATGTGATAAACCGTAATTTATACATATTTTAATCCCACATTTAGCATGCTTTTTGGATGATTTATCCTTTGAATTATGGAATTTGATGCTCCTAATCCTTTAATTTCGTGTTTTATACTTAGGAGAGCATCGGAGGTTGAAAAGGATGAGAAACTGGCTAAAAACAGACCAAATGGGCCAAAGTAGGAAATCAACACGGTCTGGAGGTAGCCACACGGCCGTGCCCCTTTAGCAAGCTCGACCACGGCCTGAATTCGATTCACACAGGCGTGTTGCACGGGTGTGTCCCTACCGTGACAAAGAGGAATTTCACTCGGAATAGGGTACTTAGAGGCAAAGAAAGATATTCCAAAAGCCTATATAAACACCCTAAAGGCCAACCTTGAGGGGGGCGTCCAGCTAGGCCAAGGAGCCAAGCCAGAGAGGCTAGAATTGTGAGATTTACTCGAAGAAAGCCAGTTGATTCATCTCAAGAAGCCGAAATCATACTCAAGACGGAGGATCTCTCCTTCAATTCCTTCAGGGGGTTTTAGGGTTTTCTTATGTTTGGTTTTATCTTTTCTTCTAAGATGTATTCTTTTATGATTATGAACTAAACCCCTCAGATGCCTGAGGGGGATGAAACCTAAGACGGATCTTGTTATTGTTTTCTGAACTATATGATAAATACTTGATTTGTTCTTAATTATGTGTTCTTAATTCTTGTTTTGATATTTCAGGATATTGATTCAAGTATTGATGTGCTTAGACAGTGGAGGAATATTCCCTATTTAAGAGTAGATCTAGCATAGTTAAGCGGAGTTGATCGCAACCCTAGAGATAGGATGATTTAAAATCGCGATTAGGGTCAAACCTAATATGGGAGTCCATAGATCAAGTTAATGCAATCCTAGTGGTTTTAATTAGAAAGAGATTTCAATTAATCAACCTAGGGTTAGACGTTAGTAGCCTCGAGAGAGGTATTAATATAAATTAGGGAATCCTACGGATCAAGTCAAGTGAATAAATCGTCTGGTTCAGAGTTAAATAACAAATGAAGTCTAGGTGGATTCTTCCTTGGGTATCGTCTTAATCATTTGGTTTTTCCCACAAGTATTTTCCTCAATTCATTCTCTGTGTCTTAGCGTCTTTAGCTTAGTAGTTAGTTAATTTTAGAATAAACAACAAATCCCTTAATCTTTAGGCTAAATAATAAAAAGGAAGTCAGTATTAGTACTTTTGGTTCCTTTGGGTTCGACAATCTGGTCTTGCCACTAAGCTATACTACTGTTCGATAGGTGCACTTGCCTCAATCGTGGTGATAGTTAGTTTCTAAGCTAGATCATTCATTATATAAATATTAAGACTATCGACACCAACGATCAAGTTTTTGGCGCCGTTGCCGGGGAACTAAAATATTAAGAACGCTCAATTTTTATTACTTTAGCCATTTTATTTATTTGCAATTTATATTTATTTTTAACTTTGCTAAATTTTCTCTTATTTTTTTCTTATAGGTATCTCTAGTTTATGACGTCAGGACCCTTGATTTTTGACAGTGAAATAGAACATACCGCTCAAACCGAAGAGATGTCACTGAACAATTATCAGTGGCAAGTCATGATGACAAAGCCTAATAAAGCAGCCGGTGTTTTCAACATAGACGTGGTCACCATGTTATCTAACCAGGTAGAGCTTTTAAATAAAAAAATTGATGGTTTGTATGGTTCTACGCAGGTACATCCGGTAATACAGTACGATACAAATGGAGGAGGGGTGAACACCACAAAATATCTATCCTACAACCCTAGCACAGAGAACGAACAAGTCAACAATATGGGTAACTATTCTAGACCTCAAAATAATCTTTATAGTAACACTTATAATGCAGGTTGGAGGTACCATCCCAATTTCTCGTGGGGTGGTCAAGGTAATCAAAGACCGCAACTTCCTCTAGGTTTTCAACAACCACCTTACCAGCAGAAAAAGAAGCCGAACCTTGAGGAGATGCTAACAAAATTTATCGCGGTGTCAGAAACCCATTTTCAAAACAACGAGACAATGCTCAAAAATCAGCAGGCATCAATTCAAGGGATCGAGAACTAGTTAGGTCAGCTAGCTAAGCTAATCTCAGAAAGACCATAAGGTATCTTGCCTAGCAACACCAAAACTAACCCAAGAGAGCAACCTCAAGCAATAACTGCTCATGATAGTGAAGGGTTAGATGAACCAAAATTGAAGCAAGAGAATGTGGTAGAGGAAGGTAAGGTTGAGGTAAGCCATGATAAACCAAAACCGGTAATTACAGAGTACCAACCTCGTGTGCCATACCCCAATGCGATAAAGAAAGACCACACAGAAGAACAATTCGGTAAATTTCTTAAACTTCCAAAGAAATTTCATATTAACTTGCCGTTTCTTGAAGCTCTTTCGCAGATGCCAGATTCAAGGAAATTTTCAAAAGAGTTTTTGACAAACAAACGGAAGTTAGACGATACGTCGCATGTGGAGCTAAATGCAGTGTGCCCAGAAATTCTACGAAATAAACTACCACGTGAGCTTACATTTCGTGTAAGTGACGAAACGGTCACTCTTCAGATTCTTGACACGGCTAGGACATCGAGTATTAAAGGTGGAACTAATCACTTCAAAGTTGGGGACCAGGTACTGTCAGATACAACCGACCCTCGAATAGCCGCTTCAGAGCTTAATACAAACGGTGCAACTCCTTTTACGGTACTTAAGGTCTTTCCATATGGAACGGTCGAGGTAACTCATTCTAATTTCGGCGCTTTTAAGGTAAATATTACCCGACTTAAACCATATGTTGATAGAATTGATAGTAAGAAAAAGGAGTTTTGACTCCGTGAACCACCATGGCCATACGAATAACAGGTAAGTCTAGCTCAAGACTTTAAACGAGCACTTCTCGGGAGGCAACCCGAGCACTAACCCCGTTAATTTTCATATTTTCAAATTTTAGCATCTAACTAAAAAAACTAACCAAATTTTTAAGGCGCAGGTTTCCCTACCCACACGGCCTTGAACACGGGTGTGGCCGTGGCCGTGTGGAAACAGGCAAAACTTTTCCCAAAACACAAAGTGTGCGATAAAACACCACTACCGTGCGATTCGGCCGTGGTCGAAACTGAGAAATCTACACGGGCATGCGACACGCCCGTGGGACCTTTGAGTCCATTTATTCTTTTTCCTTTTTCTCTTATTTTCATTTTTTTAATTTCTTTTCTTTTATATTTCTCGTCTTTGATTTATATTATTATATTTTGATTTCTTTAATTTAGGTTCAAGGGGCTGTTAACGAACGACCACGCAACTACTGGAGTATCATCCTCACCTTCACCTCTCTCCAACTTTACCATTTCTTTTCATTGACTCCATCCAAAATTTAGAAAGTTTTACTTCTCTCCCTATCTAATGATTTTATTACTACATGGTTATTATCTTTCTTTGTACATTGAGGGCAATGTACATCTTAAGTGTGGGGAGGGTGAAGTTTATTTAGAAAAGTGCCTAACTTTTTGCATTATTCTCAAATCCCTGAATTATGTCTTGTTTTTAAGTAATTTTCTCATGTTACGATTAGAATAAAATTTCATTTGATTTATGATTTTCATTGATATGTTTTGAATTAAGTCATAGTTAATTATGCAGTGATGATTTAAACTTTAGGAGACTAGAGAATCAAGTATGATAAGTCTATTTTTCAGAATTAAAATTTTTTTTAGGTTGTCTACCTGAATCTAATTATTACCTTGAAGTTTGAAATTTACAATATTGATATCAAAAGCCCATAATTCTTGTGAGATCTTGAGCTTTTTAGAGCATGCATTTTTCGTGCTCACTTTATTGATTATGAGTATGTCAACATTGATTTGTTATTCTAGAACTTGCTTCGATTATACATGTCGAGACCACACCTTTGATTTGATATACAGAGATGATAAAGGCACTTAGGTTTTAACCCACTTACTCCACTAAAAGCCTACCCTCACAATTAACCCCTAGTGAACCCCTTTGATCCTAACAACCCTTTTATTGACTCACCCATTAATATTAACCCATAACCCACTTTGTATTTGTTATCACCATTTCTCTTGACTACCCCTATATCGAGATTTGATTTGATCGGTTACGTAACTAATTTCATTATTTCAGTTATTAAATTCTATCTTATTATTATTGTACTTGATTTGTTCTTAAAAAAAAACGAAGTATATTCATTTTTACTTCTTTGTTATTGGAGCTTAAGCTGTTAGTTTCATTATCTTTAAAAGAAGCTCATGTTATTAGTATTAAATTGATGTAATTATTCAGTATTAGTCTGACTTTCTAGTTAGGTAATTTGTCAATTCAATCTCGATTCTAACCCTCTAATTCTGCCTTTATCCACACCTTTAACCCGAGCCCCATTACAACCCTTTTTAAAGACCTTTTTATTTGTGTATCATCTCATATTATAGTGGTGGAGATTTGATTCTCATGCAAGCCTATGGGATTAACTTTTCATGTTTGACTTATGAGTGCTTTTTCTTGAACCTTAAACACTTCGAGTGATTTGAGTGAATCTTTAGCGAGGATGTCAATTTTTATCGATTTTGAATTAAAGGTAATTATTTAGGTAAGGGGAAACACCTATTTTTCGTACTATAAAAACTATGACTTTGATTGTCTGAATCTTTAGGAACCTTCTGGTTAAATTATCAATGTATGAATTACCTATGGATTATGATGAAACATTATTGATGAAGGTTATGAATCGAGGAAATTCGATTTTAATTGTGAGTTGAGAATATGTACGGAAACTGATTGAGCATTGAAACTTATGAAAGTTGTGAGTTCATGACTACTTATGTGATTGAATATAAGTTAACCTTATGATTTAATGAATTTGTAGTGCATTTTGTTCATATTACTTGAATGGTAAATGGATAGTGATTTTTACTTATTAATTATACAAGCTTACTAAGCTTTATAGCTTACTCTATTTACTTTTCCGTGTTTTATAGTGATTATCAAAGCTAGCTCGGATTTGGGAGTCGTCGGAGATCTCATCACACTATCAAGCTATCACTTTGGTACTTTTGAACTTATGTTTTTGGTTTTATGGCATGTATAGGAGTTATGGCAATTTTGGTATAGTTTGGTAATAGATTTAGCCATTTGAGTTGGCTTGTAAATGATGAATGGTTTGTTATATATTTGGCCATGTGACTTGGCTTATTTTGGTTGATTTGGTTGTGTATATATATATGTGTGCAAATGGCATTTGTTATGCAATGGGTAATTGCTATGTAAATGCTTATAGTGAGTGGTTGTTTGTAAATTGGTAATTTGAGTATCATATAGTTGATAATTGAGAATTGATATGTTTGTGATTTAGGTAAGGTGATGAACAAATGAAAGTGACCATTTAAGTGATTTGAGAATGTGAAATTGGCATGAATGGAATAGCATATATTATGGTACATGTGTGCCTGGTTGTTGTTGGTATTGAAATGGTATGAATTATGTTTGGTTGAGATTGGTTGAATGCCTATTTATGCCATGTTATGTGCCAATTGGTTTAGTGTAGGTGTATGAAATTTGGGTGAGAAAAATATCCTGGAAAATAGCCTATTTTTGTCCACACGAGCAGAGACACGGGCGTGTGTCTCAGCCGTGTGTGACACACGGTCAAGTGACACGGCTGTGTGTCCCCTGGTGTTTAATTAGAAACCAAGTCAGTATGCTCCACACGGCTCAGCACACAGGCGTGTGACTTGGCCGCGGTGGCATAAGTCAAGATAACCTCTGTGTTTAGCACGCTTAGCACACACGACCGCACACGCGTGTCAAGGCCATTTCGAAGGGCACACGGGCTGGTCACACGGGCGTGTGGTTGGCTGTGTGACCCAAGTCAGGGAGTTACACGGGGTCGGACATGGGTTGGGACAAGGCCATGTGGTCCCATTTCGAATGTCCACACGGCCGAGTCACACGGGCATGTGTCCCCTGTATATTGAAAATTTTCTAAGTTTTCTAAAAATTTCCTGAGATATCAGTTTAGTCCCGAACCACTTCTAAAGCATGTTTTGGGCCTTATAGGCTCGTATTAGGGACTTGATGAATGATTATGAATGACTTGTATTTGAATTTGATAATTATATGAAAAATGTATGTTCGATTGTGTAATAAGTCCGGTAATACTCTGTAACTCTATTCTGGCGATGGATACGAGTGAGGGGTGTTACAGTAGCTGACAAAACATTCACTCAGGTTTCAATTCAGTCACTTAACTTTCAAAAAATAACAAAACAGTTATTGCTAACCAGTTTTCGTTACAGACGTAATGGAGCTACCGTTTTCCGTTACCTTTTTGTTACAAACTTAACCAAACTACCATTTTCCATCTCCCTCGCATCCCTCTCCCTCTTTCCCACCATTCACCCCCTACTCTGATTCTCTCCCCCTCTCCCCCTCTCCCCACCATTTGTAACACCCTAACCCGTATCCGTCTTCAGAATAAAGTTACGAAGCATTACTGTAAAAACGTAACTTAAAACATCCATTTCCAAACATTAGATAAATCATAACATAATTCATTCAAACACATGCATATCGTCCCTTATTCGAGCCCTCGAGGCCTTAGAAACACTTTAGAAATGATTCGGGACTAAATCGGGAACATATGAAACCTTAAGGAAAAAGTTGGAAAAATTCACACTGCAGGGGTCACACAGCCGTGTGCCTCACATGGCTGAGACACACGCTCGTGTCTCAGGCTGTTTAACATTTGAAATAGGGACACACAGCCGTGTCTCAGCCCGTGCCCGTGCCCGTGTCTGCGCCCGTGTAACTTTCTGACTTGGATTACACGGCCAAGCCACACGCCCGTGTGCCAAGCCGTGTAACTCTCGAAAAGGCCTCACACGCCCGTGTGCCAGGCCGTGTTGCATGGCTGTGTGTCACACACGACTGAGACAAATGCCCGTGTCTGTGGCCGTGTGGACAAGAAATAGGCCAAAATCAAGCTATTTCTTTCACCCAATTTAAGCATGAACCTACAACACATTTGCACATATAACCAAGGCCCTAAATCATATCCAAAGCATGCACGAAATGACCAAATCTCTGTACCAAATATCCATACAACCAGTATGAAAAAAGGCACCTCAAGCACAACCATTAAACATGTCTTAGCATGAGCATATTTATCCATAATTCAAGCATACATAACTACTTATTTCCATACCAAAACAAATCAACTAAATTCCATATCAAACATAACCTAATTAACCACAATTCAAACATGCCAACACTTATCAATTTGGTCATAAAACCATACATCAATTCGACCATATAAACATCAACCATTATAGTGTCAAAGTGCCAAAAGCACACCAACCAAATTACCATATTTACAAGCCAAACATAAGAACTAGTTCACCAAACATAAATCACATATACATGTTATTATAACCATGACCAAAACATCAAAATCTACTGATATAATCTCTGGATAGTGTGATAGGACTCCGACGAGCTTCCAAACCGATCGAGCTTTCGATAATCTATAAAACATAGAAAAGAACAACCATGTAAGCATATAATGCTTAGTAAGTTCGTAAATCATGAACATAGCTTACCATTTTAATGCATAACCTTAAACATAGACATGAATCAATCCAACATGGCTTGGCACAAGCCTAAGCATCATCAACGACACAAGTTAGTGATTGAACACATAACTTAGCAAAATCATTTCATGGAAAGATAAGTTTCATGAACATAGCATACTTGAATTCATACTTTTCATAAACATGGTTATACATACTTTGATCATCAATAATTCATACCTTTCCATAAGTTCTTAACTTAGCCATTGGAACACTTACCGTTCCTTCCCTTTTCATACCCGTTGAACCACTTATAATAATATCGGATACATGAGAAGTTCACACAAAGTGTGCTAACACATGGTCGAAACCATTTCCTTTCCTTTTCCTTTACATCGATGCTCACTCGAGCCATAAATGGGTTTGCTCACACAAGTTGACAGTAGAAATGTAGCTACACGATGCCGCTCACACAAGCTGACGAGTATCCACAACAAATTCTTGAATTCAGCCATCGGTAGGACATTTAGGACCAACACCCGAAACATGACAACCTTAATGACATGTCATTTGTATCCTATATATTCCTAAAGTTCAAATGGGACTTGATAGTCGTTGTAACGTCGTTGGATTTCCGTCGTGACATGATATGAGGAATATCATAATAGCATTTAAATCAAATAACATTAAAATGCTATTTAAACATACGAACTTACCTCGAATACAAAGACGACAAAATAGAATCAACTAGTTCGAGACTTTATCATTCCCTCGATCTAGATCCATACGAGGCTTAACTTGATCTAAATAAGCAAAATTAATTCATTTAATATTCGTTCTATTCAATTCAGTCCAAAATTCATACTTTTGTAAAATTATGCTTTTGCCCCTATTATTTTAACTTCTTTACAATTTAGTCCTTAAGATCGTAAATTGAAATTCATACATTTTCATCCACATATCATGTTAGATGATTTACCTAGGGACTCATATCAACCCACACAAATAAAAAATTCACAATTTCATCATGACATTTTACTACTTTAACAAATAAGTCCCTAAATCATAATTTCATCAAAAAATACTTTACAAAAGTTATTTATTTAACAACAAGAATCACACAAACACATTTATGGAAAAACCCTAATCCTTTAACAATTTTGCAAATTAGTCCCTGGGCTAGCTAGATTAAGCTACAACGATCCCAAAAACATAAAAATAATTAAAAATGAGATGAAATTTCACTCACATGCACAGAGAAGACTTGGCTGAACCTAGCAAGCTTCAATGGAGGTTTATTTCTTCTTCAATTTTAGTGGATGATATCATTTAGGAAAATGATGTTTTTTATTATTATTATTTTTACTTAACTTATTTACTAAATTACTTAATTAACCTTATATTTTAACCTTTAAATTACTTAATTCATGCCCATAAATGTCCACTCATAATAAAAATGGTCTAATTACCACATAAATCCCTTAAAAAATTAATTTCATAGCTAATAGATACCTTTAACTATTAGAACTCTACTTTTGCACCTTTTACGATTTAGTCCTTTTCACTTAATTAAGCATGCAAACGTTAAAATTTCTTAATAAAATTTTTATACGACACTACTAATGTACTGTAGACATTTAAATAATAATAAAATAAAATATTTCCACGTCATATTTGTGGTCCCAAAACCACTATTCCGATTTAACTGAAAATGGGCTGTTACACCATCCCTCCTCCTACTCTGATTCTTTTCCTCTCCTCCACTGTCCCTTTGCTAACCCTCTCCCTTTGCTAACCCTCTGGAGATGGTGAATCAAAATGGTGTAATGAATGGAGATTGTAACAGAGTTAAAAAGCAGGGACACCATTTTGAGGAATTCCAAATTATATAAACTTACAATGCATAGGATGATAGAAAAAAAGGTGCCCAGATTTAGATAGCAATAGTACCTGCAGTTTTGAGGAACCCTCAAAGAGATAATAGATTCATTCTTTAGATCTGGTGGCAATGACGTGAAAGCTCTCCAATCTTGAAGCATAATTTTGAGATCATGAAGCTTCCTATCCATACCATAATAGCAATTTGCATGCATTGTGCATACTAAATTCAAATCTTTACTAGGTTCACAAAGACCACCAAAAAAAGCAGTATCTAAAAATCTAATCTGTAATCCGATATATGAGATTAAAGGATCAAACTTGATCTTATTGAAAACATCTTGGTCCTGGTATCCAGTATAAGTTTCATGTGAAGCATACCAGAATTTGTAGAATGCTATTGACCGGTTATTAGACTTTACATAGTTAAATCCCCCATTGGGCTTGTTATTCAAATCATCAGGATTGCCAAAAAAATGGTCACATGCAATTTGGAAATCAACATCTGGAAAGAACTGCGAAAATGGATCCCTGAACCACATGATATGGTATCCTAGAGATTAACCAAAGAAAAAGGCATTAAACATGCAGATAATCATTTTCACAGGATTCACTAGATTTGGATAAGACCCATCAACATAACTGAGAAAAGCTATGAACAAGTGAGACAAGACTGCATCTAAGTGGAAACAATTGTAGTCACCTCAACTATCCCTGCTATCCTTCTACCCCCTTTGTGTATCAACATGTTAGATGAGACCATATCTTAAGTTTTTTTTTATTTCTACTGACTAACATAAATAGTGATACATTTCAAAACAGACTGATCAGGACACAGTGAAACAAACTTTTGGAGGAACAGAGAGAAGAACACTCTTGTTAGTGCAAAATATTGTCAATACTAGAGAAGACAAAGACCATCATCCTGTTTTGACATTTAAACATTAATCTACAAAGTTATAAGGCACTAGGATTTATTTTTAATTTATTATGTTACACAGATAGTAAAATGTGCGTTCTTCAGAATATCGTAAATGAAGGCTAATTTTTTAGCAGAAAGGAGTATTCCTAGACAAAAAATCCCTGCATTTTGTAGCTCTAAAGGAAAATATAGAATGTTTAATATATTATTTATTGATTTTTCATTATGCATTTCCTGCAATGATTAAAGCTGCAGCACTGCTCACAAGCTCATATGGTGTGCATCCTTCAGCAACAACAGATTTTCTTCTGATTATTTGACTAGTGAAAACTTCCAATACTGCTTAAACTATTAAAATAAATTCTAAAAGCAAGAATTTGTTTTCAAAAATTTTCATTCATAAAAGAACGCATCTTGCCTCTTGTATTCATTGACTGTGTTTTAAAAATAAAGTATGCACCATGATAACAATGAATCTTTCAGTTAGATATCAAGCACAATGATTCTTTGTGGAGAGGGAAAGGGACGGAGGGAGAGGGTTAGCAAAAGAACGGTGGGGGAGAGGGAAAGAATCAGAGTGGAAGGAGGGATGGTGGGGAAGAGAGGGAGAGAGAGAGGGAGAGATAATCAGAGTAGGGGGAGGGATGGTGGGGAAGAGGGAGAAGGATGGGAGGGGGATGGAAAATGATAGTTTGGTTAAGTTTGTGACAGAATTGTAACGAAAATGGTAGCTCCCTTACGTCTGTAACAGAAGATGATTAGTGGTGACTGTTTTGTTATTTTTTAAGAGTTAACTGAACGAAGGCCGTTTTCGAGGAGAGCCAAAAGGTAGGTAAGTTTTCATTCCCCAAACTGTTAAAAAAGCAAAAATCATTCTTTTGACCTTTCTTTCTTTTTTTTTATTGGATCTTTATGAGAGGGTTGTAGTTTAAATCTGTGCCAAGGTTTGAGGCAAAAAGGAAATATAATCTTTATTTGAATATAGTCTATTAACCAGTTTTTTTAGAAATTCTGTTTCGGATAATTGAATAGCATTATAAGTGCATCTAATCAATCAAAGAGCTTCTCTTCGAAAAAGAATCTCTTGTTTGTTACGCTTGCATCATCGTTAATTTTCTCTTGAAAAAGAATCAATATATATATATTTGTTGTAGCGGTTGGCCAGTGAATCTTTGTCGATTTTGAAAAATGCAGGGGACGAAAATTCCTTAGCCTTATGACTCTACTACATACGCTAGGAAGGTGTTCTATATCATCTCAACTTCCAAGATCGTGCCATCGGCCTCAAGTACGGTATCCGTATCCATATTTTTCTCAATATTTATACACATATTTATGTACGCGTATCTCATAGACTTGCATGTTTCCCATGTGCTGATTTGCATGACTGCATTTCTTATACTGTCTGTCGACCTATGCTTTTTTTTTTCCTTTTGGCGATGGATTTGTGTGGTTATGTGTGATTAAGGACCATTTATTCACTATGTATATTTTATAGGTTAGGAAATAAGATCAAAATTTCTCGAAAATTTTGAGTGAATTTTTTGGGGAGTAAATTCCTAATTCTCGTTAATTTTCTTTGACTTGGAGCAGTGTTTGCTAATCTATTTGTAATTGTACATGACATTAAGATGGAATCGGCCATGAATTTGGTGGTGTTATATTCCTTCTGACATTGCAGTAAGATCTAATGGAACAGAGGACCGGAAGAGAAGGATGGTCTACCAGTGTCTCCCGAGTGATAAAGCATATTGGTGTTACTAGGTAGCAACTTAGTTGAAAAACTATCAAATGGCCAAACTTTTAAAACAAAAGTCATATATTATATTCTCTTCGTGGAAGTGATAGTGAGGTAAGTGACATTTCATAGATCTGTCCTCCAGGTTCTTTTGTTTTGAATCTACGATCTGTTTTTAGCAGAACATTTTTGTTTAATTGCTCATGTTATCTGTGCAGAGTGGCTTGATCATTTATGTTGATTTTGTTTAAGACTTTTACTGTTTATTTCTCTGCCCACTATCTTATATATAATAGAACTATAGCAAATGATATTTGTTTTAGCTAGCGCAAAACTCTTTGATCAAAAGGTTGTCCATCCTTGTAAATTGCATCACTTCTAAAGATGTCAAGTAAGCAAACTTGATTACGTGCAAAGTGAGGACCATGTAAAGCAAATGATTAGTGGGAGCTTTGTCTGTATCAAGAAGTTATTCAATTCAATAAGTTATCAAATTTCCAGAAAGTTAAGCAATTTATCATCTTAGGTCATTTAGTCTCATGCATCTGAAATGTCTTCTGTTTGCTCTTGTTGGGAGTTGATTGTCTACAACGCCCAACACATGTTTTTAAAAAAAATAAGAAAAAACTTTTTGCATAATGCATTTATTGTTCTTGATACAGTTATTATGAGACATTAAAGGTATTTGGTTTGCATATGATCAAAATATTAGTTCTTGAGGGCAATGAGTATGATGTATATAGCCTTTCAAATATCTTTGGATATAAGAAGTACTATCACTTATTCAGAGAAGGTTATAGAAAACACTCTGGTTTTTAATGAAAGCATCTCTAGTAAACCATTTAATCCCGTTAAGAACATCCATGAGAATTGGATTTTGGCATGTGTAGTGGTAGTTCTATTAGAGGAAATCCATTTAGGCACCATAATGGGGTTTGGGTTGAATCTTGTCCACTAAATGTAACTCCATATCTTATGGAAAGTGCTCCTCTCTTGTGCCAATAGTTGAGCAGCTTCACAATGACTCTGTGTGAAAAATATAACGTCGGTAATGACAAATATATCGCAAAGAAAAGAGAAACAAAAAATAAAGAACACACAGATTTTACATGGAAACCCTTTCGGGAAAAAACCACGGGCAGAGGAGAAGAAAATTCACTATGTCGAATTTGAATCAATTACAAGAGGAATAGACTATGTCTATTTATAGGCTTATAAAGCCATAGTGTAGTAAGATTGAAACTCCTTATTCTAATCAATATCAAATAGATGGAGTTTAATAAGGTTTAAAAACCTTATTTAAAATAAAATAAAAGAAGTGTAGTTCTATTGGGATTCTTCTTTTATTTTATTTTACCATTGTATTTTATTTTGTAACATCCCCAAACCCGGCCCATTCACTACGACCGAATCTGGTTATGTCACTGGGAAAAGACAGTTGAAAATCTTAAAATAAAACATCGTAGTTTGCTGAATTTTGGAAAACATATCTTTGGAACAAAACTTTGCTATTAAACTCATTCATTTTTAAAACTTTAGTATATAATATCCAATTTGAATAAATAGGTTGCAAACCATAAATCATTTTCACGTAGCAATTTAATTTAAATAAACCATAGTTAAAGTAATACCAAAAACATAAAATGGCCTTTATTACAACCCAACAATTCAAATAAAGTACTTATAATGAAACGGACTTACCTGAATCCGTGCACATACCCCATAGGGTATCATATCACTCAACCATACTATTTCGGTTTTACCAATCAATCAGTTTATCAAACATATACAAAGCAAGAAGTGTGTTAGCTTACACACACGATTACTAATGCGACTATCAAATCCGTAGATCAAGATCTAACGCACTAGATCCCCATTCCTTAACACTTTTCGAGCACTAGCCACAACCCGAGATATGCGAGATCAAGCCTTCCCTACAATCGGCCAAAACTAAACAACATAATCATGCTAATCAACCTTTAAGGGTATAATCGTAATTTTACCTACTAAGGGTATTTTCAGTAAATTCACACTGCAATGGCCTTTCGAAGGCCTAATGTCGCCACTAGCGACTCGGCTACCACTTCATAGGTTGTGCCGGGACGATTGGGCCTAAAACCCGATTTCGGCCCATCCGGCCCACACGCTCGTGTGGCCCACCTAACACGAATCTAGCCACGTATATAACTTCCACCTAGTCTAGTTCAACATATACTAACCAATCATGCAATTTACTCATATGGGCCCACGGCCCATTGGGCCCACTTCGCCCATCGAGGCCCAAGCGACCCAACCCACGAGAATACTACATCGATGGCCTCAACTATCGCGGCGAAGCCCCACACGTGCGCCGCACGCTCGTGTAACTACTAATGCCGTGTGACCGGCATTTCGGATTTGCCGCTTCTACAACTAGAGTAGAGAGAGTTACACACCTGATAGGACTCTGGTGCTAATCCGCGCTCCGACCACTCTTGTGCCCAAACGCCTTCCAAGGTGTGTCAACCCTCCTCCTGGAAAGCTCTTTATATAGCTAGCTCTTCACCTTCCTTCTTTGTATCTTTCCGATGTGGGATCCCTTCGTCAGTAGAGTTTAAATTCAACTGAAACTCTTCCCGTCTGCATCGCAAAATAAATACTCCCCTTGCTTCTCATGAGATTCGAACCTGTGCTCCCCTTGCAACATAATCCACGCTGCTAGCCACTTGGCCACAAGCTCCTCTTGTGTCTTAAACCATGCGCAACTAAATATAAACTATGGGCCAAATTCTAAGGTCCAAGCAAAAAGAAACCAAAATGCAAAAGCCAAGACTTGAACCTTGGACCTCCTTCCTTCCCTTGTGGCGTCACCCCCTTGTCTCTTAAGTGGCGTCACTTTGCCACTACACCACACACTCCACTTGTGTCATTTTCCTCTACATTTTATTCTTAAGGCCTACCTGCCAACTTCCAGGGTTTTTTTTTCACCTAAAACCAAAATTTCCCCAAAGCTAATATTTGATCCCGAGACTTCATAGAAGCCCTCTAACCTTCCAAAATAACTTACCTAATAAGTCTAACTTGCATTAATGCCGTTCTCAAAAAATTTTAAATCAAGGCCCATTGGGCCCAATCCTACTAGGCCCAATTTCGGGATGTTACAAATCTACCCTCCTTAAAGAAATTTCGTCCTCGAAATTTCCAACCACAGAGAACATTCGTACCACCTAACCTACAACGTGTGCTCACGTCGCGCACTCGATTCCAATAACCCTAATATACTTTTAACTAGAATTTAGAAACCCTACACATACTAAAAAAACCTAACCATTAAAGCAGACAAATATTTCGTATGCAATTAACTCTATATCCGAACATCACATCCAACCCAAACACACAGAATAGATATTCAAAATACAAAGATATAACAAAGCAAAGTATCAGAAACTTACTGCATGGATTGGTGCAGGAGACTCGGGTGCCATATTAAAAAAAAAAACAGATATATATTTTTCTAAACCATTTTCCAAACCATCTTTTGAAAACATTTTTGAACCCAAACCCACAGTGAGTTTTTTGAACCTAGGCTCGATACCAATTCTCAGAATAACCCAAACCCGCCCAACCATTACGTATCGAATTTGATTTATTACGGAGAAAAATCTTGTGAACACCATTTCAATACCTATTTAAGATTTATTGAAAACTTCTCGCTTTTTCGGTTATCTTGTCAAAGCTACACTTAGATTTAATTTGAAAATTTAATTAAGTCCGATTATTATACCAGTTTCAAGTGTGTCCGATGGCACGATAAAACTTTTTCGTGTTAACTTAAGAAAACATGTGATTTTAGTTCAATTTAATAATATAGTTTAAAGTAAATATCCAACATCCAAAAAAAAAAAAAAACACAAATAAAGTTTATGGAGGCCTTATTACAACCAAAGTAAAAATAACCAAATTTAAAATTCTATAAATTTAAATCCTTTGCATGGCCACCTCGAGTCCAACCTGGCTCTCAACCGCCATCTACGAGTCACACGCAAAATGTTAAAGGAGAAGGTGAGTCACCAAGACTCGATATGTAACCCTTCCCCGTTTAAAAACAACATTTCATACACAACATTTAACAGGTTAATATGCAGAGTATCGTGTGCCCAACCTAGCCAACCAAACGCCTTTGTCTACCCCATGTGGTACCAAACCACGGTGACCGTAGTCACAATGTGTTACCAAAACACTTTGGTGGTGCCAAACCACTTTGGTGACATATAGTCACAATGTGCTACCAAAGCACTTTGGTGTCCGTGAGACACAAATCGGGTGATGGGGCCAACCCATCGTGTGATACCAAATCAGCTTTGGCGGGCGATCCCATATCTCAAGTGGGGCCAACCCACGGTGGTGTTAACCACAGGACAAGTCGCTATGAGGTGCCAAACCTCTGGAGGTGCCAAACCTCACGGTGACATATAGTCGCGATGTGTTACCAAAACATTGGTGCTGCGTCGGCCACGAAACATCATCGCCCCTCCTCTCATGTAGCCCATGCAGCGAGTAAGCAGATTAACAACAACAGATCTCATGCATTTATCACATGTATCAATAAGCCATGCTTCCCAAAAGCATTAAAGTAATCTCACATTAATGAGAGACTTACGGGATCCTTACTTGTACCGTTAAGGTACCAATCCGCATCTACATCAAGCGATTTACATACAAAATATATATATATAACACAACATTAATCGCTATACGTGTGTATGTACACACTGTCACCCCGAATAATCTAAATCCCGAATGAAGAGGTCGGCCACCTTAGATCCACTAGCCCCTATATTCAGCCAAGATAGTGTTAGTGATATGGGCCATTCGGCCAAACCAAATAATCCTTTTAGGGTTATTGCTTGAACCGAATCTTACCTACTCGCTTTGAATACTAGTCTCAAAGACCCAATCACGAATCTGGTTCACACATTAGAATCGGTCAATGGACAATGTCAGTAGCCTTCGGCTTTAATCGAATACCAACTAAATGAAATCTTCTTACCACTACCACCAAAACCGATTGCTAGAGATTAGGGCTTGGGTCAACTGCTTCACAGTCTTGGGGTACCTAGCAGATCAATTCGAAAGCATTTAGAAACCACGATTACCATTGCCGAAATTGGCACTTATTCCCCCCTAATAGAAATCGACAAAAACACAGAGGAGAAGAAAGATGGCATTCGGCCATACCTACCTACCTTATGAATCGATTGGAGATGAGTTTAGAGAAGATTACCCTTGCTTGAATATTCGGGCAAGAGGAAAATAATGAGGAGAAAAGGGTGTTGGAGTTTCGGCAACAAGGAGTAGAGGTTCGGTTAACAAAGAAATAAAGAAAAGGGAATTTGTATGTGGGGTTTCGGCAAAAAGAAGTAGAGAGGGAATTCGGCTATTGCCAAAGGAGCAAAATAAAAGATGGAAGAATGCTTTGAAGAGAATTTTAACACTTAGCAAAAATGACAAAAAGCAACCAAGGTGACCAAAGTTGAACCTTTTATAGGCATTCGGCCTCTCCCCTAATAACCTTGTCGTCCACTTCCCATGAAGTGTTTAAATTTTCGGCAAACACTCAGAGTTACTCTTGGCCACTCATTTGAAAATATTCAAAATAGCTTGAATTAATCAAATAATAATCTCCTAATAATCCATCCATTGTCCCTTTTTTTAATACTATAATTAAACAATTAAAACTCTCCTATTATCCTTTGATAATGACACTTAATAAAAAGAGTTTGAAGGGAGAAAAAACTCTCCCCTTGTGCCGCCCAAATAAAAACAAAAGGAGGATTTTGTGACTCGAACCAAGGCTCTCCCTTGTTCCTTGGTGGCGTCACATGCTAGCTCCTAAGTGGGCTTGCTTTGCCACTTATCCAAGGCCTAATTAGTGTTAAATTACCCACATTTATTCTTATAACACCCACTTGCTAAGGCTCCTTCTTTTAAAATTAAAAACTGAAATTTTTCTATCAAGCCAGGAGCACACTCTAAGCCTTAAATTAAGCTCTATTATTCCATTAACAATATCACAGTGATTCATAATAAGAAAATAATCAAATTCCAAATAACCCCATATTTGGGATGTTACAGATTCTACCCCCTTAAAATAAATTTAGTCCTCGAAATTCCTTGATCAAAAGAGATGGGTATTATTGCTGCGCGCATCACCTCCTCGGGCTCCCACGTAGCTTCCTCCACTCGTGGTTCCGCCATAACACTTTCACTAAAGGCTTTGCCTTCCGCCCGTAGAACTTTCACATCTCGGTCTACAATCTGAACCGGTTCTTCTTCAAAGATAAATCCGAGTTCACCTCAATCTTCGCTCACGGCACAGCGTCGCGAAGGATCGACCGATACCGTCTCAAAGATTGACACATGAAATACGTCATGAATCGACTCGGTTCTGCCGGCGAGCTCTAGGCGATAAGCCATCTGGTCCTACTCGCTTCACAACAAAGTATATGGCCCGATGAACCTTGGGCTTAACTTCCCTTTCCGTCCAAATCTCAACACCTTTTTCCAAGGCGACACTTTTTGGAAAGACTTTGTCTCCCACAAGATACTCCATTTCCTTGCGTTTGAGATCGGCATAAGACTTACGCCTATCCGATGCTTCCTTGAGGCGAGACCGAATCACCTTGACTTTGTCTTCCGTCTCGGTTACCAGTCTGGACCAGAACTTGTCTTTCTCCCAACTCAGTCCAACATGTAGGAGTACGACACTTTCGTCCATATAGGGCCTCGTATGGAGCTATTTGAATACTCGCTGATAACTATTGTTATAAGCGAATTCCGCTAATGGTAGGTACTCCTCCCAACTACCACTAAAATCCAAGACATGACCTCTTAACATGTCTTCTAAAATCAGTATCACCCTTTCCGAGTGTCCGTCGATCGTGGATGGAAAGCCGCATCGAAATCTAACCGTGTACCCAAAGCTTGATGCAACGCTTTCCAAAACCTTGACGTGAATCGGGATCCCTATCCGAGATAATCGACATCGCACGCCATGCAACCTCACTATTTCACCCACATCTGACCGCTAGCGGAGTGAGTAATCCATTCTCACCAGGCATGAAGTGAGTGATTTAGTCGAGCGATCCACAATTACCCAAAGCGCATCCTTCTTGGTGGGCGTGAGGGGTAGCCCACTAACAAAATCCATGGTGATCCTCTCCCATTTCCATTGAGGATCTTTATCGGTTGAAGTAGTCCCGATGGTGGTGATGTTCGGCCTTAACCTGGCGACACGTCGGACACTTCCTACGAACCGTTATCTCACGCTTCAACCAGGCCACGTAAGCTGTTTCCGCAAATCTCCATACATCTTGCTTCCCCGGGATGCATAGCGTATGGTCGCTATGTGCATCTTGGAGAATTTCGCTTTAACTCAGTATCCTTTGGCATACATACTCGTCCTTGAAAACAAAGCACTCCATCACTACAGACAGCATTGTACCCTTCCAAACCACCGTCTTGAACTTGTACCCTCTTAGCGCTCAAGCCTCATCCACTAATCGCTTTTCCTTAACCTCCTCAACCCAAGTCGGCTTTACTTGGAGTTCCGCCTAAAGACTCCCATCATCATACTGACTTAACCGAAGCGAACATTGCTCTTAAGTCCGTCACCACCTTCCGGCTCCATGCGCTCGCTACCACATTAGCCTTACCGGATGGTACTCGATTGAACAATCATAGTCCTTTAGTAGTTCAATCCACCGACGCTGTCTCGATTCAGATCCTTCGAGTCGGAAGATACCTCAAGCTTTTTGTGATCCGTGTAGACCATCGACTTCTCTCCATACAGGTAATGTCTCCATATCTTCAGAGCGAAGACGACCGCCGCTAACTCTAAGTCGTGAGTTGGGTAGTTAACCTCATGCGGTCTTAATTGACGGGATGCATAGGCTACTACCTTCCCATCTCTGCATCAACACACATCCCAAACCGGTGTGAGATGCATCACAATAAATCGTGAATAACTTTCGCTTGGTGTACCAAAACCGAGCTTCCGTCAAAATCTTCCTTAACTTATCAAAGCTTTCTTTGCTGCTTCTCCGTCCATACAAATGGGACACCTTTCCTTAGCAACTTAGTTATTAGTGGCTGCTATTAGAGAGAATCCTTCCACGAATCTCAGATAGTACCTGCTAAACCCAGAAAACTTCGTATTTCACCCACCGTCCTAGGTGGTTTCCACTCCAATCTTCGCTTCAATCTTGCGAGGTCTACTCTAATTCCTTGGTGACACTACATGACCTAAGAAAGCCACTTTCCTAAGCCAAAATTCACACTTACCGAATTTGGCATATAAATCGCTTCCCCTCAATACTTGCAGAACTATCCGTAAATGCTTGTCATGCTCCTCTTACGTCTTTGAATAAACCAATATGTCGTCTATGAACACCACGACGAAACTGGTCCAAGTACTGCTGGAATACTCTATTCATCAAGTCCATAAATGCCGCCGGCGCATTAGTCAACCCGAATGGCATCACCAAGAACTCGAAATGCCCATACCGAGTTCGGAATGCCGCTTTGTGAACATCGACCTCCTTCACCCTTAATTGGTGATAACTCGACCTAAGGTCTATCTTCGAGAACACCGAGGCACCTTCAGATTGATCAAACAAGTCGTCAATCCGAGGCAACGGATACTTGTTCTTGATCGTTAACTTGTTCAACTGACTGTAGTTAGCCCCTTAGGTCACTCCGTAGTCGTAAATAGACTTTATAGAGGTGTACCCTAGAACTTCAAGGGGTAGTATTTGTAGTGATTTAATGGAACTACCGTTTGGGGAGTTCGATTTGATCCTTGGTATGGATTGGTTGGTTAAGTACCAAGCGAATTTAGATTGCGCGGCTAAGCGCATGGTCCTTAAGACGGCTGAAGGTGATGAAGTGGTTATGATAGGAGATAGAAGGAATTATCTATCCAATGTGTAGTGACGCCTTGAAGGTGAAAAGATGGTCAAGAAGGGTTGTGAGGCGTATTTGGTTCAAATCGTGCTTTGGAAGCTAAGGGGTTAGTAGTTGGAAAGGTCCGAAACGGTTGGGAATTTCTTTGATGTATTCTCGGAAGAACTTCGGGTTTGCCTCGGATCGAGAAGTCGAATTCGGTATAGACTTGCTACACGAACGGCACTGTGTCCATAGCACCATACCGAATGGCACCAAAGGAATTGGTGGAGCTAAAGGCTCAAATTCGGGAGCTCTTGGATAGAGGGTTTATACGACCAAGTATATCTCCGTGGGAGCACTGTGTTGTTTGTCAAGAAGAAGGGCGGTTCTATGCGGATGTGCATCGACTCACCGTCAGTTGAACAAGTTAACGATCAAGAACAAGTATCCGTTGCCTCGGATTGACGACTTGTTTGATCAATCTGAAGGGTGCCTCGGTGTTCTCGAAGATAGACCTTAGGTCGAGTTATCACCAATTAAGGGTGAAGGAGGTCGATGTTCACAAAGCGGCATTCCGAACTCGGTATGGGCATTTCGAGTTCTTGGTGATGCCATTCGGGTTGACTAATGCGCGGCGCATTTATGGACTTGATGAATAGAGTATTCCAAAGCAATACTTGGACCGATTCGTCGTGGTGTTCATAGACGACATATTGGTTTATTCAAAGACGTAAGAGGAGCATGACAAGCATTTACGGATAGTTCGCAAGTATTGAGGGGAAGCGATTATATGCCAAATTCGGTAAGTGTGAATTTTGGCTTAGGGAAGTGGCTTTCTTAGGTCATGTAGTGTCATTTGAAGGAATTAGAGTAGACCCTCGCAAGATTGAAGCAAAGATTGGAGTGGAAACCACCTAGGGACGGTGGCTGAAATACGAAGTTTTCTGGTTTAGCAGGTACTATCGGAGATTCGTGGAAGGATTCTCTCTAATAGCAGCCGCAATTAACTAAGTTGCTAAGGAAAGGTGTCCCATTTGTATGGACGGAGAAGCAGCAAGAAAAGCTTTGATAAGTTAAGGAAGATTTTGACTAAGCTCCGGTTTTGGTGACTGAAGCGGGAAAGTTATTCACAGTTTATTGTGATGCATCTCACACCGGTTTGGGATGTGTGTTGATGCAGGATGGGAAGGTAGTAGCCTATGCATCCCGTCAATTAAGACCGCATGAGGTTAACTACCCAACTCACGACTTAGAGTTAGCGGCGGTGCGTCTTCGCTCTCAAGATATGGAGACATTACCAGTATGGAGAGAAGTCGATGGTCTACACGGATCACAAAAGCTTGAGGTATCTTCTGACTCAGAAGGATCTGAATTTGAGACAGCGTCGGTGGATTGAACTACTAAAGGACTATGATTGTTCAATCGAGTACCATCCGGGTAAGGCTAATGTGGTAGCCGACGCATTGAGCCCGGAAGGTGGTGACGGACTTAAGAGCAATGTTCGCTCGATTAAGTGCGTATGATGATGGGAGTCTTTTGGCGGAACTCCAAGTAAAGCCGACTTGGGTTGAGGAGGTTAAGGAAAAGCGGTTAGTGGATGAGGGCTTGAGCGCTAAGAGGGTACAAGTTCAAGGCGGTGGTTTGGAAGGGTACGATCTGTCTAGTGATGGAGTGCTTTGTTTTCAGGACGAGTATGTATGCCAAAGGATCTGAGAATTAAGGCGAAAATTCTCCAAGATGCACATAGCAGCCCATACGCTATGCATCCCGGGGAAGCAAGATGTATGGAGATTTGCGAAAGCTTGATCTTTGGTGGCACTGGTTGAAGCGTGAGATAACGGAGTTCAGTAGGGAAGTGTCGACGTGTCGCAGAGTTAAGGTCGAACATCGGTCACCATCGGGACTACTTCAACCGATAAAGATCCTCAATGGAAATGGGAGAGGATCACCATGGATTTTGTTAGTGGGCTACCCCTCACGCCCACCAAGAAGGATGCGATTTGGGTAATTGTGGATCGCTCGATTAAATCAGCTCACTTCATGCCGGTGAGAATGGATTACTCACTCCGAAGCTAAGCGAAAGTTGTATGTGGGTGAAATAGTGAGGTTGCATGGCGTGCGATGTCGATTATCTCGGATAGGGATCCCGATTCACGTCAAGGTTTTGGAAAGCGTTGCATCAAGCTTTGGGTACGGTTAGATTTCAAGACGGCTTTCCATCCACAAATCGACGGGATGATCGGAAAGGGTGATCTGATTTTAGAAGACATGTTAAGAGGTCTGTGTCTTGGATTTTAGTGGTAGTTGGGAGGAGTACCTACCATTAGCGGAATTCGCTTATAACAATAGTTATCAAGCGAGTATTCAAATGGCTCCATACGAGGCCCTATATGGACGGAAGTGTCGTACTCCTACATGTTGGACGGAGTTGGGAGAAAGACAAGTTCGGGTCCAGATTGGTAGCGAGACGGAAGACAAAGTCAAGGTGATTCGGTCTCGTCTCAAGGAAGCATCGGATAGGCGAAGTCTTATGCCGATCTCAAACGCAAGGAAATGGAGTATCTTTGTAGGAGACAAAGTCTTTCCGAAAGTGTCGCCTTGGAAAAAGGTGTTGAGATTTGGACGGAAAGGGAAGTTAAGCCCAAGGTTCATCGGGCCATATCTTTGTTGTGAAGCGAGTAGGACCAGTGGCTTATCGCCTAGAGCTGCCGCAGAATCCGAGTCGATTCATGACGTATTTCATGTGTCAATGCTTGAGAGGCAGTATCGGTCGGATCCTTCGCACATTGTGCCGTGAGCAGAGATTGAGGTGAACTCGGATTTATCTTTTGAAGAAGAACCGATTCATTGTAGACCGAGATGTGAAAGTTCTACGAAGGAAGGCAAGTGCCTTTAGTGGAAGTGTTATGGCGGAACCACGGAGTGGAAGAAGCTACGTGGGAGCCCGAGGAGGTGATGCGCAAAGCAATACCCCATCTCTTTTGATCAAGGAATTTCGAGGACGAAATTTATTTTAAGGGGGTAGAATCGTAACATCCCAAATATGGGGTTATTTGGAATTTGATTATTTTCTTATTATGAATCTCTTTGTGATATTGTTAATGGAATAATAGAGCTTAATTTAAGGCTTAGAGTGTGCCGGTTTGATAGAAAAATTTTAGTTTTTAATTTTAAAAGAAGGAGCCTTAGCAAGTGGGTGTTATAAGAATAAATGTGGGTAATTTAACACTAATTAGGCCTTGGATAAGTGGCAAAGCAAGCCCACTTAGGAGCTAGCATGTGACGCCACCAAGGAACAAGGGAGAGCCTTGGTTGAGTCACAAAATCCTCCTTTTGTTTTTATTTGGACGGCACAAGGGGGAGAGTTTTCTCCCTTCAAACTCTTTTATTAAGTGTCATTATCAAAGGATAATAGGAGAGTTTTAATTGTTTAATTATAGTATTAAAAAAAAAGGGGATAATGGATGGATTATTAGGAGATTATTATTTGATTAATTCAAGCTATTTTGAATATTTTCAAATGAGTGGCCAAGAGTAACCTGGAGTGTTTACCGAAATTTAAACACTTCATGGGAAGTGGACGGCAAGGTTATTAGGGGGGGAGAGGCCGAATGCCTATAAAAGGTTCAACCTGGTCACCTTGGTTGCTTTTTGTCATTTTTGCTAAGTGCCGAAATTCTCTTCAAAGCATTCTTCCATCTTTTATTTTGCTCCTTTGGCAATAGCCGAATTCCCTCTCTACTTCTTTTTGCCGAAACCCCACATACAAATTCCCTTTTCTTTATTTCTTTGTTAACCGAACCTCTACTCCTTGTTGCCGAAACTCCAACACCCTTTTCTCCTCATTATTTTCCTCTTGCCCGAATATTCAAGCAAGGGTAATCTTCTCTAAACTCATCTCCAATCGATTCATAAGGTAGGTAGGTATGGCCGAATGCCATCTTTCTTCTCCTCCTGTTTTTTTGTCGATTTCTATTAGGGGAATAAGTGCCGATTTCGGCAATGGTAATCGTGGTTTCTAAATGCTTTCGGGAATTGATCTCTCGCTAGGTACCCCAAGACTATGAAGCAATTGACCCAAGCCCTAATCTCTAGCAATCGGTTTTGGTGATAGTGGTAAGAAGATTTCATTTAGTTGGTATTCGATTAAAGCCGAAGGCTCTTGACATTGTCCATTGACCGATTCTAATGTGTGAACCAGATTCGTGATTGGGTCTTTGAGACTAGTATTCAAAGAGTAGGTAAGGATTCGGGTTCAAGCAATAACCCTAAAAGGATTATTTGGTTTGGCCGAATGGCCCATATCACTAACACTATCTTGGCCGAATATAGGGGCTAGTGGATCTAAGGTGGCCGACCTCTTCATTCGGGATTTAGATTATTCGGGGGTGACAGGTGTGTACATACACACGTATAGCGATTAATGTTGTGTTATATATATATATTTTGTATGTAAATCTGCTTGATGTAGATGCGGATTGGTACCTTAACGGTACAAGTAAGGATCCCGGTAAGTCTCTGTTAATGTGAGATTACTTTAATGCTTTTGGGAAGCATGGCTTATTGATACATGTGATAAATGCATGAGATCCTGTTGTTAATCTGTTTACTGCTATGGGCTACATGAGAGGAGGGGCGGTGATGTTTTCCGTCTTGACGAGCACCGGTGTTTTGGTAACACATCTGTGACTATATGTCACCGGAGGTTTGGCACCTCCGGAGGTTTGGCACCTCATAGCGACTTGTCCTCGTGGTTAACACCACCGTGGGTTGGCCCCACTTGAGATATGGGATCGTCGCGGTGATTTGGTATCACACGATGGGTTGGCCCCATCACCCGATTTGTGTCTACGGACACCGGTGCTTTGGTAGCACATTGTGACTATATGTCACGGTGGTTTGGCACCACCAGTGTTTTGGTAACACATTGTGACTACGGTCACCGGTGGGTTTGGTACCACATGGGGTAGACAAAGGCGTTTGGTTGGCTAGGTTGGGCACACGATACTCTGCATATTAACTGTTATATGTTGTGTATGAAATGTTGTTTTTAAACGGGGGAAGGGTTACATACTGAGTCTTGGTGACTCACCTTCTCCTTTAACATTTTGCAGGTGACTCGTAGATGGCGGTTGAGGAGCCGGTTGGACTCGAGGTGGCCATGCAGTGGATTTAAATTTATAGAATTTTAAATTTGGTTATTTTTACTTTGGTTGTAATAAGGCCTCCATAAACTTTATTTGTGTTTTTTTTTTTGGATGTTGGATATTTACTTTAAACTATATTATTAAATTGAACTAAAATCACATGTTTTCTTAAGTTAACACGAAAAAGTTTTATCGTGCCATCGGACACACTTGAAACTGGTATAATAATCGGACTTAATTAAATTTCCAAATTAAATCTAAGTGTAGCTTTGACAAGATAACCGAAAATGAGAAGTTTTCAATAAATCTTAAATAGGTATTGAAATGGTGTTCACAAGATTTTTCTCCGTAATAAATCAAATTCGGTCGTAATAACTGTTTACCTGCTATGGGCTACATGAGAGGAGGGGGCAGTGATGTTTCGTGCTGACGAGCACCAGTGTTTTGGTAACACACTGTGACTATATGTCACAAGAGGTTTGGCACCTCCAGAGGTTTGGCACCTCATAGCGACTTGTCCCTGTGGTTAACACCACCGTGGGTTGGCCCCACTTGAGATATGGGATCGTCTGCCAGTGATTTGGTATCACACGATGGGTTGGCCCCATCACCCGATTTGTGTCTACGGACACCAGTGCTTCCCTATGGGGTATGTGCACGGATTCAGGTAAGTCCGTTTCATTATAAGTACTTTATTTGAATTGTTGGGTTGTAATAAAGGCCATTTTATGTTTTTGGTATTACTTTAACTATGGTTTATTTAAATTAAATTGCTACGTGAAAATGATTTATGGTTTGCAACCTATTTATTCAAATTGGATATTATATACTAAAGTTTTAAAAATGAATGAGTTTAATAGCAAAGTTTTGTTCCAAAGATATGTTTTCCAAAATTCAGCAAACTACGATGTTTTATTTTAAGATTTTCAACTGTCTTTTCCCAGTGACATAACCAGATTCGGTCGTAACGTTTAGGCCGGGTTTGGGGTGTTACATATTTAAATAAGGATTTGGGTCACTTAATTCTAACAATCTCTACCTTGACACGAATTCTCAATGAACAAGTTCTTCACCTCTTCCATAAAACCCCTTAAGGGTTTAACTTCAACAATGAACACCAACCAAGTCTAAGTAATGCTCAAACTTGGTTATAGGAAGTGACTTAGTCATCATATCTGCAGGATTTTCATGAGTACTAATTTTGCTCACAACAATATCACCACGAGCAATAATATCACGAACAAAATGATACCGAACATCAATGTGTTTTGTTCTCTCATGAAATTTTTGATCTTTTGTAAGGAAGATGGCACTGATTTGTCACAAAATATTGTCTTTGATTTGAAGGTCTTCATTGAGCTCACTAAAGAGTCCCTTCAACCAAATAGCTTCTTTACAAGCCTCGTAATTGCCATGTACTCAAGGCTTCAGTGGTAGACAAAGCGATTGTAGTTTGCAAAGTAGCTTTCAACTGATTGCACAACCTCCGATTGTAAAGACATAACCAGTGAGAGATCTTCTTCTATCAAGGTCTCCAGCAAAATCAGCATCAACATACCCAATGACTCCATCTCTAATTCTTCCAAACTGTAAGCAAACATCAGTAGTACCTCGTAAGTATCTTAAAATCCACTGAACTACTTTCCAATGTTCTTTACAGGGATTCACCATGTATCTGCTAACTGCACTGACTGCATATGATAAATCTGGACGTGAATAAACCATAGCATACATGAGAGAACCCACTGCACTAGAGTATAGAACATGTGACATGTACTCAATCTCATCATCTGATTGTGGAGACAAAGCCGATGAAAGTCTGAAATGGGCTGCTAAAGGAGTACTAACAGGCTTAGCACTCTGCATATTGAACCTAAAAAGAACTTTCTCAATGTACCCCTTCTGACTTAGGTACAATTTACTTGCTTTTCTATCTCTGAGAATCTCCATACCAAGTATCTTCTTTGCTGATCCCAAATCTTTCATCTCAAATTCTTCACTTAGTTGGGCTTTGACCTTTCTTATCTCTCATTTATCTTTTGCAGCTATCAACATGTCATCAACATAAAGAAGTAGATACACAAAAGAACCATCATCGCATTTTTCTTAAAGTAAACACAATCATCAAAACTACTTCTTTTAAAATCATGAGAAGTCATAAAGGAATCAAACCTCTTGTACCATTTGTCTTGGTGATTGTTTCAAACCGTAAAGGGACTTTTTCAAACAAGCAAACATAGTCCTCCTTTTCGAGATCAGAAACCCTCCGGTTGTTGCATGTAAATATCTTCCTCAAGTTCTCCATGCAAAAATGTAGTTTTTACATCTAAGCTGCTCAAGCTTCAAATCATGCATGGCCACAATACCAAGCAAAGCTCGAATCGAACTATGCTTCACAACCGGGAGAACACATCTCAGAAAGTCCACTCTGGAATTTGATTGTAACCTTTGCAACAAGCCTTGCTTTATATCCGGGTTCTTCAACTCCCTGAGTCCCTTTTTCTTTTTAAACACCCATTTACAAATAACAACCTTTTTACCTTTACGAAGTTTCACAAGATCCCATGTTTTGTTTTTATGGAGTGATTCCATCTCCTCTTGCATAGCAAACATCCACTTTTCTGAGTCTTCACAGCTAACCGCCTCAGAATAATTAGACGGCTCTTGGTTTGCATCTATATCTTCGGCCACATTTAAAGCATAAGTAACTAGATCAAATTCAGCATACTTCTTTGGAGGTTTAATTTTTCTTCTAGTTCTATTTTTGGCGATAAAGTATTGTGGTGAAGAAGCAACTCTATTCTCAATTTTTGTACTGGCTTGAGGAGTCGACTCTGTATTAATCTGATGCTCCACCTGCTTTTGATTTTCTTTATTGGAAGAGTCTTTAAGAGATAAGTTAGGTAGCATAGCAGTTTCATCAAAAACAACATATCTGCTAATCACAACTTTTCTATTTTCAGGACACCATAACTTATACCCTTTTACACCAGTTTTATAACCAAGAAAAACACATTTAATGGATCTCGGTTCCAATTTTCCATTATCAACATGAGCATACGCAGGACACCCAAAGATCTTTAAATCAGAATAATTAGCAGGATTACCATACTATACCTCTTGTGGAGTCTTTTTCTCAATGGCAATGGATGGAGATCGGTTGATCAAAAAACATGCAGTAGAGGCTGCTTCGGCCCAAAACGACTTTGGTAAGTTGGCATTTGATAACATACATCGAACTTTCTCCATGATCGTTCTGTTCATTCGTTCTGCAACGCCGTTTTGTTGTGGAGTATGACGAACTGTCAAGTGTCTCACGATCCCTTCTGACTTGCACAGTTTATTAAACTCATCGAACAAAACTCTAAGCCATTGCATGCGGAGGTATTTTATTTGTTTTCCGTCTATTTTTCAATCATAGTTTTCCAAGACTTAAATGCGGAAAACACATCGCTTCGCTTCGGAAGAATGCCCAAACTTTTACGGAAAAATCATCAATAAAAGTTAGCATATAATTAGCTCCACCTCTTGAAGGCACTCTTGATGGCCCCTACAGATTAGAATGAATATACTCCAATGTTCCTTCGTGTTATGGATTCCTCCGTGAATCGAACTCTCTTTTGCTTCCTAAAAACGCAGTGCTCACAGAACTTCAGTTTGCAACCCATCAAGAAGTCCTCTTTTGCTCAATTCTGCCATGCCATTCTCACTCATATGCCCTAGGCGCATATGCCAAAGTTTAGTAATATCATCATCTGACAAGGAAGAGGAAGTGACAATTTGCATCACCAATAATGAGAACCTCGCAAAACATATAACTTGGCGGTCTTTCTCTCGCCCTTTCATCACAACGAGGGAACCTTTGGAAATCTTCAAAATCCCACTTTCAACTGTGTATTTATACCCTTTTGAATCAAGAGTACTTAACAAAATTAAATTTCTCTTCAATTCTGGAACATGTCGTACGTCGCTAAGTATTCTGATAACTCCATCAAACATCTTAACTTTAATTGTTCCAACACCTGCGATTTTACACGAAGCATTATTTCCTATCAAAATAACACCTTCAGACACTATTTCGTAAGTTGTAAACCAATCCCGATTGGGACTCATGTGAAAGGTGCAGTCTGAATTAAGTATCCACTCATCGCTCACTTTAGAATTGTTGACAGAAGCGACTAGAAGTTCACCATCGCTGTAGTCTTCTACAACATCAGCTTCACCAGAATTTTCTGGTTGTTTTCCCTTTTGATTCGTAGCCTCCCTTTTAATCTTGTTTTGTAGCTTATAGCACTCAGATTTAATGTGCCATTTCTTCTTGCAGAAGTTGCAAGTTTTACCTCTGTTTGAAGACTTCGATCTACCCTTAGATTTACCGCGAGGATTCCATTCTTGTGTCCTTCCACGATCATCATCAGCATTCCGATCTTGTCTCCCACGAACAATGAGACCCTCTCCCTGAGAGTCGGGTTTAACCACAAGATGCTTCATCTTATCATACGAGGTCAAAGAATCATAAACCTCATCAACTGTGAGAGACTCACGGCTATATAAAATCGTGTCTCTGAAGGTTGAATAAGACGGGGGCAACGAACAAAGTAGAATCAACCCTAGATCTTCCTTATCATACTGAACCTCCATGGCCTCCAAGTTTGAGAGAATTTCTTTAAACACTGTTAAGTGTTCGTGCACAGACGCACCTTCCTCCAAACGATGAGCATAAAGACGTTGCTTCATATGCAACTTGCTGGTTAGAGTTTTCGACATACATATTTGTTCTAGCCTCTTCCATAATGCCGCGGCGGTCTTCTCCTTCATCACATCTTGCAAAATTTCGTTAGACAAATGCAGATGTAACTGTGTTAACGCCTTTCGGTCCTTGCGCTTTTTCTCTTCCTCCGTCAATGTCGAAGGCATCTGATCTACCCCTAGCAAGGCTTCCTCTAAATCCATCTGTGCAAGAACTGCCTGCATCTTTATTTGCCACAACGCAAATCTGGTGTTGCGATCCAACAGCGGAATTTCATACTTCAAGGACGCCATTACCGTGATCGAGATGAAAAACCCGGAAGCTCGGATACCAATTTGTGAAAAATATAACGTCGGTAATGACAAATATATCGCAAAGAAAAGAGAAACAAAAAATAAATAACACATAGATTTTACGTGGAAACCCTTTCGGGAAAAAACCACGGGCAGAGGAGAAGAAAATTCACTATGTCGAATTTGAATTAATTACAAGAGGAATAGACTATGTCTATTTATAGGCTTATAAAGCTATAGTGTAGTAAGATTGAAACTCCTTATTCTAATCAATATCAAATAGATGGAGTTTAATAAGGTTTAAAAAACCTTATTTAAAATAAAATAAAAGAAGTGTAGTTTTATTGGATTCTTCTTTTATTTTATTTTACCATTGTATTTTATTTAAATAAGGATTCGGGTCACTTAATTCTAACACTCTGCAATTACAACAGTTCTGATCTTCACTCTTCTCCCATTAAGAGTTTGATCTATTGCATCTAGTTCTTTACATTCTACTGTTACAGGCTCTTTTACTCCAGTGCAGTGTTCCACGTCCCATGATACACTATCCTGCTCGTTGATAAAAGCACCAACTTCACATGCTGCATATCTATCACTAACAGTGTCTTCATTTCCTTCATCTTCTGAGGACACAAACATCAGTGAATCTCAACCCTGTTGGCAACCCTTCATCTGTTCTTCCCATCCCTATTCCTTGTCGGGCTTGTTCTTCAGGTTCATTGCAAACACATCTCCAAGTCTGGTAACTCCAGGTCATCTAGCAGTGGCCAGACAGAATGTACTGTCTTCAACAATGAATACATATCTTGATCATAAGGACACAATTGCCTTTGCATCTGTGAATTCTACTCTAGCAACTCAACCTTCGTTGTTGCCATTTCCAATTCATGAACAACAGGTCTCATCATTTCTTCTGTTTACCAAGAGTTTTATCTGTCCTTTGTTGAATCTGAAAGTTTATGCTTGTAATTAGCCATGCATAAATATTATTGTCTGTATTTGTACTGCTTTGACAAGTAATCATATTGAATCTTTGTACAAAAAGTTTTTCTAACCTGTGCCTTCGGCTGTTTTATTATTTAGATAAATGATAAATATGGAGTTCTAGACACTGCTTAAAATTCATTTGTGTAAATCGTATTAGGCAGCTTGAGATATTACAAAAAGTTACTTGTTACATAGGATTGTTTAGCAGTCTACCCTCCACCACGGTTTACTGAAGAATTTGACTTTGAAGCCATGAATGAGAAGTTCAAAAGGGATGAAGTGCGGGGCTACCTTGGGAAAGCAAACCAAAAGGATAAAGCAGGACGCATAAAGAATCATGTGTCAGATCAGAGGTTGGTGGACAAACAGGGTGTAGCGGTCTACTGTCCAAATTTGATCCGAAAATATTTTTGGTTTATGTTATATGTACATGTCAGTTTTTTCTATCCATCATTGTTAGTTCGAATTGAAGTCACATCTTTGACACAATTTCTTGCAATTCTCACTCATGTGCTGCAAGAATCGTTTCTGTGAGAGAATGCAGTTAGATAGTGAGGTTTGTTATATTTCTTTTTCTTTTCTTTTTCACCAAAGGTTTGTTTTAATTTTTCACAAAAAAAAAAAAAGGTGCAAAAAACTTAGAAAGGTTAAGGCTTGTTTAATAATTGATTTTATGTTGCATTTTTAACTTTCAGGACTTTTGGCGACTTCCAACTTAGGTCTCATGCAGTTATGGACCTCTTAGAGGCTATGTTAAGGACTTGGTCAGAACTTGAGGGTCTCATATAACTGGAGCAGCCGATACGGCTATGGTGGGAGGGGCCGTGGGCACATGTATTTCTAATACTATGAGTTTTCAGCATTCTGTTTTATGCCATGGCTGCTAGAGACATTGCCATCTATCTTCTCAGTTTACATCATCAGCCTTTGGCAAATTGAAAACAAAATCTCGAGGTAAATGAATGTCGTTGTTTAGGATTTTGTCATGAGCTTGCCTTTCTGCTGTACTATTTTAAGGAAAAGCATCATTGCATGCACATATGTGAATGATGATCGGGTGTCCACCATCCTTGTAGACTGAATTCCACCATCCCTATTGTTTTTGCTGGATTTAGGCAAATCTCATCTACAATAAGAGATTGGCGTGTATAGGAGAAATGGGTTCAGATTGTAAAAATGATTTTGGTGAAAACATTCTTTTAACATGTAAAACGTAGCAGCTAACTTTCATTTGAATGTTAGGAGAAATGGGAATATCATTGATGAACAATAAGAAAGTTATTACAGGATGATGGCTGTGGAGTCAAGAGATGTCGGTCTAATCTAAACCCTAGGAAAAGGCATCATAATAAGAAGAATTTTGATAGTCATGATGAAGGCCTCTATGGACTGTGGAAGTATTTTTCTGAGCATGGTGGAATAGTACCAAATGTAACTGAGTCCCTTTGATAATCTATTTGGATAAATAGACATATTGATCAAACATTGATGTGGTTTGGGCTCAAGGAGTGCTGCATCCAAATTTATACGAGGCCTTAATTTGCTTTGTATATAGTACATAAATTGTATGTATATAACTATAATAATTTGGGAATACAAGTGGTGAAACAAGGAAAAAGGGCATAAGGAAAATTTTTTGCAAGCTAGGAATTAAATTGACATCGTTGTCGCTGTGGGGGAGATGGACCATCCACATCGATCAACAACCAACTTTACAGAAGAACCACCACTTTCATTTTTGTTGAACCTATTTTATTATTCCTTTCCTAACTTAGGGAACGGATCAAAGAAATGGAGTAGGTAACTGTATATGGTAAGATATCGCTTTGGGGCGCCTTCCTCGTTGGCTCTTGTTTATTCGTTTGTTTGATTTTTTATCCGATGGGTAGGGTGGGGCTCCCGGCTTCTGCACCGTCACTTGTGATCTTGGTGACCTTGAATGCATTAATTTCACACTTGATCTTATACATACATACCTGACTGTCGTTTGTTTAAAAAATTCAACACCCCATCATACGTACGTGTCTATATTTTCTTTCTATCACTGTTGTTTATTTTGATTTTCATGCATTGATTTTGTGAGCTTGGTCAAGTACTTGATTGTTTGTAATCGTGATGGAGGCAGCTCCAATCAAGGTGAAGACGGCAAGTAGACTTAAGACCCCGGAGCTTAAGTACACTCCGTCTCTAACTAGGTAACATTCACCGTCCAACCATCCTTCTCCGTAGGGTTGTGCTCTGCTCATGCTCGTCGCTGCACTTATTAGGATTGCTGCAACTCCAAAGCTGATCCTGCAATATTTCTTTCTTTTTAATATAAGATTCTATTCCAAGCTTTTTAAAAAAATTTAATTAAAAAGAAAAGAAAAGCAAAGACAATCCATGTTCCTCCAAATCCATATCCAAATGTAATTAATTATTTTATTTTATTTAGTAGCACTAGACACCAACGTCCAAGACTATGTTTCTGCTATCTTTGATCTTTTTTTATTTTTAAAAAATATATTTTCCTAGGCGCATCCAGTCGTTGAATGATCTGATCTGGGGGGAGTGGGATATAGAAACGGGTATATTTCCAGCTGTCCACCCATTTTCTACAACTAGTTGGTCTCCAATCTCCTTCATATCTATCCCTTAAAAACCCTTAAAAATTCTAGATTCTGATCTACTCTACCCAATCAAATTAACCCACTTGTAGCTCCATTGGAAAATTCATTACTTGGACCTTTTTCTGTTGACCAGAAATTCTAGAAATATTGAAAGGGAGGAAGAAAACAATAAAAAAAAAAAATGAAGGTTTTTCGTTTATGATTAGGAAAATGATACCCGCATTCTAATCTGGGATTAAAGTTAACAAAATTTTTAAATTAATTATTAGGCTCGCTCCAGTAGATATCTTAAAAAATAAAAAAAAATGTTAATTTTTAAAAGGGTCAAAAATACATTTATAGCTAAAATTACAATTATTTCATTAAACTAAAAAATTCCCGGGACGGGTCCACTTAAATACAGTTGTACCAGCAGTAGTAGTAGTGGCCTAATTTTGTGTTAACATGGCAGGCATATCCACATAACTGGTGGCATCAATATAATCAATACACATGCAGTGCAACACCTTACCAGGAAAACGCCAGCAAAATTGCAGTAAGAGTTGGTTTTTTAGGCTTTCTTGTGTTTGCTCTACACCAGTAACTTGCACAGAGTAGTACGTTCCCTATGATTTGAGCGGTGCAGAGAGAGACTGATGCAGCCACACCCAGTTCAAAGGCATCACTCTTTATAGGCAAGAAACACAACTTTCCATCCAACTTCAAATCAACCTTCTGGAGAATTAAACCAATTAAAAACCCTTATCAACTAATAATAGCAAGGAATGAAATTAATTTATATACATACCTTGGATCTCTTTGCCTCAGCAACCAGACATGCGGCAAAGGAGACAAGGCCGAGGGAGGCAAGGACAGAGAGCATTAAGACGCAACCAAGTGGATGTTTTCCCATATCGCAGGTGGCCGCTTTGTGTTGGGAAGTTGGAAGTTAGTGAAGAGAAGAGGTGGTGGCGGTGATAAAATATCCAGCTCCTGTTTCTGTGCGGTGGGGTGGGGGTGGGAGCGAGCTTTCTTGTGGTTCTTACAAACAATTGTTTCATTGACATTGCTTGTAAGGAGAGAAACCATGCAAGTCTCTGTCGCTGTCCCTAGTTGGAAGTTGTTTAGATTATATGGGAAGTTTTTGGATGGTTGAAATCTGAACCAACACTTTCTTATTAAATTCCACCACCTCAAGAGTGAACATTAAGTTACCACCGAGTATAACTGGCACTTTCTTCTCCTCTCTTTTTCTTTCTATATTCTGCAATGGCGAATTGGCTGTTAGACTTTGATTTATTTTAAATGGGCATTGTAAGTAGAATAGAATAAATGAATGATAATATATATAATAGCATCTTATTTGATAATAATTCCTAAGCTCATATTTTTTAATAAAATTATTTTAGAAAGTATAATTATATAGTGATCGTGGAATAAAAGAAAATTCTGTCACATGTAATTCATTTTTTAATATAATTAAAACACTATGATGGGTAAATAGAATAATAATTCTTTTGAAAATCTAGACTAATTTAAATAATTGATTATTTCTATTTAAATTTTTTATATTTATAAATCATCCGGGGGCTCGCCTTTGAAATTAAGGACCTCTACCTTAAGAACGGGCCTCTTAGCTAGGCTAAGATAATATTGAGTTGATTAATTATTAATAAATATTAAAAATGATTTCTTAAAGTAGGGAATGTTTTTATCTTTTCTTATTCTATATAAAATTTATAAAATACAATTTAGACTGAATAAATACAAAAAAAAAAAAAAAAAAAAAAAACTCACATAAATACAATTTAACCATGACACTAAAATTTTCAAAACCTTAGAACTTTATTATATTTCTATAGGGATAAATATAAAAAATATATATGAACTATAATTTAATTGCAATTGTATAATTGAACTTTGATTTTGTGCAATTTTATACATAAAATTTTAATTTGATCCAATTCTTGTAAATTATTAGCACAATTATGGATATAACATCATTTTATGTTTATATACCGCATGCATAAATAATTATAGTTATTTAATATAAAAATAAATTAATGTATTTATTTCTTTAAATGTGTATGATTTAATCAAAATTAAAGTTTCAAGTATACCTTTGAACCACAATTAGAGTTTCACGTTTATAATTGCATCAAATTAAAGTTTATTTATATAATTGCACATTAAATCAAGGTTCATGTATAATTTTGAGATTTATCTTTATTTTTATATGACTTCTATAAATTTATTGTTTACGTATTTTTTTATTGAGTATGTCATAATTTTTTTAAATCTTAATTAATACCATACATTTACAGTTTTAATGAGCAATATGTTAATCATAATTATCATGAAGCGGTGTTAAATAATTAAATAAAAAAACAAATAATACAAATAAAGTAAAATTTAAGGTTGAAAATTTAGGATCTAAGGTTATGGTAAAAATTGAGAGATTAATATTTTAGGGTTTTAGTTTAAAATTATAGGGTTTAAGGTTGGACCATAAATTCTTACCAGCTCAAAACCATACAAATCAAATAGAAAATGGGTTGCGTATTAGAATCTTAATCAGTTTCCATTCATCTCATGTATATTTTCTACTGTACTCAATTTTTTTTAAGAAAAAAATGATTTTATAAATAAAATTTATAGCAAAAGTAGAGCAAACAAGAAGAACTGAAATAAAGTTAAACGCTTTAATTCTCCCCTACTTAAATTATGATGGTTCTCAATTATACAATAGCTCAAATTCATTGCCCTTCTCCCTTTTTATCCATTGCCTTTTTCCCTTTTTATCTCATCTAAAGAATAAACATTTTACTTGAAAAACCTTAAATAAAAATAAGAAATAACAATCCATAACCTAAATCCCCATAAACCACACACTAACGATCATTTACTTTAAAACCAAATGCAATAAAATCCGACATTCACTCATTATACTTAAAGTGTTCAATACTAAATGAAAATTTAAGTGTAAGGCATAGAAAGATATTTACCATAAGTTTGCCAAAATACAAACATGGCTGATGAATGTACATGTTACTCAATTTGTCATAATTCTATATTGCTATTAGCTAGTTGATGGAGTTTGTTTATGATGTCATCTATAGAGATTAATTCTTTTAGGGTTTGTGCTTGCCCCTCCAATAATATTTTTTAGGCTTTTTTTGTTTAGGGATTTAAGAGTAAGACCCTATGAGACTAGTAGTCTTGAAAATACGACCACATTGGGAGTTATCATATCCTTAACAGGAACATGTTCATTAGGAATTTATAAGGGTTGGGTGCAAACATTAATAAGAGGATCCATTCCTTAACCCAATTACCCTTATAAAAATCTACATTCATGCCCTTCCTTACATTCTAAATAACACCATCTCAAATCTTACGCCAAATACCACAAATTCCTTTCCATAACCATGACACATTACCCACATGTAAGGATGTAGGTAGATTTTCCCTCCATTTATATTTGGTTCTAAGAACCTAAACCGATAACTGATTAGGTTTCTTGATAAGATTAAAACCAATTTTTATGAGGAAAGCATCATTTGCACAATCAAGCTTGTTAAAGCTAAGACCGCCAAGTTTTGGAACTTTGCAGAGATCATTCCACTTGAAAAGATTTATCCCTTTCTTCTCCTCAATGTGTCCTTACACAAAGTTACAAATAATTTTATCAATTTCAAAGCGAACTCCCTCCGGAATAACATTCTATTGCATTACATAATTATGGATAGCTGCTAATATTACTTTGCCAATGACTGCCTCCGAACGTACTAACGTCCAGAGTAGAAATCCTGCACAAAAGATACAAAAAGCGGTATCCGCAAGTGTATGATTTAGGTTATAATATAGTTACAACGGAGTAGGTGAGTACTGCAAGGATCGTACCCAAGGGAGCCTAAACATGAATAGATCTAATTAGTACTTTAATTGGATTATATTACGAAGAATAAAAAGAACGGTTTTGGTAAACTATATTAATCATAATAAAAGAAAGTAAAGAAATAAATAAAACATGATAAATCAAAAAGTAAAATATATCAAATCTGGTCATGGGTGATTAGCTCGCTTCGGTAGTCATAATCAACTGTCACTTCAGGTTTTCTCGTTTAATCAATTAGTCGATATCCCAACGGATCTTTCGGTCTTCTACTAGAATAACGAGTCGGCAAGAAATATTTATCTCTCGACCTCACAGTCCAGACCAGTTCAGGGTTAAGGTGTTCACAGATAGACCATACCAAATTTGGGTTAATTCCCACCTTAATGACTTTATAGGGTTATTAGGCCTAGGTTTAGGCAGGGGCGAAGCAAAATTTTTTTTTTAAGGGGGTCGAATGAAATATTAATTTTTAATAGTCTATATCTTTATAATTTTTAAAGGATTAAATCAAATTTTTATAATTTTTATAATTTTTAATAGCCTAAATAGCAATTTTCCATTTTAGGAAGGGCCGGGGCCCCTGCCAGCCCCCTAGATTCGCCTTTGGGTTTAGGTTCTTCCTTTCCTGAATAGCTGGTCCATTAAGAAACCCCTACAAAATAGTTAATTACTCATACCTCCACTCGCTAATCCCCCACAGGAGGATTAGTTCCTCATGGATCTAATAAACAATATAAACTTGATAGAAAGAATAAACATGAAGAATAATTCAAGAGAATAAAGTTTAGAAAAAGCCTGATTTGTATTTAGAATTAAGCGTTGAATTCTCACAGAGTTTGGTTGTGTTTCACAAATCTAATCTCCCCACAAAAGCAAATAATAAGAACTAAAATAAAATCTAAAACCTAAGAAAAGGGAGAAACTAAATATTAAATCTAAAGAGAAATTTATACAATATCAAAGTTGTCCATAACATGTGTTAAATGAGCCTATTTATAGACTTTAGAGTAGTCGTCGTCCTTAACCCTAGGTCAGTTGCTGTCCTCGTGTTTACTGTTTGATTGTGCGGACTAAAACGCCCCTGACTCATAATTATTTCCTGTACAGAGGTGATGTCGCGACACACAAGGTCCTGTGTCACAACATCGATGGTAGTATGCTCCGTCTTCAGGGGTGTGTTGCGACATCCTCAGGCTATGTCGTGACATCCCTAGGTTGTGTTGCGACATCGAAGGGAGTTTTGGAATTCTTGTATTCTGCTCCCTATGTTGTGACATCCAATGCTCTGTGTTGCAACACAATGACCAGTATCGAATTAGTACGCCTTTTAGTGGTCTCTTATACATTCACAAAGTATATTAGCTCACATTTAGGCCTCATTTAGCCCCTAAGGTCAATAAAAGACTCAAATTACACACTTTATTAAATTTAACTAAAATTGTGAAAACATAATTAAAAGGAAACCAAAATGCTTATGTTCAAGCTCCTAAAGTGCGAAAACTAGTTTAATTTTCTACACCAAATTATGACAGATCAACCAACATGATTCTACCTGCTAAAGAAAGCATCTTAGCCTTCCACCTTGTTAATTCTTTCATTGTGTTATCAATAATGCACTGAAAAGTTTCTTTTGTTACCCTCTGATGTAAAAGCGGAACACCTAGATACTTCACCAAATTACCAACATGAGAGAACCCTAGGCCACAACTGATATTCTCTTTCAAATCATGGGAAACATTTTAATAGAAAAATATTTGTGTTTTCAGTGCATTAACACTATTGCCAAAACTGGTACAAAAGCTCTCAAGAACCCTTTTCATAATCAACATCTGGTCAATTGACGCCTCACTAAACAACACCAAATCGTTTGCAAAGAAGAGATGAGAAATACCATGACCATTCCTGGAGAGCTTTATAGGTTTCCACACCCCTTTCTGAACTTCAACATTTATATCTTGAGCCAAACGCTCCATACAAAGAACAAATAGATAGGGCAAAATAGGATCACCTTGTCGTATGCCTCGAGGTGGGGTAAAGACATCAGAAAGATTTCCATTCCAAATAACTTGCATGGTAGAGGAACTAACAAAATGCATAATAAGCTGTTGAATAGTACTTGGAATGCCAATATCAGCTAAAGTATCCTCAATGAAGCCCCAATCAAGTTTGTTGTAAGCTTTTGCCAAGTCAATCTTAACAACCATCCATCCTTTCTTGTCGGATTTCCTGCACATAGAGTGAATGATCTCCGGTGCAATAATAAGATTATCTGTTATGCTTCTTCCAGGGAAAAAACTTGACTGGTTCGGAAGGACCCATTTTTGCATCAAAGGCTTCAATCTATTGATGATGACATTCATTACAATTTTGTAAATAATTGTGTAGAGACTGATTGGTCGAAATTGGGAGAGAGATTCAGGATTTTCCACTTTCGAAATCAAGACCAGTAGGGTACAATTTAACCAACTATCAAGCTTGCCACCATTTCAAATTTTCTTAGAAACTCACAAACACTTTATGTAACCTCCCTAGCTCGGGTTAGACATTATGGCCAAATCATAGAGGCTATATTAGCCACCAGAATGGCTAACAGACTCCAAACACTTTTTCAAAGAAAACCCCTAACTCATCTAAATTTGGAAAACCGTAGTTGTTCCTTAGTTTAGGTTAAAACATTCATTTAATCGGTCATTCTTGTAACAACCCGATTTAGACCTTAGTCAGAACAGTGGTTTCGGGACCACAAATCCGAGGTTAGAGAAATAATTTAATATTATTTTTTATTTTTATGGCATGTGATAAAATATGTGTGAAAGTTCTGTATAAAAAATTTATCGTTTGTGTGCCAATTTGTGAAAAAGGACCTAATCGCGTAAAATGCAAAAGCTGTGTGCTAGTAGTTAAAAGTGCTTATTTGATATGGTTCCTTAAATGAAAGGTCCTTATGTTGATATTGGACCATTGAATTCATGAAATGACATGGTTGGACATTAGTTAGTGGATTATTAATGATAATAATAAGGTTAAAAATGGAAATTGATTAATAAGGTTATAATTAATAAAACAAATGCATGAAATTAGTCATTTGTGTTCATCCTTGCCAAAAATACAAAGGAAAAATAAAATAAAAAGGGTCTTTAGGGTTCGGCACTAATCGTGGCCAATTGAGGTATGATTTTGATCCATTTTCGATAATTTCTACGTTTTTGTGATCGTTGCTTTGTGTTCTATAAAGCCCATGCTTAAATTCATGAAATTAATGATGATTTTGAGTTATGCCATTGTTGATTTTGTGAGATTTGTGATGTTTGATGATGAAAACTAAGTGTTTGATGATTGATATACATATTTTCTAAAGTGGTTTTGAGTAAAAATGCATTTTTGGGATTTAATTGAGAAATGTGAAAACTTTGTGTTGAAATGTAAAATAAATGTGAAATATGGGATGCTAGAGGCACTATGGTAATTCGATTAAGCATGGATTAAATTGGGTTTTGTGAATTTGATGTATTTGTGAAATAAGGACTAAAATGCTAAAGTGTGAAATTATAAGGGCTAAAGTGCAAAATGCCCTAATTGTGTGTTTGTGAATTGAATTGAGTAAAGATGAGATTGAATGAGTTGAATTTGATATTATATAGATCAAGAAAAGAGAAATTCGAGCTTAGATCGAGGCAAGAACAAAGTGCTCGATTGATCGTCTAGTATCGTTATTTCTACGTTCGAGGTAAGTCCGTGTATAATACGTATTGTTTAAACAATGTTCATATGTGATGAAATGAATGGAAATGTGATTGTGGAGTTTGGTAATGTGAAATTTGAGTTCGAAGATATGTGGCACTAAGTGTGCTTAAATAGAATCGTTACAGTGATAAATGGCACTAAGTGTGCGAGATAAAGAAAGCATCGGCTGTATTATTTGGCACTACGTGTGCAATACCGAGACAAATTTGGTTTAATGTGATGGCACTAAATGTGCGATATTATTATAGCTTCGGCTAATTAATTGGCACTAAGTGTGCGAGTTCATCGAACGTTTAAAGAGGATTGAATGAATTATGGCATTGAGCATGAAAGTGGTAAATGTGATAAATAAATACGTGATGGTACATGTATGTACAGAACCTATGTGATTGATGATATTGTGTATGAGATAGATGGAAGATTATGTAAATGAATGATGAAAAGATTTGGATTGAGTAGCATTATAAATGCTTGTATATGAACCTATAGATATGGTATGAAAGTGAGTAATAGCCATGGATGAGATTGAGTAGTGATGTGAATTGAACTAAGTGTTAGTTAATTTTGCATATTGAATTTGAATTGTTGAGTTAATTGTGTTATATTACGAACTTACTAAACTTTAAAGGTTACTGTGTGAAGTCTTTCTCTGTTTTACAGTGGTATTTAAAGCTAGCTTGGATCCGGGGATTGTCAGCGACTCAATCACACTATTGGACATCTATTTTGGTACCTTTTGAAAGTTGTATTCATGGTATATGGCATGTATAGGCTAGTGAGGTTGAGGAATTTTTTGAGATGTATAAATCTTACCATGTGATATGGCTTGATAATGGATAAGACTTTGGATTGATTTTGGTATATGTTTTGCTATGTGAAAATGGTGTATGTGATGTGTAAATATGGTCTTGTGTCAATGGCCATTATGGTATGCTTTAGTGAAATAGAAATAGTATGTTTCATACTTGATTTGGTAGTTGAGATGGTGAATATATTGCATGTTTGAAATGGTTTGAAATGAGATGTGAATCATATGCTTTTGGTATGGAATTGGTTCATGAAATGGACATGTTTTGAGTTGGAATTGTTTATGGAAATGAATGAGGATATTGTAGCATAAATTGTGCATGTTTTGGTAGGGTTTTGACCATTAATTGGGCATGAATTGAGTATAGAGTGATGCTTGTAGGAATGACCCAAAATGGGTGGAAATTTAGCCTTATAAATGGCCTATAATTGCCCACACGGTTGAGCACACGGGCGTGTGTCTCGACCGTATCCTTCATTGTCCAAATTCGCAGCAAGTCAGTGTTGCACACGGGCCAGACACACGGGCGTGTGACAGGCCGTGTGATTCAAGTTAGTGTTGCACACGAGCTAGACACACGGGCGTGTGACAGGCCGTGTGACCTAAGTCAGTGTTGCACACGGGGTAAGACATGGTCTAAGGCATGGCCGTGTGAGGCACACGGCCTAGCCACACAGGCGTGTGCTCTATTTTGAAGAAATTTTTTTAAAGTATCGTAAAAGTTTTATATGTGATCGGTTCAGTCCCGAACCACTTCTAAAGCATGTTTATGGTCTCGTAGACCTTCTAAAGCGACTTTGTGTTATTGATTATCTATGATATACTGATGTGTGAGCAATGGTTGTTTAAATTCTATGATTCGACTGGTAATACCTCGTAACCCTAGTCCGACGATGGATACGGGTTAAGGGGTGTTACAATTCTTTCTTTAGATTTCATTATATTAATAAAGGTGAATGCCATTGTACATCATATTGTCGACTTACTTCATAAAAAACATGAACACACATACTACAGCAGAAATAAACCATGCCAGTTTTTACTTAGTCAAAATAGCATGCATTTACCAATTGTTAAGTCCAAACTATTCAATCATATGATGCATGCATAAAATATTCCCCCAAAAAAATTACCAAGCCACAGTCCAGTCTAATAAATTACAGTCCAAAAACCAATGAAAAATTATAGAAAATATTTATTTCAAAATAGTCTGATGTTTGAGAGTCGTCTGCATGCCGAGTCCGGTCCTAGTTTTGAGCGTAACATAAGAATCAATAAACTAAAGGGGTGAGCTTGAGAAAGCTCAATGTGAGTCTAAGAAAAAGTAGACATGTAGACAGTCAAAATAATAAATGTCATAGTATACAATACATACGGTTTACCATGGTATAGCAATTTATATATATGGCATGCTCAGTGAAACAGTGCAATAATCCTACCCATCTAATTGCTACACATCACGAGTTTCCCAAAACTCGTCTACCGAACTCCAAATAGTGTGAGCTAAGACTCGATGTGGATAACCCACTAGTAATAGTAATGCAGATAAACTACCAGTATAAGTGCAGATAGTGCTGCCAATGTTGTGGTCAAGCCACCAATAATGCAGGTTAATACGCTGCCAGTAGATGTGAATACACAATGGTTTTGTATAGACAAGCTGCCAGTAGTGTGATTAAATTGCCCAATCTCTTTAGTACTCCAATGCAATGCACTAGAAACAATAATGCAGACTTTAGATGCCGCAGGTACTCCACAAAACTCCTCTGTCATCCAACAAACCCAGCCCCATGCAGTGCAAAATGACATACCAATCATGTAGCAAATCATGCTAAACAATACAGTAATAGTAATAGTAACAGTATTAATTGTAACACCCCTTACCCGTATTCGTCATCAGAACAGGGTACGAGGCATTACCGGACTTAAACACAAGCAAACATACAAAACCGAGATATAATTTCCATCCAAATTTAAAAATTTTCATATACATTCATATCGTCCCTGAAACGAGCCTACAAGGCCCAAAACATACATTGGAAAATAGTTTGGGACTAAACCGAGAACTTTAGAAAAACATACAACACTTAGAAAATTTTTCATGTTACAGGGCTCACACGCCCGTGCTACAGGCCGTGTTCAAAATAGGGAGCTCTCTGACTTGTGCCACACGGCCGTGCCACACGCCTGTGTGTTAGGCCGTGTGGTTGATTTAATTTTCATGATTTTTCATAAAATAGGAGCAGACTTCACACGGCTAGGGCACACACCCGTGTTCGAGGCCGTATCGTCCACACGGCTGAGACACACGCCCGTGTCTCTGCCCGTGTGCTCGATACTGAGCATTCTGTCTTGCAACAATTAAGGTGCAGGGGACACACGGCCAGAACACACGCCCATGGGGCAAGCCATGTGTCACACACGGCCTAGACACACGCCCGTGTGTCTACCCGTGTGGACAAAAATAAGGCTATTTACCAAGCCATTTTGTCACCCTTCCATGCACAAACCTACACAACAAACATAGAACCATTACAAGCATATACCATCAACCAAATCAGCCACAACTAAGGCATCAACACCCCATTCACATGCTATCATTTATCATACACAAACATCACATATATCTCAACTCAAATCATGCAATTTCCCATATCCATGAAAGACATCATCATATGCATATATATACTTAAACCAATATTAGCCAATTTCAATGGCCATTTAAAAAATGAATTATCAACCAACATAAGCCAACACATTTGGCTAAATCAATTATGACACATAACAAAATGACCAAGTCCCTATACATGCCATAACTCAAAATAGTAAAATCAATAGTACCCAAAATATTAAGTTGATAGTGTGAATGGATCTCAGACAGTTTCCGATCCCTGAGCTGGCTTGGTGACACTATAAGACAAGGGAAAAGAAAGGGGAGTAAGCTATATAGCTTAATAAGTTCCTATGCAAATAATAAGCATTATAATCACACATGTATCATACAAATAAACATGATGAACTTGGCATAATTAATATCAAGATCTTCTAATCATAACTTACTCATTCATAACCTTACCGAGGGATTCATCACATATCGAGCTCATTAGTAAATGAGTTTTACGTGACGATACTGCACCAAATCGCAACATAATCATAACCTTTCACAACTTTGACATACTCGTTGAATTTCCCGTTGAACCACTTGGAATACTAAAGGATAGTCGGGAATCTCGCACACACAATACCATACCAATGCCATATCCCAGATATGGTCTTACATGGGATCTCTTATCGATGCCAATGGCCCAGCTATGGTCTTACAAGAAGTCTCATATCGATGCCATATCCCATATATGGTCTTACACGTAATCTCAAATAACCCTAATGTCATGACATTCGTATCCTACCTATTCCTAAGGTTCAACCGGGATTTCTCTCTTGTCAAACTTTATCGATTACACCCAAGGAGTCAATCATAATTCATAAAATATTAAAGCATTTAAAACATAAATAAAACAATGCATTATTTATATACGAACTTACCTCGATACAAAAAATAGTAGAAATGGACCTAATCGTCAAACATCTTGTTTTTCCCCCGATAAAGGTCCGAACCTCGTTTCTCTTTATCTATAATAGCAAATTTAACTCATTTATCATCCACATTTCTCAATTCAGCCCAAAAATCACATTATGGCAGAATTACATTTTTGCCCCTAAACTTTGACATTTTTACATTTTGGCCCTTAGGCTCGTAAAATGAAATCTATTCGATTTCTTCAAGACCCAAGCCTAGCCGAACCTCTTTCATGCTTATAACAGCCCACATTTTTCATTTAATCACACTTTTATACACATTTTGAAATCTTTTTACAATTTAGTCCTTTTTGCTAAATTGGGTGCTCAAACGTCAAAATTTTCGAACGAAATTTTCACGAAATCATTCCGTAAAATTGTAGAACATAAAAATATAATAAAAATTTTTTTTACTGCGTCAGATTTGTGGTCCCGAAACCACTGTTCCGACTAGACCCAAAATCGGGCTGTTACAATGAATTGCATGCTCAACATGCTTCGATTTAACAGTTTCTGAAACATGAATTTCATGAAATCAATAATAACAGTAGCAATCGAAACATGCTTACATACAAGAAATATCATATCAATCACGGTTATACAGTCAATTAAATAATAATGCAGTCTCAATCTTACTTATAAGAGCTCTAACATGTAGGGAATTACTCAAGGACTAAAATGAAACATTCCACAATACAGTGGTAAAAATAATGAAATAGGGGTCACACAACCGTGTAACTCACTCTGGCCACGTGCAAATCAATAAATTTTCCCAAAAGTGGTCACACGATCGTGTGCCAGGCCGTGTAACCTTCCCTGGGTCATGTGTCAGGCCGTGTAACCTTTCTTGGACCGTGTGACCCTTTTTTAAACCTAACTGTACAGTGGTATATGGCTGTGCCAACTTCCTGTGTGGGTAGGCCGTGTGGTCCTAAAACTCACTCAATTTGCTAACTTTTTGCTAGAACACACACCTGGAAAATTTACACTTTGAAGCACTGGCGTTATTTGTGTAACACCCCTAACCCGAATCCGTCGTCGGAACATGGTTACAAAGTATTACCGGAGTTTACAGAACAAATAGACAGAAATTTCACATCATATAATATTCGTATCAAAAACCAATCAAAATCATACTATTGTCCCTTATATGAGCCATCGAGGCCCAAAATACACGTTAGAAACAAATCGAGACTAAATCGGGTACTCAAAGAATTTTTTGGAAATCATTGAATTTTTTTTTCAAAGTTGCAGGGGACACACGCCCGTGCGGCTAGGCCGCGTAACTCACACGGTCGGGAGACACGCCCGTGTCTTAGGCTGTGTGGGCATTCGAATGGGCAAGTCACACGGCCAAGTCACACGCCTGTGTGCTAGGCCGTGTTGAGCATATTGACTTGCACAATTTTAAAGATATAGGGGACACACGGCCGTATGTCACACACGGCTAAGGCACACACCCGTGTCTCTACCTGTGTGGACAAAAATAGGCCATTTTTAAGCCACATTTCTCACCCGATTTGGTACCTACCTAAACACAACAATTTTGCACATCAACAAATCATAACAAAGCATTCAAAACAAGCCAAAATCATGTCTTAAACATGAAATATTACCACATACAACCAATATGCCCTTAGGCACCCCAAATAACAATTTAAGAACATGTCAACCAAGTATCTCAAGTTACCTAGATGACCAAATTCATGTACGCATATTTAAACCACATTTTACTTTCTTTCATTCTACCATATCACTCACACATTAAACATGACAAGTCGCTACTTATATATATACATCAAAATATACCAACAGAAGCCATTCAAATGACTTGTCTCAACAAAACATTTATATACCAACATTGACCAAAATAAACTATACATGCCATTATATCCGATATTGATTTACTAAAAGTACCAAAAGAGCCGATGGATAGTGTGAAATAGCTCCGATGAGCTTCCAACCCGAATGAGCTTCCGAATTACTATAAAACATGGAAAATAACACAGAGTAAGCATTTAATCTTAGTAAGTTCGTATAATACAGAATTTAACTTACCATATTTCCATAAAATAGGTAAGTAAACATAGCATATCTCAATCAATTTGGCCAAAAGCCTAAACACATGATCACCAACATATTAGCCATGAAAATAACATATAAAATACAACACACATGGTTGAATTCATCAAATAATCATACATCATGTATTTCATGTATATATAAGTAATAATTCATATCAAACTCATATGATTTCATAATAGAACTGTGCCCGTTGAACCATTTAAAATATCGTTGGATACACGGGTAGTACACATGAGGTGTACTGGACTGTAATCCGTCAATTCATATTCATGTATGCTAATACGAGCTGTAAATGGGAAGCTCATCCGAGCTGAATAACGGGAAGCTTATGCGAGCTAAATAATGGGAAGCTAATGCGAGTTGAGTATCGGGAAGGTCATAAGAGCTGTGGTGTGTCCGCAACACATGCAGGACCCCAACCAAATCGGTAACCCTAATGACATGTCATTTGTATCCTACAAATTTCATAAGGTTCAAATGGGACATGGTAACTGTTGGAAATGCAATCGGTATTTATTCATGGCAATTGTACAGTTCACAAAAAATAAATCAATTTAACACATATAAATGTACAATTTAATTACATGAACTTACATCGACAAATGTACGTAGATACGAAGGCGACTAATCCGATATTTTTCATTTGCCTCGATCTAACTCCGTACTAGGTCTAACCGGATCTATACGAATGAATTTAACTCAATTCAATATAATTCATATTCAATTTAGTCCAACAACACATTTTTGGAAAAATTACTATTTTGCCCTTATACTTTTAATTTATTACAATTTAGTCCCTAGGCTCGAAAAATGAAATTCATACAATTTAATTCTTAATCAAGCCTAGAAAATTTTTATAAATGTTATTAGCAGCCCATGTATTTCAAAAAAATTAGAAATTTACCATAAATTTATCATCTTTTCAATTTAGTCCCTAATTGATAATTTCATCAAAATTCTCTTTACAAAAGTTGTTTATCTAACACCAACCTTTCATTTTCTATCACAAAACTTCAAAATTCAAGCATACTCATCCATGGAAAAATCCTAATACTTTAACAGTTTTGTAAATTAATCCTGAGATAGTTAGATTAATCTATTACGATCTCGAAAACATAAAAATTATTAAAAATGGGATAAAAATTCGTACCTAAATGAGTAAAAATAAGATTGCTAGCTTCAAGCTTCCATGGCTAGGGTTTCCATCTTTTTTTTTCTTTTATTTGGTAAAAGATGATGATATTAGATTATTTTATTTATTTATCATCATTTATCATTTCTTTTTCCAAAATTAACCTTAATAATTTATTAAATTTCCAATGATGAATAATCATTCTTATCCACTAACTACTCTAAATGGTCTATTTACTATATAAGGACCTCCAATTTAAAATTCCATAGCTATTTAATACAATTAGCTATTAGAATTCAATTTTTGCACTTTATGCAATTTAGTCCTTTTTATCAGATTAGACATGTAAACGGTAAAATTTCTTAACGCAATTTTTATACGATATTTCTATCATACTATAGACCATAAAATAATATTAAAATAAATTTTCTTCTGACCTCAGATTTGTGGTCCTAAAACCACTGTTCTGATTTTACTGAAAACCGACTGTTACAATTTGTAGCTTCTAAGCCCCATATCCAACTAGATCTAGTTCAGATTTGTACCTAACACCAAGATCAAACATTTAGCCACAATCCCTACAATATACTTCGAAATCCGGTTAGATCAGAAGAATGAAAACCAAATATTCAGGTTTGGATTTTCAAAATTATTTACATTGGTACTGATTAAGTGACTAATGCGAACGACCTACTTCTTTCATTGTAAATTCTAGGGATTCAAAACTTAACCTTCACCAAGGTTTAATTCGCATCATCACATTTTGTCAACATAGAGAAGTAAAGAATGAAAAGAAACAAAATCTTAAAAAATCAAATCTACCCTAGCTATCTTACACTTCCCAGTTCAATCCTGTGACAACGGACTCGTGAAAATTATAGTAGAATGGAGTGTAGGGGTGGCAACAACAGTGATGGAAAGAAGGAAAAGAAAAACAAGGATGAGCAGAGAGGGTGAGGGGTTGAGTGGCAAGGAAAAAAATAATAAGAATGAAAAGGCTAATTTCTATGATAAAATTGGTATTTAAACCTAGGGTTTTTACTAGGTATGGACGGCACACTTAAGGAAAGGTAGAAAAAAATTACAAAAAATAAAATTTGCGCAAGCAAGGGGAATTGAACTTAGGTCTCTAAGCCAATTACACCATCTCCTTACTCACACTTAATCATCAGGCCAGTAACTCACTTTTGACATAATTCTACAATCTTAAGACCAAAAATTCGAGATGTTACACTTTGTCCAACTACTGACCAATTATTTTGGTAGAAGATTGCATGGATACCATCAAGTCCTGTGCTTTCTGTTATAGTATGCCGAAAGACTAATCATAAGATGATTGTAGTTACATACTTGTTTTACCTTGTTTATTAGTATAAGACATTGCCATTATTATTTTAGTTTCTTTTTCTGTGTATATAAATAAACTGAATTGTAATAAAGTCCTAAGAAAAATATGATTATTCTTAAAAGGTCCTTAGTCAAGTATTATTGTGGGCTTGGACAACAATATTGCATTGAGACTAATGTGTAGTTGATTGATGACAAAGTGTTGTCATTGACATAGGAATGTCAAAATCAATACATGAGTATGTACTAGAGAACAACATACTGGATTGACCCACTATGAGTATGTTTCTTGGATTATTATGTAATAGTCACAACATTACTCATAGTGATAACTATGTATGCGATTCTCAAACTTGAGTTCATCATTATCCCAACATTGTGAGTCGTATATTTTGATACAGTCAAATGTCTTCCGTAAGAGGTTGTACTGAAAAGACTGATGTTGGATATGCCACCATCTATGTAGTGGGATATGGTTGATCAATATAGGGTTTGTCCCTCCTACATAATGGGAGCAATATCTTAGGCCACTTGATTGAGTGAGACTAGAAATGCATGGCGATGCTCGAATAAGTTGATATGAGATATCATACTTATTTGTTTATTGTAGTCTACTCGAGATATCAAGAAACATGAGATTGGATTATGCAAGTGTGACTATTCCATGACTTGTGTCTAGTCTAGATATAAAGGACAAAATAATGTAATACACGAAAGGTTTATTATAGAAATGTTATGTTGAATTACGACTTCTTGTACCTTAGGTAGCAATGATGCATTTCTAGATGCCACTCATTGCTTGTATTATTAGAAATGGTCTAGTATTACTACTAATGTTACAAGAACCTACAGGGAAACACCTTATGGTTAAAACGAACAAAATCCAAGCACAGTTGGTATTGTGTTTATTTGTCACATAAATTAAATTAATAATTGAATTAATTTAATTTGATAGTTAAATATTAAATGAATTAAATGTACAAGCTTGTTGTACCCAAATAGAGAACATAGTTAAAATTAATATATGAATTTGATTCATATAAAGTTTTAACAGGATATAGTTTACCGAAATTATTATAATTAAGATTTCAATCAAACATTGAAACATGGTAGTTATAATTCTTTTTGGAAAGAATAGCATTTTTAATGCTTTCCATATGTTCTCTATAGGATGATTCTATTTTAATATATGGATACCAATAATCTCGAATTAGAGCTAAGAGTGTTTTAAAAAGAAAATAAGAGAAAAAGATCTAGCAGCCGTTTTGGGAGATTTTCTCTGGAAAAGTTCCAAAAGAGTTTTTTCCATTCGTTTTAATACCATGTGGACTACGTAGAGGCTGAGACATTTTAGTTGTGTCTTGGAATTGACATCGAATCAGCAAAATCCTTTCATAGTTTTTTCAGTTAAGAAGGTATATCTTCAACCTTATTTCAACATGTTTTGTTCCTCGTACATGGATCCATGGCTGAAGATCGTTGGAATATTTTTTTCCGCTGCCCCACGAGGCGTATCGGTGGTCCCAACACTTACAAGGGTGACATCTCTAATACAACCTTATAGATCTCCTCATTCGTGATTATATTCTTTAAGGATTCAAATTCAACATCAAACATTTTATAGAACAAACCTTGTTGAATGGAGCCATTTCTAGTTGACAAGTCCTTTGTGAAAAGAAACCTATAAAAAATCAATAGCCATTTGTTGCAACGTCTCAGAATCATCACACAAACTATCATTGCTAAGTTGTAGCATTCGTATCAAATTTTACATTCTCTTATGGTTGCAACTACCACTCCTTCCCCGATCCTTGAATGTCCTAGCTTGTAGATCCCGTCAAGGATCGAACGGGCAACCAAAAAAGTTCAAAATAAGGATTCTGAGGTCCATATCCTAGGGGATTTGATTATGAAAGATATGGGTTCTGAGAAAGAGTTTTTCAAAGAGAAATTTATGGCTAATGTTGCAAATAAAATGGGAGATGCAACATGTCTCCTGGATTATGATGACTTTGAACTTTTGGAAGGAGATGTTAAGGTTTCCATAGATGGACCATATCCAAAGATCTTTTCTGAACATGTGCATAAATATTAGCCAAAAGTATGGAACAAATTATGTTGTCAAATTGTTGGGAAGAACGACAGGTTATAAAGATCTAATAAACAGAATCCAAGCCCTTTAGAAACCTATTTGGGATTTCTAGGTGATCAATATTGAGAATGACTATTAACTTGTGAAATTCTCAATGATTCATGATTATACCAAAGCGTTGACTAAGGGGCCTTGGGTGGTCTTTGGAAATTATTTCACGATCCAACCATGGAGCAGATATTTCTCAACAAAGAAACAACACCCATCTAAGCTTATCGTGTGGATGCGGCTGTCAGGGTTACCTTACAAATTCTATAACAAGAAGTTATTGAGATTCATAGTAGGGACCCTAGTTAAAGTTGTTAAAATAGACTATAATACCACAACAAGGAAAATAGGTAAATTTGTGAGGTTTGCCATGATTGTAGATCTTAATAAGCTTCTGAAATCATTTTTTTTTTGCATCAATGGTTCTCCATTTTGTGTGGAATACGAAGGCTTGCCATCGATATGTTATCAGTGTGCTTGTTATGGACACAATCAAGAAAATTGTCCGACGATTGTTAAAGAACTGGAGGTGGTGATTCCCACTAGGAGTGCTTTTAGACCTTCACCATCGACTGCTGAAAATGTTACTTCTAGATAGAGTTGCTATGGCCATGGATGCAGGCGTCTGGCTGGAAGCGTCGACTAACAAAACCAGCGGTAGTGACTAACAATAGAAGGAATCCTGCTATAGATAAGGCAACTCCTAAGAATACACAATTTGATGTCTCAGCTGAGTTAGAGGAGCCTAATTTTACGGCTCATCAGGGTATACTATTGAGAAGATTACTACTGTCAAAGAAATAAAAAATGGAAAGCAGATAAATAAAGTAAAAGGGATATAAGGAAAGGAGAAATTAATGGCTAAAAATAAAGAGGTGGGTCGAGTAAAATAATTTAATAAGTGGTGTGCATGGGCCAGACAAGATTAATGGCTCATTGGATGGAACGACATGTGGACCGAGTGGGACAAGTCTGGTAGGAATGGGATGTAAAATTCCTGTTATTTTCGAGAAACCAACAAGTCTTCAAAGCTTGTGTCATAAGGTGATTGTTGTTGAATAGGAAGTTGATCATAAAGAGAATGTATGTGCCAAGCGTGGGTCATGCAAGATTAGTGGTCCACCCATAATGAAAAATAAAGCATTCTCCATGAAAGAAATTACTAAAAAAGGCCACAAAATACGTAAAAGGGTGGAGCATAAGCGAGCAGATAAACCAATCATTGCATAATGGATGGAATCTCTTTCGAAGGAATTTGATGATTCGAACAAGAATTTTGGGTATGGATAACTTGATGAGAGTTCTGATTTTGGAGGATCAGATACACTAGGAGGAGGATGTTGAGCAATGTGCTTTGGATCATTGTCAGCCTCTCAATAAGCATGAATATCTTTCTTTTTTCTTTTTTTATGGATTTTAAAATTATTTATTAGAATTGCCAAGGAACTTCTAGCTCCACGTTTGGTGTTGATTTGAAGACTCTTTTGCAAACACATAAGCCTAATATTTTGGTGTTGATGGAAACGCGAGTGAGTGGAAGGAAAGCTGATGATATCATACAAAGAACTAGCTTTGATTTCTTGTACAGGGTTGAAACGAAGGGGTTCTGAAGGGTATTTGGCTTCTTTGGAGTGAGAAACTAAAGATTGATGTTGTTGAGGTCTTAAATCAGTTTATTCACTATAGGTATACCAGTCAAGGAATGAAGCAAAGTGTATTCTTCACTACTATTTATGCAAGCCCAAACGCTGTGAAATTAATAACTTTGTGGAATCATCTTTCTTTTTTTGCTCCCTAGGAGGAGGTACCATGGCTCATTGGGGTTGACTTCAACGCTATTGTCTCCTGTAAATAAAGAAAAATAGGTGCAGGGAATTGAATTGGTATTGATCATTTATTTTAATAGTTTTTATTCAATAATGGGATACAAGACATGGGATTCAAAGAACCTTCCTTCACCTGGTGTCGAGGCTCTCTTCTTCAAAGATTGGACTGATTCATCTGTAATATGGGTTGGTTGGAGACATTTTCAGATTTGTCTGTGGCTCACCTCCTACATACTGGTTTAGACCATAAACTGAAATGCCTATCAACTAGGATACATGAGATGCCCAATAAAAGAAGGCCCTTTTGCTTCCTTGCTTCTTGGTTAGAGCACGACCAGTTTGCTTCAGTTTTGAATGACTCCTGGTCTATGGATGATGATATGGTGGTGAAGATAAATAACTTTATCTCTAAAGTTTAGGCTTAGAATAGTAGCTCTTTTGTTCATATTGGCAGAAAGAAAAGGGTTCTCATGGCTAGACTCAAGGGGATTGAGGAGAAGCTGATAGGTACTTTTCAGTTTTTCTTCTTAACTTAGAGAAACAACTCCAATCTGAACTTGAGGAGGTTCTTACTCAAGAGGCGAGTCTTTAGAAACAAAAGGCTCAGTGTAAATGGATGTGTGATAGTAACAGAAATATAAAGTTTTTTCATGCTAGTATGGTAAACTACTTTATTAATCACTCTAAATAGAGATAATTCTTGTTGTGGTTAGACCTATTTAAGGGTCGAGTAGCCTGTTCGACCTGGTAGGCCCCGCCAAACTACGGTTGGGCTTGGACAAAGATTTTCACACCTCAGCCCGACCCAAATTCATTTTAAATGATAAAAATATTTTTTAAATATAAATTTAATTATAAAATTATATAAATTAAAAATATTTTTTTAATATTTTATTATTTTTTGAATAGTGAAATGCGTTTTTGGGGCATGCCAGGCCACGCCAAAAATGAGCTTGGGCTTGAAAAATGTTTTAGAACTGGGCCTCAGCTCGACCCGACCCATGGACACCTCTAGTTGTGATTATCCAAAAGTATTTTGTTAATTTGGTCACTGCCGTTAAAGAAATTGATCAAACTGATCACTCTACCATTAAATGTAACAAAATGTTAGACTTGAAATTCCCATATATTTTTTCATTTCTTTCCTTATTCTTTGCATTCTTCCTTCTTCTTTTTTCCTTTTCATCCTCTATCCTGTCCTTTCCTTTTCATCTTCTTCCTTACCCGACCTAACCACCACCCAACTCTTTCCACCGCCATTAGTGGTTTGCTTTGATCACTTCAACCCTTGTTAAATCCTAAACTAAACCAAATCCATAATACCTAAAACTCAAATCTCTAACAACCACAAACCTATATAAAACCAAGAACCCAAAACCTTTGCAATTGGTTTTGAGCATTACCTGTAAAATTGGTAGAAAATAAAAAAAAGCATAAGAAAAAAAATTAAAAAGAGAAGGGTTGATATAGGTTTTGGGGTTTCCTTGATTCTTCAAGTTCAAAGCATATGTTGCAAAATAAATGAGTCACAATTGATTTTTTAAGACAATGACCAACAACAAAGATTGAACCAAGAAAGTTTCAAACATTGGCTTGAACTTTTGTGATTTTTCGATCATTTCAAGGAGAACTAAATTGGTAGGAAGGAATAGTAGAGGAAAAGTTGTCATTTGGTGGTGTTTGTGTTTAGAGCAGCCCACTGATAGCAATAGAAACAGTTGGGTGGTGGCTAGGTGTAACACCCCAAACCAGGTCTATGCGTTAAGACAAGATTTGGTTTGTCACACCGAACGAACATCCAAAATTTCTCTAATGATTTAAGTAATCAGTAAAGCAAAACCTTAACGTAGTTTTAAAAGAAAATTGAAAGAAATTGAAAAAAATATTTAGGTGTCCAAAATTGTTATAAAACACAATATCTTTAAGAAAACTTTATAGATTTTAACATACGCCCATATTAAGAGTCTTAAAATAAAATTAAATCCATCCACACATAAAAATCCATAAAATATAATTAGAGGCCTTATTACAACATACCCAAAATAAAATAAGTAACTTAAATAGAGTTCATAGTTTATAAAACCCAAGCTCGTAGTATGGCCTCCACCATGTCATTCCCGGCCCAAGTCCACATCAATTTCCATTACGAGATGGATAATAAAGCGGGGTGAGTTACAAAGAACTCAGTGTGTAACTCACTTACCACCATTATTGGGCCAGACCATCAAGGCATTAATTTGGGCTTGAGCCCAATTACAAATTTTAACAATATAGCATGAATAAAGTAAATATAATGCATGTAAGATGAATTTCCCAACCAAGCCTAATTTCCATCGCTACTACACCCCGTACCAACCAAACACACACTGTGGGGATCAAGTCAACCCACCCCGCCAAACACACCAATCGTAGGCATTTAGCCTTTTTAAATAATATTGTAGTGCACTACCGAACTAGATTGTGACATAGTCACCGAACTAGAGGCATTAAGCCAACATTTGTGGCAGAGCCACCGAACTAGATTCATGGCCACAGGCCTTACTTCTCTTCATCATGTATCCCATCCCATGCAATTATGTTTGAATAACAAACTTTAATCATAAATAATTTATTAAGTAATCCACAACACAAATGAGTTTTTAATTAAACTTTTCATTTGGGTCCATTAAACAAAATAATATTTAGCCCATTTAGCAATCTAGCGAACTTAGGCCCAAATGTCAAACTAGAAGGTTTTTGGCCCATTTAGCGATCTAGCAGTTTTTCGGCCCAATTTATCAATCTAGCAATTTTTCGGCCCAATTTAACAATCTAGCAATTTTTCGGCCCAATTTAACAATCTAGCAATTTTTCGGCCCAATTTAACAATCTAGCAATTTTTCGGCCCAATTTAACAATCTAGCAATTTTTCTAGCAATTTTTCGGCCCAATTTAACAATCTAGCAATTTTTCGGCCCAATTTAACAATCTAGCAATTTTTCTCCAACTTTAACCGTTGTCATGCATTTACACAAAAGTGTTAATTATCACATAAATTTCGATTTTGCCATTTTTATGATTTATCAAATTTCTTACGGTTTAGTATCTAACCCGAAAGATAAGTGTGAAGTTACACACCTTGCTATGGTGAGGACTAAACTTTCCCGCTCGTCAACACCTATACATATCACGATAACTTATGATCATTATAATCTAATAATAAAACTGATTTAAACATAACGATCTAAAATTTTACCCTCGGATTTTTGAACTACTTCCACTTGCGGTTTCTCCCCGATTGATGGTTCGTTAATCGAATCAAATCCACGAACAAATAATGGTTGAGAGTACGAACTACTTCAAACAATTGATTCTCCTCGGATGAACGTCCACAACCCGGTGGAAATCCCGGATTCTTGTCTGATCCTTTGTTTATACTTAGGGGATTAACGGAACCTCCCTTCTTCCGAAAACTAAACACCGCCCTTTTCTTCCTATTTTGAATGTCTTAGAAGACAAAAGATCATTAACCATTCTAATATTATACCAAAACAATATGACCAAAAGTTTTTTTAAGAGTGAAATTTCCTTACCACAATAATCCTTGTCCCACAATACGAGAGTCGTCCAAGCGTTTCCTTAACACTTAAATCGATTCCAACTTTCTATGTTACTCACGAACACTTGATCCCCTATCTTCCGTTATCGCACTAAAATATAACGAATGGAAACGTTAATAGTATGAACTATTAACTAATCGTAACTAAAAGAATTCTTACCTATTGACCACGATCGAAAAGAAAGGATTGAGAATGATGTTTGATGAAGGATTCGACTATGTATAACCAAAGAAAAAGAGATAATGTTTTGACTATGGGCACACTAGCATTCGGCCATGAGAGAGTTTAATGGAGAAAATTTGAGTGAAAAGAAATAAAAATAAGAGAAAAGATGGTGATGATGTTGTTTGGTTTTCAAAGAGAAGAGAAGAAAAGATGTGTTTAGGAGCTAGGTACATTCGGCAATGGTAAAAAGAAAAGAAAAGAATGGCTTTTTGGTATAGGTGATTTCGGCACTAAAAGAAAAGGCATACAAAGAATACCAAAGTAATAGACAAAAGTGACCAAATGGTAAAAAAAAAAATTAAGGCTTACCAATGCTCAAATTCGGCTAAAGGAGAAGGGTTGAGAAAAGGTTGCAAAACTTGCACAAAAACTAAGAATGACCAAAAACAACTCCTAAACCTTACCAAGCTACAAGCATATTCGGCCAACCTCCCCCCTAGCCTCATTGCCGTCCAAATTCATTGGTCAAATGACCATGAATTTGTTTCCAAAACTTTTCCTTGATATATGCCTTATGTCCCCATATATTTCTAAACTTTCTTGATTCTATACCATAAGTTAACACTTTCCTTAATCCTTTGATATACTAACCAAAAATAACAAGGTCAACACTTACCATATATGTACTTGGCCGACACTTGCTATACATGTGCAGAAAAATTAAAAATAAAATTCATCTAGATGCTTAACAAGGGATTCGAACCTTCTCCCTCATGCACTAACTCATGCGCCAACACCACTTTGCCATTTACTCATCTTATGCTACTATTTAACACTTAATTCAACTTAAGTGTCAATGTCACTTGCTTCACTTCAATAAATTCTCGAACTAAAAAAAATATTTCATACCCGAATAATTCTATACTCTTCTTCCGAACTATAGTAGGCACAAAAAGAAATAAGAAAATTTTTCCTACATAATCTAAACACCAAAACATGCAATAATCGATACTCAAATTTTAGGGTGTTACAACTCTACCCTCCTAAAAAAAAAAATTCATCCTCGAAATTTACCTGGTTGAAAAAGGTGAGGGTATTGTTGTCGAATTGCATCCTCAGGCTCCCACGTAGCTTCCTCCACTCCGTGGTTACGCCATAAAATCTTGACCAACGGCACGGTTTTCTTTCTTAGCACCTTAACATCTCGGTCTAAGATTTCCACTGGTTCCTCCTCAAAAGACAAGTCTGACTTCAACTCCACTTCTTCTACCGGTACTATGTGCGAAGGATCCGATCTATAGCACCTCAGCATGGAAACATGAAAAACATTATGAATTTGGCTCAACTCCGGAGGTAATTCGATCTGATAGGCCACTGGACCAACACGCTTCACCACACGATATGGTCCAATGTATCTAGGACTCATGTAACACCCCAAACTCGGACAAGACACCACGACCGAATCTGGTATGTTACGGGGAAAAACGTTTTTGATTGATCAGATTTTTCGTTTAAAAGCGGGTGAAAACGTAGTGAATTTGAGGAAAAATTGGAGTAGGCTTGTTTGATTAGATTTTGAAAACTTATCTAAAGTATATAGTCAAAAACGAGTTGATTTCATTTAACATTTCCAATAGTTTCTCAGTACTTTTTGAAACATTTTTGACTTAGTAGAATATCGAGTTTGGTTTGAAAATCCTTTGAGTTTACTTTATAGCAAAACATAGTGAGATACCCGATGGTATAGTTTAAAACACATTGCGATATAATTTTGAAAACGTTGTCTTTCCAAGTTTTAGTAAAATTTCATGCCAAGTTATTTGTTAAGCAGGTTGAGAATCTAATTAAAACATACCCATCATAAACATAACTTAAAGGCCTTTTACAAATCCAAATTAAATCTCAAATAAAAATAAATAAGCTAAAGTACCCAAAGTGAATAGTCTGAGCAAAACTTTTATTAAAGCATGGCATGTGCACCTCGAGTCCACCCCGGCTCCATGTCCGCGGCTACGAATCACCTGAAATGTCAAAGGAGAGGGTGAGTCGAATGACTCAGTGCATAAATCCCGCTCCCGATGAAACAACATGCTAACACACATCATACATAGCAACATGATTAATGCAACCCGATCCTAACCATCCGTATCGCCTTTTCTACCCGTGTGGTACCAAAACCTTTGGTGGTGCCAAACCACTTTGGTGACATATAGTCACAATGTGTTACCAAAACACTTTGGTGTCCCAAAGACACAATATCCATCAATGTGGTGCCAAACCACTTTGGTGTCCCAAAGACACGTTTGTGCTACCAAAGCCTTTGGTGACCGAAGTCACAAATCCAATGATGGGGCCAACCCATCGTGTGATACCCAATCACTAGCAGACGATCCCATATCTCAAAGTGGGGCCAACCCAAGGTGGTGTCAAACCACAGGGACAAGTCGCAATGAGGTGCCCAACCTCTGGTGTCCCAAAGACACAAATGTGCTACCAAAGCACTGGTGACCCAAAGTCACAAAGTGTGTTACCAAAACACTGGTGCTCGTCAGCACAAAATATCATTGCTCCCTCCACTTATATCACCCATCAACATACCAACTCATGTGATCATGCATATCATACAAGTCATGCATATCATGCCAACATGTCTAGTATTACATCTCATAGCATACAAAACATAGATCATAATACCCAAGGTATCCATAATAGAACTTGTAATAAATTAGACTTACCCGAATACGTGCACATACCCCGTTTGGGTATCCAATAATCCATCATACTGTCATGATTTTAATAGGCAAACAGGTTTAATAACAATATTACTAAGTATAGTGTGTTAGTTTACACACCTGGTAAATACGAGTCTAAAAATCCTGACAAAAGCGATCTAAGGCTCCTTGATTACTGGCTCCTATAATCGGCCAAAAGAAAACCATTAGGCAACCACAACATTCGGCCAACATCAATTAACCAAAGGGGGTTAATGTTGATCCCTCACCTTGCTAATGGTTTGATTTCTTATCAAACCCGAACCACAATAGTTCTCCTTCCAACAATCGGCCAACCCCAATTGATTCACAAAGGGAAAAGGCTCCAACTGACTGCTTTGAAATCTTTGATTGCCCTAAGGTGAGATGTTTAAAACGAATGGTTAACCCTCTTCCATAAACCAAAACAACATAACACTTGAGAGATAAGGGAAATGGCCATTCGGCCAAGAGCTTACCAACACCCAATATTCGGCCAAAAGAGGACTTCTAGGAGAGGAGAGATTCGGCCTAAGTGTTTAACACACCCTTATACTCGGTTCTGAAAGGTAAAAGAGAAAGAATAGAAATGAAAAGGAAATAGGGTTACGGCAACAAGGTGCTTTGGAAGAAAGTTTCGACAAATAGGCAATTGAGAAGAAGAAATAAATAAATAAATAAATAAAATAAACAAAAAATAGAGGGAGGTACCTTCGGCTTTGGAAAGAACAAATAGATGAAGAAAATGTCTTGGGTAAGATTCGGCTACAATGTTTCCAAGCAAAGAAGAAGAAAGCAAATATGAAAAAGGGAGATAGTAGTTTCGGTTTACAAAATTGAAAGAAAAGAGAAAGATGGGAAAGGGTATTCGGCTACAAGTACTCTAGGAACAAAGATGCAAACTTTGGTGACTTGTTGAGGTTTAGTCTTTGGGTTTCAAAAGATGTAAAACAAAACAAAGAGAAATGAAAAACACCCTTAGAACTTCTGGCTAACAAATGACCCAAAGAAGAGACTTTTACTCCTTGACAAAAAGTGACCGAAATTACCTAGGTTGCTAAGGTGAATTTCGGCTAACATGTTCCCACACTTAGCCGTCCACTTCCCCACTCCAACACCCCCACAAATTCGGCCATAATCCCCAAACACCCTCACCACCACTCATTTGAAATGAGTGGACCAAGTCCTCCTCCACATTTTGCTCTCCACCTTACATTTGAAAGTGAAGACCAAGTCCAAGTAGAATTTCACTAGCCTTCTACCTCTCCTCCATGCCGTCCCAAAAAGAAGCCAAAATGGGGACTCTGCTCATTTCACACTGGACCTCCACCACAAGTAGATGACGCCACACCAAGCTCCCCATGTAGCGCATGCTTTGCCACTAAGCTAGCTCCTCTTTTGTGCAACAAAACATCAATTAAAATTCTTAAACCCTGACTTCCTCGGCTCCTTCACTTAACACCCAAAAACAAAATTTTCCCATTCCTCAGGCACACTCCTAGCCCACAATTAAGCCCCTAAAACACCGAAATAGCAACACAAACACACTAAACTCATGCAATATCATGCAACAACAAAATAGCCCCTAACCGGGATATTACAACTCAATTTGCCCTTCTTCCCAAACCTAAAGATCTTCTTCCAAGGTGAGACCTTCAAGAACACTTGCTCCCCACAGCATACTCGATACTTCTACGCTTGGATCTGCATCGACCTTTGTCTATCCAAGCTTCCTTTAACCTTGCTCGAATAGCTTTTACTTTTCTTCCGTTGAGAGAGATCGACTCCGGACCTAACATCCGCATCGTTCGCCCAATTCGGTCTAACAACTAGGGGAGCGACACCTACACTCATATAATGCCTCGTAGGGTGCCATCCGAATGCTAGACTAATAGCTATTGTTGTAAGCAAATTACGCCAATGGTAGAAAATCCTCCCAACTACCTTTGAAGTCGATTATACAACCCCTTAACATGTCTTCGAGAATCGAATTACTCTTTTTACGATTGACCATCGATCGAGGATGAAAAGCCGATCGAAGTTTAGCTTTGTTCCCAAAGCTCCATGCAATGCTTTCCAAAACCGTGACATAAACCTAGGATCCCTATCGATATAATAGACACGGGTACCCCATGCAACCTCACGATTTCGGATCGTGCATACTTAGCCAACCACGTAATGAGTAATCCGCATTTAACCGGTAGAAAATGAGCAGTCTTCGTCAAGCGATCAATAATTACCCAAACGAGTTTTTCTTAGTAGGTGTTAAAGGTAACCCACTAACAAAATCCATTGTTATCCGCTCCCATTTCCAAAGAGGAATCTTCACGGTTGTAATAATAATCGGCGGCAATTGATGTTCGCCTTCACTTGGCGACAAGTTAAACATTTTCCCACAAATTCGAGAAATCTCACGCTTCAACCACAGCCACCAATATTGTTCACGAAGATCCTGATACATCTTATTTCCTCCAGGTGCATAGCATAAGGGCTACTATGCGCCTCTTGAAGAATCATTTGTCTCGAGATCGAGTCCTTAGCATCTGAGACTTTTCCACGAAAGCACAACACACCTTCCATGTTTATACCAAAATCCTCTATTCCTCCATTTTCAACTTGTTGAAGTAAAGGTCCCAACTTTCCATCTAATATTTTCTTTTTCTTAATTTGCTCCAACCACAGAGGCTTCACCTGAAGTTCCGCTATCAGACTACCATCCTCGTACAAACTTAAATGGGCAAACATTGCTCTCAAATTAGATACCACCTTACGACTTAACGCGTCTGCTACCACATTAGCTTTTCCAGGATGATACTCAATTGAGAAATCATAGTCCTTTAACAGCTCCACCCATCTTCGTTGTCTCAAGTTTAACTCCTTCTGAGTAAGAAGATACTTAAGACTCTTGTGATCCGTATAGATGATATACTTTTCACCGTAGAGGTAATGCCTCCAAATCTTTAGAGCAAACACCACCGCAAATGGCTAACTCCAAGTCATGAGTAGGGTAGTTTACGCCGTGTAGTCTCAAGCGACGAGAAGCATATAAGCTACCACTTTCCCATTTTGCATCAATACGCAACCTAATCCCGTATCGACGCATCACAATAAGCGTAAACTCCTTTCCGGCCTCGAGTTGAATCAATACACGCGCGCAGTCAAAATCTTCTTCAATTCATCGAAACTTTATTCTTTTTTTTGGTCCATATAAACAGTACTCCCTTCAATTGATCAAACAGGTCGTCAATTCTTGGCAGAGGGTACCTATTCTTGATCGTCAATTTATTTAATTGCCTGTAGTCAATACACATACGCATCGACCCATCTTTCTTCTTAACAAACAAAACCGGTGCTCCCCACGGAGACACACTCGGTCGAATAAAGCCTCGATCTAGCAATTCTTGAATTTGAGCTTTAAGCTCCGCCAACTCCTTCGGTGCCATTCTATAAGGAGCAATGGACACCGGAGCCGCTCCGGGCAAAAGCTCAATACCAAATTCCACTTCCCGATCTGGAGGTACACCGGGAAGTTCTTCCGGAAATACATCTGGAAATTCCTTCACTGTCCTCACATCTTCCACTGACAACTCTTTGGCATCTAAAGCACTAATAAATGCTAAAAATGCTCCATACCCTTTTCGCACCACCTTTTCTGCCTTAAGTGCAGATACCACATTTGCCAAGTAATTCATTTGCTCGCCTATCATAATTATTTCTTTATCCTCCACCGTCCTTATTGACATCGCTTTTGGCACAATCCAATTTCGCCTGCTTAACCAACCAATCCATGCCCAAAATGATATCGAACTCGCCAAAAGGCAACTCCATCAAATTTGCCAAAAATATTTCTCCTTGAATTTCTAAGGGCACATCTCTAAACAATTTATTTACCAATACCGATTGTCCTAAAGGACTAATAACCTTCATCTCATCATCGAAATTTGAGTCTAATTTCAAGTTCCCATATATGGTGCTAGCAACATACGAATGGGTAGAACCAATATCTATCAAAGCAATAATGGTACATCAAAAATGAAGAACGCGTGCAGTTATCACATCAGTGCATTACCATCCTCACGGCGTCTAACCGCATATACTAATCACGTTTGTCTTGCATCTGCGTTGCCTCTAGGACCATTTCCTCGACCAGCGCACCTTGACCACGCCCGGCCCCATTACCACCATGACTGGTCCACGACCTCTCGGTGGTTCTTTGAATTCCTCTTGCGGTGGTGCATCGAGTATTACGAGCTTCCTGAGTTGTATCCATTCGACGAGGGCAATTCCTATATTGATGATCCATCGACCCGCATTTATAGCAAGCACCCGTTTTCTTCCAGCACTCTCCAGAATGCCTTTTCCCACAATCAGCATAATCTCGACTCTGATTCACAGCTACAGGTGTTCTTCCTTGAGCTGGTTCCTCGTTCCGAGGCCTCTTCGTAAACCTTTTTGAAGAACCTAAATACTTCATATCTCTCTTGCCTCTAGCTCGTTCCCGATTCTGACGTTTCGAGTTCTTAGCCTCTTCGGCTATCTTGGCCTTTTCCACAAGCGTGGCAAAAGTTCTAACTTGTTGTGGGGCTATCAAAACCCGCAATTCATCGTTCAAGCCATCCTCAAAGCGTACACAACGCTCATGATGCATTGCCACTATTGTTCGAGCATAGCGACTCAAGCGCAAAAACTCGACTTCATATCATCCTTTGTCTTATTCCCTTGGACCAGATTGTAAATTCCTTCCTTACGGCATCAACATAGCTCGTTCCTACATATTTCCCTTGGAAGGAAACTTTAAAGAATTCCCAATTAACTAATGCGGCGAGTGCCTTTCTCGTCTGATAAGCCACCATTGGTATGCTTCGTCCCTTAACAAGGACACCGCTCCCCTTAATTTTTGTTCCACGGTGCACTCAAGATCGTCCATAATTCGCTCCACTTGCCTCAAGCCAATATTCAGCGACATTTGGAGCTACACAGACACCTCGAAAACCTCGGCACCACTTGATTTCAATCGTTCCGATATCGACCCACGAGTGTTGGCCCGGTTCTAGCTCAATGAGCCTTTCAAGGACTCGCAGCATTGCTCGCGTCACCGCATTATCTTCTTCCATATGATTATGTGATCCCGTCTCACTTTCGAGTGGCGCAGTGCATCCATTTCCGGCATATGATCCGATGCTTCGATTGCGCCTCTAACACCTCGTCCTCTACACACGGCCACGCTCTACCGCGGCCCACGACCACGTCCTCTAGAGCTCATAATGACCGATTTAATCGATTAAGAGTTTTATGAATCAAAAATACTATTTGATTGTTTATTAACGATGTTTTATGATATGAAAGAGATAGAGTTGTTTTCGCAACCATATCCTATTGTCTCAATCTCTACGGTTTTCAACACCTAAAACTAGAAGTTCTAGAGTGTTTCTTATGATCATATCACAATGATAATAAACAATCAATATCTGAGATACTTACTTGACTTGGCGCGGGATGCTCATGGTGCCATACTACCTTTAAATCAAAAAGTCTAGAAATTTGAGTTGTTTCTCAAACAAATATCTTTATTGAACCCAAACCACAGCCGAGTTTTGAAACTAGCTCTGATACCATTAAATGTAACACCCCAAACCAGGTCTATGCGTTAAGACAAGATTTGGTTTGTCACACCGAACGAACATCCAAAAGTTCTCTAATGATTTAAGTAATCAGTAATGCAAAACCTTAACGTAGTTTTAAAAGAAAATTGAAAGAAATTGAAAAAAATATTTAGGTGTCCAAAATTGTTATAAAACACAATATCTTTAAGAAAACTTTATAGATTTTAACATACGCCCATATTAAGAGTCTTAAAATAAAATTAAATCCATCCACACATAAAAATCCATAAAATATAATTAGAGGCCTTATTACAACATACCCAAAATAAAATAAGTAACTTAAATAGAGTTCATAGTTTATAAAACCCAAGCTCGTAGTATGGCCTCCACCATGTCATTCGGCCCAAGTCCACATCAATTTCCATTACGAGATGGATAATAAAGCGGGGTGAGTTACAAAGAACTCGAGTGTGTAACTCACTTACCACCATTATTGGGGCGGACCATCAAGGCATTAATTTGGGCTTGAGCCCAATTACAAATTTTAACAATATAGCATGAATAAAGTAAATATAATGCATGTAAGATGAATTTCCCAACCAAGCCTAATTTCCATCCGCTACACACCCCCGTACCAACCAACACACCTGTGGGGATCAAGTCAACCCACCCCGCCAAACACACCAATCGTAGGCATTTAGCCTTTTTAAATAATATTGTAGTGCACTACCGAACTAGATTGTGACATAGTCACCGAACTAGAGGCATTAAGCCAACATTTGTGGCAGAGCCACCGAACTAGATTCATGGCCACAGCCTTACTTCTCTTCATCATGTATCCCATCCCATGCAATTATGTATGAATAACAAAACTGTAATCATAAATAATTTATTAAGTAATCCACAACACAAATGAGTTTTTAATTAAACTTTTCATTTGGGTCCATTAAACAAAATAATATTTAGCCCATTTAGCAATCTAGCGAACTTAGGCCCAAATGTCAAACTAGAAGGTTTTTGGCCCATTTAGCGATCTAGCAGTTTTTCGGCTCAATTTATCAATCTAGCAATTTTTCGGCCCAATTTAACAATCTAGCAATTTTTCGGCCCAATTTAACAATCTAGCAATTTTTCAGCCCAATTTAACAATCTAGCAATTTTTCGGCCCAATTTAACAACCTAGCAATTTTTCTAGCAATTTTTCGGCCCAATTTAACAATCTAGCAATTTTTCGGCCCAATTTAACAATCTAGCAATTTTTCTCCAACTTTAACCGTTGTCATGCATTTACACAAAAGTGTTAATTATCACATAAATTTCGATTTTGCCATTTTTACGATTTATCAAATTTCTTACGGTTTAGTATCTAACCCGAAAGATAAGTGTGAAGTTACACACCTTGCTATGGTGAGGACTAAACTTTCCCGCTCGTCAACACCTATACATATCACGATAACTTATGATCATTATAATCTAATAATAAAACTGATTTAAACATAACGATCTAAAATTTTACCCTCAGATTTTTGAACTACTTCCACTTGCGGTTTCTCCCCGATTGATGGTTCGTTAATCGAATCAAATCCACGAACAAATAATGGTTCGGGAGTACGAACTACTTTAAACAATTGATTCTCCTCGGATGAACGTCCACAACCCGGTGGGAAATCCCGGATTCCGATCTGATCCTTTGTTTATACTTAGGGGGATTAACGGAACCTCCCTTCTTCCAAAAACTAAACACCGCCCTTTTCTTCCCTATTTTGAATGTCTTAGAAGACAAAAGATCATTAACCATTCTAATATTATACCAAAACAATATGACCAAAAGTTTTTTTTAAGAGTGAAATTTCCTTACCACAATAATCCTTGTCCCACAATACGAGAGTCGTCCAAACGTTTCCTTAACACTTAAATCGATTCCAACTTTCTATGTTACTCACGAACACTTGATCCCCTATCTTCCGTTATCGCACTAAAATATAACGAATGGAAACGTTAATAGTATGAACTATTAACTAATCGTAACTAAAAAGAATTCTTACCTATTGACCACGATCGAAAAGAAAGGATTGAGAATGATGTTTGATGAAGGATTGGCTATGTATAACCAAAGAAAAAGAGATAATGTTTTGGCTATGGGCACACTAGCATTCGCCATGAGAGAGTTTAATGGAGAAAATTTGAGTGAAAAGAAATAAAAATAAGAGAAAAGATGGTGATGATGTTGTTTTTGGTTTTCAAAGAGAAGAGAAGAAAAAGATGTGTTTAGGAGCTAGGTACATTCGACAATGGTAAAAAGAAAAGAAAAGAATGGCTTTTTGGTATAGGTGATTTCGGCACTAAAAGAAAAGGCATACAAAGAATACCAAAGTAATAGACAAAAGTGACCAAATGGTTAAAAAAATTAAGGCTTACCAATGCTCAAATTCGGCTAAAGGAGAAGGGTTGAGAAAAGGTTGCAAAACTTGCACAAAAACTAAGAATGACCAAAAACAACTCCTAAACCTTACCAAGCTACAAGCATATTCGGCCAACCTCCCCCCTAGCCTCATTGCCGTCCAAATTCATTGGTCAAATGACCATGAATTTGTTTCCAAAACTTTTCCTTGATATATGCCTTATGTCCCCATATCTTTCCAAACTTTCTTGATTTCTATACCATAAGTTAACACTTTCCTTAATCCTTTGATATACTAACCAAAAATAACAAGGTCAACACTTACCATATATGTACTTGGCCGACACTTGCTATACATGTGCAGAAAAATTAAAAATAAAATTCATCTAGATGCTTAACAAGGGATTCAAACCTTCTCCCTCATGCACTAACTCATGCGCCAACACCACTTTGCCATTTACTCATCTTATGCTACTATTTAACACTTAATTCAACTTAAGTGTCAATGTCACTTGCTTCACTTCAATAAATTCTCGAACTAAAAAAAATATTTCATACCCGAATAATTCTATACTCTTCTTCCGAACTATAGTAGGCACAAAAAGAAATAAGAAAATTTTTCCTACATAATCTAAACACCAAAACATGCAATAATCGATACTCAAATTTTAGGGTGTTACACTAGGTCGGATAAGGAAGATGATGAAAAAAATGAAAAGGGATAGAAAGGAATGGGGAAAAAAAGAAAAAGAAAGAATGGAAAGAAAAAAAAGGAAATTAAAAAACAAGGTAAAAAATAAAAAAATAAAAAATATTTTGAAAAAAAATCTAATGATTATTGATAAAATAATAAAAATATAAACATATTTGATACAAAGAAAATTGTACGAGGAAAAGTAAGATAGTTTTTTTAATATTTTATTCGATTAACTTATTACACCAAATTCGAAAAAAATATTTTAAGCTATTATAGATAGATTTTTCTTTTTACCTAATTATGTTTCAACTTGGGACACAATCAGAAATTTTAAGTTAGTATATAAATAGATTAATACCTAACTAAGCTGGTGCCCATTTAATTTATGACACCAAACTCAGTAAAAAAATAAGTTTAGTATAGATAAATACTAAAAAAGGCGAAGCAAGAAATGTTGTTGAAGGATGAGCCGAATAATATATATAAAAATTTAAAGTAGAAATGAAAATTCTAAAAAAACTTGCAAAATATAAAATTTTTACTTTTAATTATTAAATATATTTAAATTATAAAATTAGTTTATTTTGAAGGCCTTACGAGTTAGATTCGAATTTGTATAAGTAAATTATTATTTTTATCAAAGTTTGGTTTGATTCAATGATAAAGTATCTAAGTATAAAACTATTATGTTGAGTATGACTCTTATTTCAGTCAAATTTGAGAAATAATCTTCTAGTTAAACTCTATTTATTTGTTTCAATCAAACTCTAATTAGTCTGGATTATTTTATTATTATTTGACCTATGAATTTAGCCTATAAATAGGCTCTTTTACAATCTTAGAACATTTACCCATTAGAGAACTCATAACACTTTTGGAGAATTTTGTGTTTACATTTTAAGGGTTCTTTGTCTTTTCGGGTTTCGGGGTTTTGTTTTTATCTCCATCTTTGTACTCTTCGTTCTTTTGCCATTATAGTAAAATTATCTTTGCCCGTGGTTTTTTATCCTCTTTGAAGAGGTTTTTCCACGTTAAATTTATGTGTTCAATTTTTCAATTTCTTCCACTATTTTTACTTTTTCATTGCTTTATCGGGTCGATCCCCAACAAGTGTTATCATAGCTAGTTCAATTTTCGTAGATCAGCCCATTCAGAGATGGAAACAACAAGGGTTAACATTAAGAAATTCGATGGTGTCACAAATTTCAATCTGTGGCAAGTTCGGATGATGACAATTTTAGTTCAGACCGGCCCGAAAAAGGTCGTTACCGAGAAAAAGCCCGAAAACCTAGATCAGTCAAAATGAGAAGAGCTTGATGAAAAGGCCTTCTCTGCAATCTAGTTGTGCCTTGCGAATAGGGTATTGCAGGAGGTAGTGATGGAGAAGACCTCATCTGCCTTATGGAAAATGTTAGAAACTCTTTGTGCGACTAAGTCTCTGGCTAACTATTTAGTGTTGAAACAACGTCTATTTACGTTTTGCATGAATGAAGGTGAGCTTCTTAGAGATCACATCAGTCAATTCATTACCCTTTTAAATGATTTAAATAACGTTGAGGTTCAGATTGATGATGAAGATTAGACTATGTTATTATTGTGTTCTTTACCCCCTTCATACAAGTCTTTCAGGGAGACCTTGATTTATGGAAGAGACAAACTCTCGTTCGAGGATGTGAAAGGTCATTTGTTGAGTAAAGACAAACTCAACAATGAGTTTGGTTCGGATAGCAAGGAAAATAGGCAAGATTACGTTTTGGTAGCATAAAAAAGGAAGACACAAGGTGTCGCTATTGTAAGAAGTTAGGTCACGTCAAAGTAGATTGTTATAAATTGTAAAATAAAAAGGTTGCTGAGAGTAACGAGGAAGATGTAGCTAGTGCTAATTTGGCCAACAAAAGCGGTGATGATTTCTTACTAGTGTCAATGAGCGAAAGCTCCGAGCTTACGTCTAAATGGATCCTAGATTTGGGATGTTCTTTCTACATGTGTCCCAATAGAGAATTATTCTCTACATACAGTTCAATTGAAGGTGGAGTTGTGCACATGGGAAATGATTCATCCAGTAAGGTAATTGGTATTAGTACTGTTAAAATTAGGATGCACGATGGAACGATTAGGACACTCTAAGATGTCAGATATGTACCTGATTTACGAAAGAATCTCATCTCCTTGAGGAATTTAGTCTCGAAAGGTTACAGAATCAACATCGAGTCGAGCGGCATTAAGGTATCTCATGGGGCTCTCGTTTCGTTAAAAGGTAAAAAAACCGATAGTCTTTATATTCTGGAAGGTTCTACAGTGACTGGTGAAATCGGACGTCCCTCATCTGTTCCGGAGTCGAAGTCAACTCGTTTGGAGTGGAGGCAACTTGGTCATAGGAAGGAAAAAGGTATGATCATTTCATTGGAGAGAGGTTCTCTTTTGGGTGTAGGTTTTGAAAAGTTAGGGCACTGTGTTCGTGAAAATCAGACCCGAGTTAGTTTTGATTTGGTAGTGTACAAGTCGAAGGCTAGAAGTCTTCCAGTTTCTAAGCACAGATTCGACTCAACTAATTCCCTGCATAGTTCAAGATAGGCCCTTGGCGGGCTGTGGCAAAGATGGCGTTGTGGAAATATGAGTCAAGGTGGAGATTTGTTGAGTATGACTCCTATTTCAATCAAATTTGAGAAATAATCTTCTAGTTAAAATCTATTTATTTGTTTCAATCAAACTCTGATTAATCTATATTATTTTATTATGATTCGACCTATGAATTTAGCCTATAAATAGGCTCTTTTACAACCTTAGAAAATACACCCATTAGAGATTAGAACTCATAACACTTTTGGAGAATTTTGTGTTTACGTTTTGAGGGTTCTTTGTTTTTTCAGGTTTCAGAGTTTAGTTTTTATCTCCATATTTATACTCTTCGTTCTTTTGCCATTATAGTAAAATTATCTTTGCCCATAATTTTTTATCCTCTTTGGAGAGGTTTTTCCACGTTAAAATTGTGTGTTCAAATTTTCAATTTCTTTCGCTATTTTTACTTGTTTGTTTCTTAATCGGGTCGATCCCCAACAAATTAAATTATTTTAAATCTATTGATAAATGGATGTCTATATAACTCCAAAATTCATTCTTTTATAACTCCTAAATTTATTCTTTCGTAAAACCTAAAGAATTTATAGGGTGCTTTAATTATCTTTTTGTAACCTATGGTGATTGAGACCTTACAAATAGAAGGCAAGTATAAACTTTTTTTGTATGCAAGTGAAAGTTGAATCATCCTTTCATTTTTCTATTCTTCTCTCTTGTTCATTCTATAATTTTATTAGTTTATAATACATTATCAACACAATATTTCTTAGAAATAAAATTCTTATGTATTGAAGATTTGACTTACCATCCATGATGTTTCATTTGAAGCTTTATACACAAAATGAAAAAAAATTGCATGGAGTTTTTATTTAATGTTTCATATTGAATTATTATTATTTTTAGATTCTTGATTAATTATGATGGTTTTGTTTAATTTATTTTATTTCTATATTTTAAGGATAGCGAAAGATTTGATATCAATATAGATATTGATCAAAAGTAATTTTATGTCAAAATTTATGGATTGCTTGCAGTTGCTATTGAAACTTTCGTAGAAGATAAGAATTTGAGGTAAATTTGCTTATCACATCACATGCCTATATGCACCTACATTTTTGTTCATAAAAAATGTTTTTCCTTAATATATTCTATTTGATAATTGCTTGGTGATTATGTTTGAACGATGATAGATTAATTTTAATTTTATAAATTGATAGATTTATAAACCACGATCCATAATATTATCGATCACTTTTATTAATCAAGGACTAAGGTTCGTCACAGTATATGATCTTGCATCGGTTCTTAGTCATCATTAAACTAGTTGTTTTTTTGTGTTTATTTGATAGTCATCATTCTAGGTAACATATGTTTTTGGACTTTGATATTGTTTAAAATTCTCTTAATCAACAATGATAAACTTAATCAAGATTCTTTCACACCAAACAATCAAATATTATTTCACATCAAACATGTGTATTTTAAGTCCTTTTAATGAAAAATTTTGAGGAATGTCTTAATTGATTTTTGGGCCAATTTTATTGTAGAATTTCATGTTTAAGTACAACCAATTTTTTCAACTCTTGAATGATTTTAGTTGACTACATTGACTATTGTATAGTTGTTGAGTGTATTTTGTGCATTTTATTTTATTTCATTTAGCAATCAATGAGCAATTATAAGTGAAATTATTTTAGTAAACATGAGATGTATGATTTTGAAGTAAATTTCATGCATGTCTGCAATGTTTTATGAAAATTTTGCTAGCAGTAGCATTATATCAGGTTTCATATTTTAGATGTCAGTTTTATCCATACATTTGATTTACAATAAACTCTATGCATGACTTGTCTATTTCTTTATAATTAATTGATGATGCAAAACTCTTGTAAAAAGGGTTTTAAAAGTATTCTTTATTGATATCATGCCTTCTTATGGCTGAACAAAATAACGAGTTATTCGTCCCCATGGTTTTGCTCCATTCCCTGAAGTGAATTTGAGATGGGCATGGTGGGTGAATTGACATACTTTCTTAGGTTCCAAATTAATCAACTGAAGGATGGTATATTCCACTCATAAGAGAAGTATGCTTAGAACCTTGTGAAAAAGTTTGGCCTAAAGAATTCCAAGCCTGCCAAAACTCCCATGTCAACAAGTGAGAAAATGTGTGCAGATGCAACGAAAGTGCCCACTTCCAATACCACGTAAAGAAGCATGATTGGAAGCATATTATACCTCACTGCTATTTGACCAAAATAGCGTTCCAGTGTTGGGGTATGTGATAGGTACCAAGCAAATTCTAAAGAATAACATGTCAAAGTTGTCAAAAGGATTATTAGGTATATGCATGAAATATCATATTTGGAAGTTTGATTTTCTAAAGATAGTGAATGAACCTTGTAGGTTACAATGATACTGATTGAGTTGGGAACATTGATGATCGAAAGAGCACATCAGTAGGATGCTTTTACTTGGCATCAAACCTAGTCTCATGGTACAGTAAGAAGCAAGCTACAATTTCACTTTCAACATAAAAAGTAGAGTACATAGCTGCTAGAAGCTATTGTGCTTAATTACTATGGATGAATCAGATGATAGAGGAGTTTAGAGTAGCTTTGCCAATGGCCACTGCATATTATGATGACACAAATGCTACAACATCTCTAAGAATCCAATGATGCACTCAAGGACTAAACACATAGACATTAGGCATCATTTGTAACAGCCCGTTTTTAGTCAAATCGGAACAATGGTTTTGGGACCACAAATATGAAGTCAAAATATTTATTTTATTATTATTTTATTGTTTACAACATGAATATATGATGGTGTGAAATTTTCGTGAAGAAATTTTATTGTTTAAATGCTTAATTTGATAAAAAGGACTAAATCGCAAAAAATGAAAAAGTGTTGTTCTATTAGCTAAAGGTGTCAAATAGCTATAGAACCTTAAAGATAAGGTCCTTAAGTAGTAATTAGACCACTATTATGATAGTGGATAATAATGGCATGGTATAAATGAAATTTTGAATTAATTTAAAGGTTAATTTTGGTAATTGATTACTAAAGGTTAATTAATTAAAACAAAAACCATTTTTATTCATTATCTTCATCATCTAGTCGAAACTTAAAGAGAAAAGAATCTATTTTTGTGTTTAACACTCGGAAACTCTAATTTCTTCAATTAGGTATGTATTTTGACTCGGTTTTTGATGATCTCTATGTTTTTGTAATCGTTGCAGCTCAATTTAGCTAGCCCATACCTTTAATTTTGAAACTGTTAAAGATTTTAAGAGTTTCCATTGTTGAATCTATGTGTTCTTTGATGTTTAATGTTGAAATATGAAAACTTGATGATAGTTTTACATGTTTTGTTAAGTGATTTTTGATGAAAATGCATAATAGGGATTAAATTGTGAAATGTGCGAATTGTGTGGTTAAAATGTGAAATAAATGAAAGTTTTAGGGACCTATATATAATTTGGCCAATCATGGGTTTTGTTGAATTGTGTGAATTTTGTGTATTTGTGAAATAGGGACTAAATTGATTAAATGCGAAAGTTTAGGGGCTAATGTGTAAAAATGCCCAAATGTGTATTTTTGGATTAATTGAATGAGTAGATGAATAAATAAGTTAATTTTGAATTCATATAGATCAAGAAAGAAAGAATTCATATTTAGATCGGGGAAAAGCAAGGTTATCTAGTAGTCGACCCGATCCGTCAATTTCGAATACGAGGTAAGTTCGTATGTGATGATTACTGTAACACCCCAAACCCGACCCATGCGTTAAGGCTAGATCTGACATGTCACATGAGAAAAATACACTTAAGTCCTTTACATTGTACGTAATTAGATTTGTTAAAAATCAAGGAAAACAAGTTTAAATTTAAAATGATTGACAATATATTACTAACTTTGAAGATTGTTTAATAAATCGATAAATTAGAAGTAATGATTTACAAACCGTGACTTTTAAAAATTATTGATGAAAATTTGAGGGAAAATTTATGTGAAATCCATTTGCATATCCATTTTAGAAAAAAAAGATCTTTATTTAAATTTTTAGAAAAATCCCATTAAAAGTAATTTGAGCAAAATCATATGTACGTCAAACATAAAGCAAAACAAAATAATCCAGAGGCCTTATTACAACATTTAATTCAAAATATTAAAGAAATAAAGTAAACGAAATAGTAATCCAAAGTCCAAATAAAATCGTTTCTGAAGTATGGCCCCCACCAAGTCATCCATGGCCCAAGTCCACGTCACTGAGCATTACCTGCAAGGGTTAAGGAAATGGGGTGAGTTACTAGAACTCAGTGTATAATCCCCTTACCGTTGTCCACTGGCTTGAACCCATTTAGCATCATCCTGGGCCTAAGCCCATTTGCAAAATAATAAATAATTGAGACAAATGTAAGAATGTATGCAACCCATCCCATCCAGCCAATCTCTCCCCCGTACCATCCAATCTCTCCTGTGGGGATCAAGTCAACCCACCCTGCCAGTCTCTCCAATTTGCAGTCAAGCTGCCTTTTATAATATTCGTGGCTGAGCCACCAGATTCATATATGGTATTATAGTCGGCACATGGCCTTATTCACGGTGGCACAAAGCCATGTTTACATTGGCACATAGCCATTATCAGAATTTGTGGCATTGCCACCGGGCTACACTTCTCTTCATTCAAATTTCCCATCCCATGCAATATGTAAAGATGCATAATAACATAAAATATTCATATATAAATATCAACCATTTAATCTATTGAATCCTTTTTATGAATCTGCCCATTAAAGCAATGTAATCATTCGACCCACTAAGGCATTTAAACAAATCGGCCCATAAGAGCATTTCGGTAAATCGGCCCAATAGGGGCATTTCGGTAATTCGGCCCAATAGGGGCAATCTATCAAATAAGCCCATTAAGGCAATTTATCAATTCTGCCCATTAAGCAATTTCGTAATTCGGTCCTTTAGGGGCATTTTCGTAATTCGCACAATGATATTATTGATTTTGTTAATTTTATCAAAATAGTGTATCTTAGGCCAATTCTTCCGGTTTACGCCCTATTACGATTTTAGTCATAGCGATTTATTTCCAATATGATATCAATCTTAAAACCCACAAAAAACGGTGTGAGATTTACACACCTGATTACTGTAAGTACTAGGCTTTCTTGATCTTCGACACCTAAGATATCATAACGCTCGATTAGTCGACATACGTGATTTATTAATAAACTCTAAAATGAACGATATAAAGTGTTTACCCTTGGAATCGTGAATGACCACGATTTGTCGGTTTTCCCCAGATGACGGTCCACAACCCGATGGAAAATCCCGAACCGCCGATACAGCCCTTCGTTTGAATTTAGGAGTAGGGATTGTAAATCCGCTCCTTTTTTGATCTCCAATCGCTATCCCTTTTGATTTGATATTGCTTGCCTCTATTGAATAAGATTTTAGTCAAAACGATATTTCGTTAGACTATGGATTGCCTAATGACAAAGGATTCAGCTTACCAATATAATCGTACTATCAACAAGTCGATGACTCGAGCGATTTAGTCCCTAAAATATGTAGTCGATTAGCCAACCTTCAATCCGATTAACACAACAACCAAATGGAGTTATCGAATGGACTAAGAAGGAACTCCTTACCTTAAACAATTATAAACCCGTTTCTCACGATCGTCCTATGACTAGAGATGATTAGGCAATGTTGTGGTATTTGGCCTCCCTCTTAATCACTACGAAGAAGAAAATGATCACGTTTGAGAGAGTAGAATAAAATGATGGTCTCGATTAATAGGACCATCCCATGCCAAGGGCATACATTCGGCTAGGAGAAAGAAAAATAGAATGTTTGAATAGAATCACTTACCGATTGATCAAAGAAGTGAGTGATAACTCGAATGAGAAAGAAAGAATAATGAAGAGATGAAAGGTTTCGGCTATGGAGGAAAAATGGGCAAAATATTCGGTTATGGTGGTAAGGATTTAGAGAAGAAGTAAGAATGCTTGAAGAATTTTGTGAAAAAGAAAAGAAAGGGGAATAAGGTTGTTTGACTAGTTTTGGTTTTCAAGAGAGGATGAGTGAACAAATTTCGGTCTCAATGGTTTGGTACTTTCGGCATACAAGAAGGAAAAAGAAGAAACAAAATGCACACTCAAGGCTTGAAGATTCAGCAAGGAGGAGAAGAAATTTGGAGAGAAAAAAAATGACACAAAAGGTTGCAAGTAGGAATTTTGGCCAAAACAAACACCAAAGCTTTTACCAAAAGGAAAAGAAAAATTCGGCTAAGCCTCCCTATGCCAAAACCGTCCATGCCTTTGCAAATAGGCCAAAATTTGCCAACCCAAAACTTTCCATAACACTTTCCTCTCTTTGTGCCAACATGTTCCCCATACTTTCCCCTTTCGATTGATTTCTTTCACTACCTTCATCCTTTCCAAATTTCCTTAGCCACCTTGCCAAAAATAAAAAGTCCAACTTGCCTTATTTACAAGCTTGGCCGACACTTAGGGAAAGAGTGCAAAAATAATAGTCAAAATTTGCACATTATGGGATTTGAACCTCTTCCCTCCATACTCTTCACTTAATGCCCTAACCTCTTTGCCATATGCTCACTTATGCTAGCACATTACTTATTTATTTCTATAAACATTGAGGTCACTTACTATATCTCCTTAAAGTGCTAAAACACAAAATTTTTACTTGGGCCTAAATAAACCCCAAGCCTTCTCAGGACCCTTAAACATACACAGTTAATAATTTAACTAGCTCAACGCAAGAAATAATGCAACACATAAAATTCCAAATTTTAGGATGTTACAATTCTACCCCCTTAAAGAAAGTTTCGTCCTCGAAATTTACTTGATTAAAAGAGGTGAGGATATTGCTGCCGAATCGCGTCCTCAGGTTCCCATATAGCTTCCTCCGCTCCGTGATTGCGCCATAATACTTTAACCAACGGTACTAACTCCCTTCTCAGCACCTTAATGTCCCGATCTAAAATTTGCACTGGTTCCTCTTCGAAAGACAAATCCGGTCTTATCTCAACTTCCTCTACCGGTACTATATGAGACGGATCCGAACGATAACGTCTTAACATCGAGACATGAAATACGCTATGTATCTGACTTAATTCCAGAGGTAACTCAAGTTGATAAGCCACTGGTCCAACACGCTTCAATACCCGGTAAGGTCCGATGAACCTAGGGCTCAACTTGCCCTTCCGTCCAAATCTAAAGATCTTCTTCCAAGGTGAGACCTTCAGAAAGACCTGATCACCCACCGCAAATTCTATATCCTTATGCTTTAGGTCCACATACGATTTCTGTCTGTCCGAAGCTTCCTTTAACCGTGCCCGAATTACCCTTACTTTTTCCTCCATCTCCGAGATCAACTCAGGACCCAACAACTGTCGCTCCCCTAGCTCAGTCCAACAAGTAGGAGTACGACACCTACAACCATACAACGCCTCATAGGGTGCCATCTAGATGCTGGATTGATAGCTGTTATTGTATGCAAACTCTGCCAAAGGTAAGAAATCCTCCCAACTACCCCTGAAATCGATCACACAACCCCTCAACATGTCTTCCAGAATCTGAATTACTCTCTCCGACTGACCATCTGTCTAAGGATGAAATGTCGTGCTGAAATTTAACCTTGTTCCTAAAGCTTCATGTAAAGCTTTCCAAAACGTGATGTAAACCTAGGGTCCTTGTCCGATATAATAGACACTGGTACCCCATGTAACCTCACGATCTCTGCTACATACAACTTGGCCAACACGTAATGAGTAATCCAAATGCGAGCGGTAGGAAATGGCGATCTTCGTCAACCAATCCACTATTACCCAAACGGAATCTTTCTTAATAGGCGATAAGGGTAACCCACTAACAAAGTCCATCGTTATCCTTTCCCATTTCCATAATGGAATTTTCACCGGTTGTAGCAATCTCGACGGCAATTGATGTTCCGCCTTCACTTGCTGACATGTCAAGCACTTACTCACGAAATCAGTAACCTCTTGTTTCAACCCTGGCCACCAATTCTGCTCACGAAGGTCTCAATACATTTTATTTCCCCCGGGGTGCATAGCATATGGGCTACTATGCGCCTCACGCAGAATCATTTGTCTCAATTCCAGATCTTTGGGCATACAAATTCTTTCGCGGAAACACAATACTCCACCACTATTCAATCCAAAATCCCCTATCACACCACCTTCCACTTGCTGAAGTAAGGAACGCAATCTTTCATCTGATAACTACTTTTCCTTAATCTGGCTTACCCACGCAGGCTTCACCTGAAGTTCGGCTAGCAGACTACCATCTTCATACAAACTGAGATGAGCAAACATCGCTCTCAAATTCGATATCACCTTACGACTCAACGCATCTGCCACCACGTTAGCCTTTCCGGGATGATACTCGATTGAAAAGTCATAATCATTCAACAGTTCTATCCACCTCATTGTCTTAAGTTCAACTCCTTTTGGGTAAGGAGGTACTTTAGACTCTTATGATCCGTATAGATGATCGACTTCTCACCAATGCATGAGATAGTGTCTCCAAATCTTCAAAGCAAACACCACCTTGTAGCCAACTCCAAATCATGAGTGGGATAATTCACTTCATGCGCCTTAAGCGCGAAATGCATAAGCCACCACTTTTCCTCCTTGCATCAACACACATCCCAAGCCCGTGTGTGATGCATCACAGTAAACAATAAACTCTTTTCCAGCCTCAGGTTGAATCAATACTGGTGCTTCTATCAGAATCTTCTTCAATTTCTCATAGCTCTCTTGCTGCTGATCTGACCACACAAATGGTACTCCCTTGCGTAATGACTTAGTTAGGGGGTGCAAAGCAATCAACGAAAACCCTTCAACGAAACGCAGTAATAATAACGGTAATCCTAAGAAACTCCAAATTTCAGCTACTGACTTTGGTGGTTTCCAATCCAACACAGCCTCGACCTTCTGGGGATCAACTCTAATTCCTTCGGTAGACATAACATGCCCCAAAAAGGTCACTTCCCTCAACCAAAATTCACACTTACTGAACTTGGCATAAAGTTGTTTCTCCCTTAATATCTGTAATACTACCCGCAGATGTGAGTCGTGTTCTCCTTCATTCTTCGAGTACACCAAGATGTCATCTATGAACACCACCACAAACCGATCCAAATAAGGTTGGAAGACCCGGTTCATCATGTCCATAAATGCAGCTGGTGCATTAGTCAACCTAAATGGCATCACCAAGAACTCATAATGCCCATAACGAGTTTGAAACGCAGTCTTATGAATATCCGCCTCCTTGACCCTAAGCTGGTGATAACCCGATCTCAAATCTATCTTTGAAAAAACTGAAGCTCCTCACAGTTGATCGAACAGATCATCGATTCTCGGTAATGGATACCTGTTCTTGATCGTCAACTTATTCAACTGCCTATAATCGATGCACATACGCATCGACCCATCCTTCTTCTTGACGAACAAGACCGGCACTCCCCACGGTGACACACTCAGTCGAATGAATCCCCAATCCAACAACTCCTAAATTTGAGCCTTAAGCTCCGCTAACTCCTTTGGCGCCATTCTATAAGGAGCAATGGACACCGAAGCCGTTCCTGGCAATAGCTCAATGCCAAACTCTACCTCCCGATCTGGAGGCAATCCTGGAAGTTCCTCAGGAAAGACGTCCGAAAACTCTTTCACCGTTCTAACACTTTCCACCGACAATTCCTTAGCATCCAAAACACTAATGATAGCTAGAAATGCTCCACACCCCTTTCGCACCAACTTTTCTGCCTTTAAAGCAGATACCACATTAGACAAATAGTTTATTCTTTCACCTATCATCATTACCTCCTTATCCTCCGAAGTTCTAAGTATCATCTGTTTTGCAGCACAATCCAAGTTCGCACGGTGTTTCACCAACCAATCCATGCCCAAAATAAGGTCAAACTCGCCGAATGGCAGTTCCATCAAATTTGCCAAAAATATTTCCCCCTGAATTTCTAAGGGCACATCTCTAAACAATTTATTCACTAACAGCGGCTGTCCTAAAGGACTAATTACAGTTGTTTCTCTAGCAGTAATCTCGGATCTAATGTTCAGATTTCCAGATACAACACAAGCAACATACGAATGGGTGGATCCGATATCTATCAAAGCAGTAACAGGTACATCAAATATGAAGAATGTACCGGTTATTACATCAGGTGTGTCACCATCCTCTCGACATTTGACCGCATAGACCAACCCTGGCTGTCTTGCCTCCGCGTTACCCCTATTACCAGTACCTCTACCCGGTGCACCCTGACCTCGCCCTACACCATTACCACCTCGACCTGGCCCACGGCCTCTCGATGGCTGCTGAGCACCTCTAGCTGGCTGTACAATATCATTACGAACACCCTGAGTATGAGTAGGTTGTCGAGGGCAATCTCTAAACTGATGATCCTTGGAACCACATCTGAAACAACCACCGGTTCTCTTCCAACATTCACCCGAGTGAAATCTCCCACAATCAGCACAAGGCTGTAACTGATTAGTAGCAGCTGGAGCACCCGCTCGAACTGGTCCCTCATTTCTAGCCCTTTTTTGAAAACCTCTAGCAGGACCTGAGTACCCAGAGTCTCTCTTGTTCCTGCCCCTATCCTTATCTCGGTTTTGTCTCTCCGAGTGCTTATCCTCCTCAGCTATCTTGGCTTTCTCCACCAGTGTGGCAAAATTCCTCTCCTTCTGTGGGGCTATCAGTACCCGCAACTCATCACGCAACCCGTCCTCAAAACGCACACAGCGTTCATAATCAGTCGGCACAATTCCTCGAGCGTGCATCGACTCGGTGCACCGCAAAGTGCGCCTCATATCTTTGCCACGATTTACCTCCCTGGACCAGATTTAAGAACTCCTTCCTTCGGGAATCCACATAGCTAGCCTCAACATACTTTCCTTGGAATGCGGTCTTGAAAAATTACCAGGTAATGCGATCGGCCTGAGTTCCTTCCCGAACAGTGAGCCACCATTGATACGCCTCGTCTCTCAACAAGGACACCGCTCCTTTTAGTTTTTGCTCAGCGGTGCAATCCAGATCGTCCATGATCCGCTCCACAGCCTTAAGCCAGTACTCCGCTACATTTGGGGCCACACCCGAAATACCCCTAAAAACCTCAGCACCGTTCGATCTGAGTCGTTCCGAAATTGACCCACGAGCTGCTGGCCCAGTTCTTACCCCAGCAACCCTTTCCAAGACTCACAACATTGCTTGGGATAGAGCGTCGTCCTCCCTCATACGATCATGTGACCCAGCTTCAGTCACAGGTGACGCAGGTGCGTCCATTTTCGGCATATGTCCCGACGCCTCAGACACAACTCTAGCGCCTCGGCCTCTACCACGGCCACGTCTACCGCGTCCACGTCCTCTAGTGCTCATTTTGACTAATTCGATTTAATCTGATTAAAAGTCTTATGAATCAGTATATTATTTCAGTATTTATTAAACAATATTTTATGAGGTATAAGAAGTAAGGTCATTTTCGCAACCGCATCCTATAGTTTCAATCTCTATTGTTTCAATACCTAAAACTAAAAGTTCTAGTGTATTCCTACAGTCAATTCACAATAATCATAATCATACAATAGTAACATATACTTACTTGACTTGGTGCCGGATACTCGTGGTGCCATACTTCTTTTAAAACATGCATTTTTTTTAAAAATTCAAACAACTTTGGAAAACGTTTTTGAACCCAAACCACAGCTGAGTTTTGAAACTTGGCTCTGATACCATAAAATGTAACACCCTAAACCCGACCCATACGTTAAGGCTAGATCTGACATGTCACATGAGAAAAATACACTTAAGTCCTTTACATTGTACGTAATTAGATTTGTTAAAAATCAAGGAAAATAAGTTTAAATTTAAAATGATTGACAATATATTACTAACTTTGAAGATTGTTTAATAAATTGATAAATTAAAAGTAATGATTTACAAACCGTGACTTTTAAAAATTATTGATGAAAATTTGAGGGAAAATTTCTGAGTTAAAAATATTTATGTAAATTTATGTGAAATCCATTTGCATATCCATTTTAGAAAAAAAAAGATCTTTATTTAAATTTTTAGAAAAATCCCATTAAAAGTAATTTGAGCAAAATCATAGGTACGTCAAACATAAAGCAAAACAAAATAATCCAGAGGCCTTATTACAACATTTAATTCAAAATGTTAAAGAAATAAAGTAAACAAAATAGTAATCCAAAGTCCAAATAAAAACGTTTCTGAAGTATGGCCCCCACCAAGTCATCCATGGCCCAAGTCCACGTCACTGAGCATTACCTGCAAGGGTTAAGGAAATGGGGTGAGTTACTAGAACCCAGTGTATAATCCCCTTACCGTTATCCACTGGCTTGAACCCATTTAGCATCATCCTGGGCTTAAGCCCATTTGCAAAATAATAAATAATTGAGACAAATGTAAGAATGTATGCAACCCATCCCATCCAGCCAGTCTCTCCCCCGTACCATCCAATCTCTCTGTGGGGATCAAGTCAACCCACCCTTGCGGTCTCTCCAATTTGCGGTCAAAGTTGCCTTTTATAATATTCGTAGCTGAGCCACCAGATTCATATATGGTACTATAGTCGGCACATGGCCTTATTCACGATGGCACAAAGCCATGTTTACATTGGCACATAGCCATTATCAGAATTTGTGGCATTACCACCGGGCTACACTTCTCTTCATTCAAATTTCCCATCCCATGCAATATGTAAAGATGCATAATAACATAAAATATTCATATATAAATATCAACCATTTAACCTATTGAATCCTTTTTATGAATCCGCCCATTAAAGTAATGTAATCATTCGGCCCACTAAGGCATTTAAACAAATCGGCCCATAAGGGCATTTCGGTAAATCGACCCAATAGGGGCATTTCGGTAATTCGGCCCAATAGGGGCAATCTATCAAATAAGCCCATTAAGGTAATTTATCAATTCTGCCCATTAAGCAATTTCGTAATTCGACCCTTTAGGGGCATTTTCGTAATTCACACAATGATATTATTGATTTTGTTAATTTTATCAAAATAGTGTATCTTAGGCCAATTCTTTCGGTTTACGCAAATTTATCAATTCTGCCCATTAAGTAATTTGGTAATTCGGCCCTTTAGGGGCATTTTCGTAATTCGCACAATGATATTATTGATTTTGTTAATTTTATCAAAATAGTGTATCTTAGGCCAATTCTTCCGGTTTACGCCCTATTACGATTTTAGTCATAGCGATTTATTTCCAATATGATATCAATCTTAAAACCCACGAAAAACGGTGTGAGATTTACACACCTGATTAAGGTAAGTACTAGGCTTTCTTGATCTTCGACACCTAAGATATCATAACGCTCGATTAGTCGACATACGTGATTTATTAATAAATTCTAAAATGAACGATCTAAAGTGTTTACCCTTGGAATCGTGAATGACCACGATTTGTCGATTTTCCCCGGATGACGGTCCACAACCTGATGGAAAATCCCGAACTGCCGATACAGCCCTTCGTTTGAATTTAGGAGTAGGAATTGTAAATCCACTCCTTTTTTGATCTCCAATCGCTATCCCTTTTGATTTGATATCGCTTGCCTCCATTGAATAAGATTTTAGTCAAAACGATATTTCGTTAAAATATGGATTGTCTAATGACAAAGGATTTGGCTTACCAATATAATCGTATGATCAACAAGTCGATGACTCGAGCGATTTAGTCCCTAAAATATGTAGTCGATTAGCCAACCTTCAATCCGATTAACACAATAACCAAATGGAGTTATAAAATGGACTATGAAGGAACTCCTTACCTTAAACAATGATAAACCCGTTTCTCACGATCGTCCTATGACTAGAGATGATTAGGCAATGTTGTGGTATTCAGCCTCCCTCTTAATCACTACAAAGAAGAAAATGATCTCGTTTGAGAGAGTAGAATAAAATGATGGTCTCGATTAATAGGACCATCCCATGCCAAGGGCATACATTCGGCTAGGAGAAAGAAAAATAGAATGTTTGAATAGAATCACTTACCGATTGATCAAAGGAGTGAGTGATAACTTGAATGAGAAAGAAAGAATAATGAAGAGATGAAAGGTTTCGGCTATGGAGGAAAAATGGGCAAAATATTCGGTTATGGTGGTAAGGATTTAGAGAAGAAGTAAGAATGCTTGAAGAATTTTGTGAAAAATAAAAGAAAGGGGAATAAGGTTGTTTGACTAGTTTCGGTTTTCAAGAGAAGATGAGTGAACGAATTTTGGTCTCAATGGTTTGGTACTTTTGGCATACAAGAAGGAAAAAGAAGAAACAAAATGCACACTCAAGGCTTTAAGATTCGGCAAGGAGGAGAAGAGATTTGGAGAGAAAAAAAATGACACAAAAGGTTGCAAGTAGGAATTTTGGCCAAAACAAACACCAAAGCTTTTACCAAAAGGCAAAGAAAAATTCGGCTAAGCCTCCCTATGCCAAAACCGTCCATGCCTTTGCAAATAGGCCAAAATTTGCCAACCCAAAACTTTCCATAACACTTTGCTCTCTTTGTGCCAACATGTTCCCCATACTTTCCCCTTTCTATTGATTTCTTTCCCTACCTTCATCCTTTCCAAATTTCCTTAGCCACCTTGCCAAAAATAAAAAGTCCAACTTGCCTTATTTACAAGCTTGGCCGACACTTAGGGAAAGAGTGCAAAAATAATAGTCAAAATTTGCACATTATGGGATTTGAACCTTTTCCCTCCATACTCTTCACTTAATGCCTTAACCTCTTTGCCATATGCTCACTTATGCTAGCACATTACTTATTTATTTCTATAAACATTGAGGTCACTTACTATATCTCCTTAAAGTACTAAAACACAAAATTTGTACTTGGGCCCAAATAAACCCCAAGCCTTCTCAGGACCCTTAAACATACACAGTTAATAATTTAACTAGTTCAACGCAAGAAATAATGCAACACATAAAATTCCAAATTTTAGGATGTTACAATTACATTATAAATGTATGTTAAAATGCTTTAATATTGCGTAGATTGTTAAAACAGGATTATGGATAATGTATGAATTGTGAAAATGACTTTACGGATGCATTCGATGATAGAAACGAAAAGTGTGAAAGCCTAGTTGAACCTTAAGAATAGTTTTGGATACTATTGACATGTCAGTAAGTGATACGTTGAGTTGGCTTTAGGCCATGATATTAGCACTTCGGGTGCATATTTTACCGATTTGGCTTCGGGCCATGCATATCGGATGATTTGGCTTCGGGCTATGATAATAGTTCTTCGGATAAGTTACCTTAATTTGGCTACGGGCCATGGTATAGGTACTTATCGTACGAGACTCTTGAGTATCTGATTTCTATTCTGAATGGTTCAATGGGTAAACGAATGATGTGGTTGAGAAAGAGGTTAATACAAGGCGATACAGGTACGTACAGAACCTATTCGAGTATTAAATAGTGAAAGTTCGATGAGTTTGTATTTGATCATGTTTTGAGACACGAGAAAGGTTTGTAGTTAATGTGTATATGGTTTTGTCATGTGTAATTGGTTGATTTGCATTTATTCGATGAAATAATTTATTCACATACGAGCTTACTAAGCTATGAAGTTTACTTCAGGTTATTTTTCTATGTTTTATAGTGAATCAAGGCTAGCTCAGATCCGGGAGTCACCGGAAACATCATCGCACTATCAAACATCTAATTTGGTACTTTTGAATTATACATTTATGGTATATGGCATGTATAAGCTAGAGGTGGTATTTTGGTTGTGATTATAGCCATGAGATTTGGCTTTTAAATGATGTTAATATTGATGTGTATTTGGTTATTAGAAATGGTTGTTAATGACTCTTGTAAGATGGATTGTTTTGGCATGGTTGTAACCAAGACATTATGGAAGTTAAAATGGTTATTTGAATTATGGTGGATGAAAGCTTGAGAAAGGTCTTATTGTGGCATGAACTTATATGTCAAATTGGTAGTTAAATAGTATGTATTCTGATGAATGAATTGATTGAGTTGAGGATGGTTTTCGGTTGTGAATATTAAGTTGGTATATATATTGTATGAATTAAGGTTAAAGATCATGTTGTTTTGGTATATATTTGAGTAAGTGAAATGGTTGTATTTGTATAGCATGAACTGTGCATGAATTGGGATTGATTTGGCTGCCCTTTGTGTATGGAAATGGTACCATTTTACCTTATGTAGGTACATTGAAGTTGGGGTGGAAAATTGGCCATGAAAATGGCTTATTTTTGTCCACACGGGCGTGTGTCTCAGCCGTGTGTGACACACGATCATGTTACATGGCCGTGTGTCCCCTGGTGTTGAAATTGAATTGAAGTCAGTATGCTCCACACGGTCTCACACATGGGCGTGTGAATGGCCGTGTGGTACAAGTCAGTATACCCCCTAATTAGCACACGGCCTAGCACAAGGGCGTGTCACTTGGCTGTGTTGCATAAGTCAGTATACCCTACATGTTTGGTACGTCCTAGCACACGGCCTGGCACACGGGTGTGTGTGGCCATTTCGAAGGGTACACGGGCTAGACACATGGGCATGTGGTTGGCCGTGTGGCCCAAGTCAGTATGTATGCCCTGTTTCCACACGGTCTGAGACACGGGCATGTCTGGAGCCATGTGAGGCACACGGTAAGTTCACACGGGCGTGTGACCCCTGTATGGTTGAATTTTTTTTAAAGTTTCCAAAATTTTCATATGTTATCAGTTTAGTCCCGAACCACTTCTAAAGCATGTTTAAGGCCTCGTAGGCCCTTATAAGGGACAATGTAATTGTGTTGAATGATTTATGAGAATGAATGCTTTTTATTTAATAAATGTATGCTATATGTTGTGAATTGATCGGTAATACCTTGTAACCCTACTCTGGCGACGGATACGGGTTAGGGGTGTTACATCATTTCATTTGAGAATTTGTTGAGAATGATTCAATGAAATTGAGGTGTATAGCAACTTAGAATCAATTGTCTGACTTGTTTATTAGGGCTTTAGACTCAACCAGGTTTGGAATATTGAGAAACTTAAATTGGGGTGTATTGAACTTGAATACTAAATAACTAAAGGAAGACATCCAAATAGCCACACATGATGTCACTTTGGTTAGATTTGGTAACTGAATACTTTGGCACCAAATCTTTTTATTTCTCAAGGGTAAAATTTCAAGATTGTCTCTCTTCATATCTTAAAGGGAAAATGGGTAATCGAGGTGGTTACTTATTTGGGGTATAAGAACATACTATTTTTTAATATTTTATTCATCTGCAAAGCATTCTTATGAACCCTAAAAGCAAAAACCCTTGTAAAGAAAGTTTTCTCTCTTATATTCTTTCTTTCAAAGCCTTTGATCTTCCAAAGTTTTCTCTCTTAGATTCTCAATGGCTAGAGTCAATATCACACTTTAAGAGGAGTATGAAAATGTTCAACAAGAGAAACAAGCTCATGCTAAAGGATCATCGGCTCTCCAAACTGATGATCAAACTACTCTACTTGCAAGGGCAATGAAAGTGCCCACTGCCATTGGTTACTTGTTGGTGAATCCACTAGTGCCAATAAATCAGTGCCATCGAGTAAGAACGATTCCTTGATTCAAGTAGTTACAACTCAAGGTGATGTTGCTCCCACTATTGATGAAAATAATATTAACAACCACAAATATTGAATCTACTCATTTTGTAAGCCTTGTTGGTGAAATTGAGTTTTTCACTAACATAACTGAACCAAATGTTATTGTACTTAAGTCTACAAGGGGGTAAGTTCAAACTCTGCAGGAGAAAATGTAGAATTAGGATATTCTTCTGATGAAATAAAGGTAACCACAGTGGTAGCCGCAATGCCTACTTCTATTCCCACCGCCACCATTTGATGTAGGAGAATATGTTCAATAGTAAAAAAAAGAACTTGAAGCCCTAACCTTATTAAAAAAGGCTAAAAAAGGAAAGGCACCTGCTCAGTCAAAGGCGTCTCAGAATAGAAAGACCATCGAAAGAAGCCCATCTAAAGTTTCATCTGATTTTTCTGACTCATCTAAGACTAAATTGGATCCAAGATTTGCAAATGATGTCCTTCTAAAGGAGCTAAATGGTGGAAAATCTTTATCCAAAAGGCCAAACGTGCTTATGATAGCCCAACAATGAAACATGAGGTTGAAACAAGCTTGAGTGCCCTCAGTGCTTGCTAAAATAGCAACCAAGGCGAGACTTAAAGAAGATACCTTGTTGGAAAAAAAAGATCAGACCTTCCTTACCCTTGCTTGCTTCAAGTGATACCTTGCTTTACTGAAGAAAAACATTGATGAAGTCAACTTTGCAAAATATGGGATTGACACCCTCCTCGATAATAATAACCAAACAAGATTTGTTAGCTTTGTCAAGCCTTGTGTGAGGCAAATGGTGCTTGAAATCTATGCTAATATCTTGAAAAGTATCACAAATGATCAAAGCAAGTTGTATTAGAAGGTATTTATTCAAGGAAGGTAGTATGACTTCAATCCTGCTCTAATAAATAAGGTGATGAATTACTATTGCCTGAACATGGTATATTTAGAGGAATCCATGGTCACAATTTCTTTAATCATCACAAAAAATGTCCATCTCAACTGGTAAGAGAAAGGCAATGTTCGAGTCTCATCCTTATCAATAGTCTATGCAACCTTGTTTAAGATTGCAACAAGGAATTGACTACCAAATAGCCAAAGGGATGCTATGATAAAAATTAAAGCTATGTGTTTCAAGAATGTGGTGAAGATGGTAGAGTTTGACCTTGGCAAACGTGTCTATAAAGAGATGGTCAAACACGCAAAATAGGTTCATGCTAGGTACTTTTTAACTTTTCTCTCCCTTATCTTTCAAGTTTTAATTGTTAAAATCCAAAACTTGTTTGAGTCATTGAATAACAAGAGAGATGTTGTTGAGTAGTACTGGAAAATACGATTTCAGAGCCCTATTTCTGTAAAATAAGTCCATAAATATTAAGAATTAACATTTACAAGGCTATTATAAAAATATATTATAAAAATATATTAAGTATTGGACTAGTAATTTTGCCGAATTAATAGTTAATTAAGGCTTAAGCACTAAATTGTAAAAGTTTAATTGCTATAGGTTTTTAACTGGACAAAGGCTTAGGGATTTAAATTGCATTTAACCAAAGGGCCAAATGGTTAATAAACAATTAGTAAGTTAAATTTACGGGATAATGATGTCAAGTTCCATTAACTATAATTAACTAGAAAATTAGATTAACTAAACCATGTTAGATTAATTAAGTAAGTTCATTTGGAACTTACCACTTTATTTTATTTTATGTATGTGCTTATTATGTTTGAATTTAACTATATATTATAATTGAGTAGAATTAATGAATTTGACACATATGTCTTAAAATGGACTAAATTGTAAATTCATGTAAGTATTGGTTATATCGAAGTGGTACAGGGTGCAAATACGAATATTGATTGAACATAGAATCTATATTGATAAATTAAATCATGCACATGGATTGGTAATGATATTCATACGAAATTCATGCTCCAGTGAACTTAGTAAAATGGTAGGATACGTATGGCATGCCATTAGGGTTATACATGTATTTGATCAGGGATTTACATGTTATTATGAGATCTAGAATTTGTTGTAGATTCTCGAGTTAAAAGTATCGTAGGTTTAGCCTGGATGGGTAACCTCAATATAATGTCAGCTTGTGTGAGCAACTCTGTTATAATGTCAGCTTGTGTTAGAAACCCTGATATACTATCAGCTTGTGTGAGCATTATATTCTCGTGTATCTCAATTCATTTTATTATAGCTCCATCTAGCTATATTCAATAAATTGAAAATAGAAACTTAATTGAAGACTGGAAATGAATTGGTGATTATTGATGCTTGATATGTGGATGGTTTCATGATTCCGTTAAGTCTCGACTTTATTGATGATTTGGAAATGTGACTAACTATAACACCTCAAACACGACCTAGACGTTACGGTCGAATTGTGGAGGTTAAATCATTCGTGAAAATGTTAAAGCTTAAGTTTTAATAAAAACCTACTTCCAACCTTAATAAAGCCTAATTATTTGCAACTATTTGAAAAAAGCTAATTTAATGGAAACCCGTGAGTAGTTTGAGGTAAAAATATGTTTAATAGCTTTTACTAAAAACAAATCCAAATATACTTAAATCATTATACAAGACAAAAACATATTAGCGAATTTCGATAAAAATTTGGTAGCGGAACTTTTTTTTTAGCAACTTGATCTTATCTATCTCATATTTACTATTTATTGCCTTATTTTAATCATCGGTTTATAATTAGTACTCTTGCATAACCAAAAACAAAAATAAATTTTAAAGTCCCAAACAATTTAAAATGTCCTAAAAGTCTGTAAAAGTCCATAAAAACATATCCCAAAACATACTAAATCAAAAACGTGAAAATTGGGCTCCAGTGTCGCCGTCCAATCCTAAGTTTGAGGAGCACTTAAAACGAATAAAACAAATGCGTGAGCTTTATGCCTAGTGTGTGATATGGCTCACATATAGCAGCACAAATCAGATTAGCATATTTTATAACATATTGATGACGTCACGAACTAACTAAAATACGACAAAGGCAAGCGCACCTATCAAATGGTAGTATAGCTATGGTGAGTCGGGAATATCGTATCCACGAGAACTAAAAGTACTAGTAGTTACTATCTTCTTATTATCTAGCCGAATAAATTGAAGGGATTTAATTTAACCTAATCTTAATTAACCTAATTACTAAGACGAAAGAGAGAATAAAGTAGGAAAATATTTGAAGAAAACCGATGAGAGAGACAATACCCAGGAAAGAATCCACCTAGACTTCACTTATTATTCTAAATCTGAATTAAATGATTTATTCACTTGTCTTGATCCGTAGAAATCCCTAACTTATGTAAATATCTCTTTCGAGAATAAAAGCAACTGACTCTAGGTTGATTAATTGAAATCTCTTTCTAATTAAAACTCCTATCGTCGCATTAACTCGATCTATGGATTCCCCTATTAGATTTAACTCTAATCCAATAGATTTATGTCATCCTATTTCTAGGAATGCATGCAACTCCACTCAATTATGCCAGATCTACTCTTAAACAGGGACTTTTGCTCCACTGAATAAGCACATCAATCATGAATTAATATCCTGAAAAAATTAAAACATGAAGTAAAAATACATAATTGAGATCAAGAACAAATATTTATCATGTAATTCAGAAAAAAATCAAATAATAAGATCCGTCTTAAGTTTTAATCCTCCCTAGGTATCTAGGGAATTTAGTTCATACTTTTGGGGGAAAACATTTCAAAATTAGGAAAACAAAAAAACATAAAGAAACCCAAAAACTTCGAGAGAAATTGAATAGAGATCTTCAGTCTTGAAGGAGATCCTGCTTCTGAGTTAAATATGTTGGCGTTCTTTGAGTCGTTTTTTCGTTTAGCTCTGTCTCTCCCCTTAGGTCTTCTTCTAATATGTATTTATAAAGTTTAGAATGCTTAGAAACCCTAAAAATTTGGTTTTTCCGCGTAACAGGGAAGCAGGGTGCAAAATCGACATGGGTTGGCACATGGGCGTGTGGCCAGACTGTGTGGCTCACATGGGCGTGTGGGCAGCCTGTGTTGAATTGCCCAGGCCGTGTGGATCTTGGAAACAGCTCTTTTTGCCCAATTTTGGCTTGTTTTTCGCCCGTTTCGCTCCCTTATGCTCACCTAAGTATAAAAACATGAATTTAAAGGATTAGGAGCATCAAATTCACTAATTCACATAATAAATCATCCAAAAATGCATCAAGAATGGGATTAAAAACATGTTACTTTTATGGCTTATCAAATATCCCCACACTTAAGCGTTTGCTTGTCCTCAAGCAAAATCCTCAACTCACAATTAAAATTAATCTTTCTCAACTTGTAATTCTCATCAATAATGTTTTGTCATAATTCACAAATAATCATACATTGATAATTCAACTAAAAGAGCATTAAAGATTCAAAAAATCTAAGTCGAGCATTTTTAAATCATGAAAACATAGGTATTTCCCCTTACCTAAGTTATTACTTTTAATTCAAAATCGAAAAGAATTGACATCTTCACTAAAGATTCACTCAAATCACTCAAAGTTTTTAAGGTTTAAAAATTAGGTACTCAACAGTCAAACATGAAAAGTCATTACCATAGGCTTGCATGAAAATCAAATCTCCACCACTATAAAATGAGATAATACACAAATCAAAAGGTCTTTATAAGGTTGTAATGGGGCTTAGGTTAAAGGTGGGGAGAAAGGTTGAAAAAGAAGGTTAGAATCGAGATCGAATTGATAGATTACCTGACTAGATAAACTACTACTGAATAATTACATCAATCGAAATTATTAAAGAATAACACGAGCTTCTTCTCAGAATATGAAATTTTAAGCTCAAACCAAAGAACTAGTATATAAATATAATTTTTTTTCACTTTTTTTTCAATGGATAATAAGAGAAAATTTAACAACTGAAACAAAAGAACATAGTTAGGCAACTAACCAAATCAAATCTCGACAAAAAGGGAGTCAATAAAACGGGAACAACGAATCAAAAATGAGTTATGGGTTAATATTAATGGGTAAGTTAAGAAACAGTGTGTTAGGCTCGAAGGGGTTTACTAAGGGTTAATTATGTAGGTAGGCTTTTTATGGAATAAGTGGGTTAAAACCTAAGTGCCTTTATCATCTCAGTATATCAACTCAAAGGTGTGGTCTCGACATGCATAATCGAAGCAAGTTCTAGAATAACAAATCAAATTGACACACTCATAACCAATAATAAAATGAGCAAGAAAAGTGTTGCTCTAAAGGCTCAAAATCTCACAAAAAATTATGGTTTTGGATGTTAAACTTGTAAATTTAAAACTTCAAGATAATACATCAGTTCAGGGAAACAACCTAAAATTTTTAATTCTGAAAATAAACTTATCATGCTTGATTCTCTCATGTCTTTAAGTTTAAAACAACCAATGCACAAATATTTATGAATTTAATCTAAAACATATCAATGATAATCACAAATCGATAATAATTCATTCTAATAGTAATATGAGAAAATTACTTAAACACAAGACATAATTCAGGGATTTTCTAATAATTATATGGATAACCTCCCCACACTTAAGATGTATATTGTCCTCAATGTACAGAAATAGATAATCACAGTAGAAACAAAATATCATAAGAGAGAGAGAGAATTGAAAGCATACTGAATAGTGGATGAAATTCCCGAATAGTGAAAAGTAGAATTGTAGTCAAATCTAAATGTAACTCATGATTCCGAGTAAACTAATAAGAAAATAAACACAAATAATAAAGAAGATTAAGGGGTTATAACTCGATTAGAAACAACCATAAATATTTCAAAATATAATAATGAAAATAAGTTGAAGAAAATATTAAATATAAAAAAATAAAAAAGCAACTAAAACAAAAAAAAAAACAACAACAACAACAACAATAATAATAATAATAAACTCAATGATACCAATAAACTTAAAGGTAATTGTAATAATAATAGTAAAAAAAATATTTAAAAAATAGAAATAGCAAAAAAAAAAATTAACAAAAGTATAAGAATAATAAATAAAAAATAAAAAAAATAGTAAAATAATAAAAAAATAAAATAAAAATGGGGTGATTAACCTAGTTTTCACATGGCCTAGGACACGCCCGTGTGTTCAGGCCGTGTGGGTCACATGGCCATGTCGCTAGGCCGTGTGTGTTTTCCTTCGCTTCTCCCACGCCCATGTGAGATCCCACACGCCCGTGTAGCCCGACCGTGTCTCCCACACGGCCGTGTGCCTTGCCCATGTAACTCTCTGACTTTAAAAAAAAATTAGCTCTAGGTTTCACACACCCTAGGACACGCCCGTGTGTTCAGGCCGTGTGGATCACATGGCCATGTCGCCAGGCTGTGTGTGTTTTCCTTCACTTCTCCCACGCCCATATGAGATCCCACACGCCCGTGTGGCCAGCTCGTGTGGGTCACACGACCATGTCGCCAGGCCGTGTAACTCTCTGTCGATTACCTCATTTCACACACGACCTGCAACACGCCCATGTGTCCAGGCCGTGTGCTCCACACACCCGTGTGTCCAGGCCGTGTGGGTCAAAAACACACTTTTTATTTTAAGATTTTGAAAATTAATTAATTTTAAAAAAAATATCATGAAATAAAGTTAAGAAAATTAGCAGTGTTAACACTTGGGTTGCCTCCCGAGAAGCGCTTATTTAAAGTCTAAGCTCGACTTACCTCGTATTCGCACGGTCACGGTGGTTCGCAGAGTCAAAAATCCTCTTTCTCACTGTCAATTCTTTTATTTAAATAAGGTCTAAGTCGAGTAATGTTTATCTTACAAGTGTCGAAATGAGAATGAGTTACCTCGGCTGTACCGTATGGGAAGATATTGAGTACCGTAAAAGGAGTTGCTCCGTTTGCGTTAAGCTCTGAAGTGGTTATTCGAAGGTCGGTTTCATCTAATAACACCTGATCTCCAACCTTAAATTGGTTCGTCCCATCCTTAAGCTTGTCATGGAGTTGCTTTGGTTCATCATGTATTCTCGGTTTCTCATTGACGTGTGTCTGCCATTCATCTAGTTCATCGAGTTGTAGTCTTCTTTCTTCATGATTTGTTCTGTTTTTGTCATATAAACTGGACCGTGGCTCTATCACGTTTTTCTGAGGTGTTTCCTGCAAAGAATGTTGACAACAAGGTCATCAACACTAACAAAACTCGTAATATCATCTCGATCACTAGATATCCTAACAGAATCACGAGCTTGGAGTTTAATCGTGTCATCACCTACACGAAGTATTAACTCACCTGTACCAACATCTATGATAGTACTAGCAGTTGCTAAAAAGGGTCGTCTTAAAATCAAAGGTGCGTCACTATCCTCATCCATGTCTAGAACAACAAAGTCATCTGGGAATATAAATTTATCAATTTTAACAAGCACGTCTTCAATAATACCCCTAGGAAATTTAATAGTTTTTTCTGCCAATTGAATGCTCATCCTAGTTTGTTTGGGTTTCCCAAGACCTAGTTGTTTAAACATTTTATAGGGCATGACATTAATACTTGCCCCTAAATCAGCTAAAGCATTATTAATATTTAAACTACCAATTAAAAAGGAATAGTAAAACTCCCTGAATCTTTCAACTTATGGGGTAGTTTATTCTGTAAGATAGCTGAGCAAACTGCATTTAGCTCCACGTGCGACGAATCATCCAACTTGCATTTGTTTGCTAAAAGCTCCTTTAAAAATTTTGCTGAATTGGGCATCTGCAAAAGAGCTTTAATAAACGGTAAGTTAATATGTAACTTTTTCAAAAGTTTAAGGAGTTTACCGAATTGTTCGTTTGTGTGGTCTTTCCTTGTCGCATCTGGATATGGTACACGAGGTTTATACTCCTCTCTTACCGGTTTTTGTTCGTTGTGGCTTACCTCAACCTTACCATTGCTTACCACAGTTTCTCGCCTCGGTTCAGATTCAAATTCTACCAACCCTTCTTCATCTCGAACAATAATGGCATAAAGTTGCTCCCTTGGGTTAGTTGCAGTGTTGCTTGGCAAGCTACCTTGTGGTTGTTCTGAAATCATCTTTGCCAATTGACCGATTTGATTCTCAAGCCCTTGAATCGACACTTGTTGATTTTTGAGTGCTGTTTTGGTGCTTTGGAAGCTGGTTTCTGACATCGAAATAAATTTCGTCAACATCTCCTCAATGTTTAACTTCTTCTCTTGAGGGTAAGGTTGTTGTTGGAAGCCTAGAAGGGGTTGTTGTCTTTGATTTCCTTGACCACCCCATGAGAAATTGGGATGGTTCCTCCAACCTGCATTGTAAGTACTACTATAGGGATTATTCTGAGGTCTAGAATTATTACTCATATAGTTAACTTGTTCGTCTTCTGTGCTAGGGTTGTAAGATCGACTTTCTGGATAGCTCCCTCCCCCATTTGCATCGCGTTGCATCACCGGATGTACCTGCGTAGAACCATATAAACCATCAATCTTTTTATTCAAAAGTTCTACCTGATTTGACAACATGGTGACCGCATCAACGTTAATAACACCGGCTGCTTTCATCGGCTTTGTCCTCATGACTTGCCACTGATAATTATTCAGTGACATTTCTTCTATAAACTCGTAAGCCTCCTCAGGTGTTTTATTATTCAGAGTCCCACCGGCGGATGCATCGATCAATTGCCTAGTTGAGGGGTTCAAACCGTTGTAGAAAGTTTGAACCTGTAGCCATAGAGGTAACCCATGGTGAGGGCACCTCCTTAATAAATCCTTATACCTCTCCCATGCATGATAAAGAGTCTCTAAGTCCATTTGCACAAAGGAAGAGATATCATTCCTCAGCTTGGCTGTCTTAGCCGGTGGAAAATACTTCAATAAAAACTTTTCGGTCATTTTCTCCCATGTAGTGATAGGACTTCGTGGTAGGGAGTTCAACCACTGTTTAGCCTTATTCCTCAACGAGAAAGGAAACAACCGAAGGCGAATGGCATCGTCAGAAACACCATTAATTTTAAAAGTGTTGCAGAATTTCAAGAAATTAGCCAAATGAGTATTTGGGTCTTCGTCCTGCAAACCATCAAACTGAACAAATTGTTGAATCATTTGAATAGTGTTAGGTTTCAGTTCAAAATTATTTGCAGCAACAGTAGGTCTAACAATACTCGATTCAGCCCCAGTTAAATTGGGCTTGCCATAATCGTACATAGTACGAGGAGCAGGATTTAGATTTACAGGATTTACAGCAACCACAGCAGGTAGCTGATTATTATGATTTTCTGCCATCTCCTCAATAATAACAATAATGTCCTCTTGCTCTTCTATTGTACTTTGTTGACTCTGCCTCGCTTCTCTACGATTTTTGCGAGCCGTACTTTCAATTTCGCTGTCGAATACTAGAGGTCCTGACGGGTTTCTTCTAGTCATAAACTAAAGGAACCTACCAGAAGCAAATAAAAGAAAAGTTAGTAAATTAAAATTAAAAACAAAAATAAAATGCAATAAAAAATAAACATGGCTAAAGTAATAAAAAATAAGTGTTCCTAATATTTTAGTCCCCGGCAACGGCGCCAAAAACTTGACGACGTCAGGAACTAACTAAAATATGACAAAGGCAAGCGCACCTATTGAATGGTAGTATAGCTATGGTGAGTCGGGAATATCGTATCCACGAGGACTAAAAGTACTAGTAGTTACTATCTTTTTATTATCTAGCCGAATAAATTGAAGGGATTTATTTTAACCTAATCTTAACTAACCTAATTACTAAGACGAAACAGAGAATAAAGTAGGAAAATATTTGAAGAAAACCGATGAGAGAGACAATACCCAGGAAAATATTTGAATTAAACGATTTATTCACTTGTCTTGATCCGTAGAAATCCCTAACTTATGTTAATATCTCTTTCGAGAATAAAAACAACTGACTCTAGGTTGATTAATTTAAATCTCTTTCTAATTAAAGCCCCTATCGTCGCATTAACTCGATCTATGGACTCCCATATTAGATTTGACTCTAATCCGGTAGATTTATGTCGTCCTATTTCTAGGATTGCATGCAACTCCACTATATTATGCCAGATCTACTCTTAAACAGGGACTTTTGCTCCACTGAATAAGCACATCAATCATGAATTAATATCCTAAAAACATTAAAACATGAAGTAAGAATACATAATTGAGATCAAGAACAAATATTTATCATGTAATTCAGAAAAAATAAAATAATAAGATCCGTCTTAGGTTTCATCCTCCCTAGGTATCTAGGGAATTTAGTTCATACTTTTGGGGGAAAACATTTCAAAATTAGGAAAACAACAAAACATAAAGAAACCCAAAAACTTCGAGAGAAATTAAATGGAGATCTTAAGTCTTGAAGGAAATCCTGCTTCTGAGTTGAATCCATTGGCGTTCTTCGAGTCTTTTCTTCGTTTAGCTCTGTCTCCCCCCTTAGGTCTTCTTCTAATATGTATTTATAAACTTTAGAATGCTCAGAAACCCTAAAAGTTGGGTTTTTCTGCGTAACAGGGAAGCAGGGTGCGAAATGGACACAGGCTGGCACATGGGCATGTGGCCAGACCTTGTGGCTCACATGGGCGTGTGGGCAGCCCATGTGGAATTGCCCAGGCCGTGTGGATCCTGGAAACAGCTCTTTTTGCCCGATTTTGGCTCGTTTTTCGTTCCTTTCGCTTACTTATGCTCACCTAAGTATAAAAACATGAATTTAAAGGATTAGGAGCATCAAATTCACTAATTCACATAATAAATCATCCAAAAACGCATCAAGAATGGGATTAAAAACATGTTACTTTTATGGCTTATCACATATCATATCAAATCGGATTTCATGTCATGTCATAACTCATGTCATATCGTATCGCATCTTATAACATATCATATCTTAACGTACCATATCATATCATATCCTACCCCCATCCGCTACATACCAACTCCGTCCAGCCAATCACACCAAAGAGGACTACATGAGTCCATCCATCCAATCACTCCAATATGTGGCGATGTGTCACTCATATATATGCAGCTGAGCTGCCCGATAGAAATTTGCGGTCAAGCTACCATAATTGCAGTAAAAACTGCCGTATAGCACTTCCTCCATCATATCATAAGCCACCCCCAAACACAAGTATAATTATAATCATAATATCATACATATATCACAAATCGTATGACATGCACATACACATATTTCATACGGAACAAAACATAGCATATGGTTTAAAAACAACATTCCCTACTTAACATATCTCCTAAGCTTACCCATGTATATTTACGTACTAAAAGTGGCACTTTTCCCGGCCTATATAATGCCCATGGACCCTATTTTTGAGTCCCTTATTTGACCCCCAAATGGGTCTCAAAATTGGCCCAAAAAGCCCACATGACCAAAAAAGGTTAGCCCGTGTGGTCCACATGCCCTACCAGCACATGCTGCAAAATCACACATAGCCGTGTGCTCCACATGGCCTAGCACACGGCCTACCACAATCATACATGTAACACCCCAAACCCGGCCCAATTAGTATGACCAGATCTGGCATGTCACATGAAGAAAACGAGTAAAGAACTTGTGATTCTTACTAAAGATGTTGTTATTAGGTTAAAATTTAAGAAAACAAATTTGATTCGAAATATTTGATAAAAATACTACTAATTTTGAAAGGTTGATTGAAGAATCGATAATCAAACTAGTGATCTTTTAAAAGCGTGACTTTTGAAAATATTATTGATAACTTGCAGGAAAAATCCAAGTTAAATTATTTGTACATATTTATTATGAAATTCGTTAGTTGATAAATTTTAAGAAAAACCGTTGTTTATGATTTTAGAAAATCCCCGTTTAAATCAATTCATGGAAGATAATAAATACGTCAAACATAAAACAAAATAAAAATCCCAGAGGCCTTATTACAACTTTAAACCAAAAAAATAATAAAGTAACGAAATAAAGCGAAAACGAAATTTACTAAGGTTGAAATATTATTTCCAAAGTATGGCCTCCACCGAGTCATCCATGGGCCCAAGTCCTCACTACTAATCATTACCTGCAAGGATTAAGAGAATGGGGTGAGTTACTAGAACTCAGTGTATAATCCCCTTACCGTTATCCACTTACCTGAACCCGCATAGCATAATCTTGGACCTAAGCCCATTTTACATAGCGAGTATATAAATGAAAAGTATGCAACCCAACCCATCCATCCATCACACCCCGACCGACCAATGACACTGTGGGGATCAAGTCAACCCACCCCACTGCGCTCACACCGGTTTGCGATGAATCGCTATTTATATAATATTTTTGTGGTCAAACCACCGAAATCATATTTGAGCACAATATTAAACAATTTGTGGCAATGCCACGAGCTACTACTTACTCTCCATACAATTTTTCCCATCCCATGCAAAATATAAAAAAAAATGCAACATACATAATAATATAAAATATCCACATAAATATGACGTCCATTAATCTAGTGAATCATTTCGGTGAATCAGCCTATTAAAGCAATTTAATAATTCGGCCCACTAAGGCATTCTAGCAAGTCGGCCCATAGGGGCATTTTGGTAATTCGGCCCATAGGGGAATTTTGGAAAATCGGCCTATAGGGGCATTTTCGTAATTTAATAAATTAATACCGATTTTGACAGATCTTAGAATTAACATCGTTTAAGCCAATACAACGATCTATTCTTCCAACATAATGTTGAGTCATGAATCAACGGGATTTCGGTGTGAGATTACACACCTAATTACAGTAAGGACTAAACCTTCTTGATCGTCGGCACCTATATCACCATAATACTCGATTAACTAACATAAGAGATTTTTCTTAATCCAAATCTAAATCAACGATGTAAAATGCTTACCCTTAGTATCGTGAACGACCACGATTTGTCTATTCTCACCGGATGATGGTCCATAACCCGGTGGGAAATCCCGAATTGTCGATATCGCTCTACGCTTAAACTTGGGAGTAGAGATTGCAAGTCCACTCCCTTTTTCTCCTCCTATCGATTTTCCTTTCAAATCGTTACCACTTGCCTCCATTGAAAAAGTCTCAGTCAGTAAATTACTACTATGAGAGAGTAGTTGTTTAGGGATAGGATTCGGCTTACCACTACTTCCGAAGAACCAACAAGTAGAGAAAAGAAGTAGTTTAGTCCCTAAAATAACTGATTAGTCAAACCCATCGATCCGTTTAGCAAACTAACCGAGCAATGAAAATAGATCAAAATGAACCATGATGAAACTCTTTACCTTAACAATAATAGCTCCGACTTCCACCTATTGGACTTATGGCTACAGATGAGTCGACAAGGATGTGATATACGGCCACCCACTAGAACACTACGAAAAAGAGATGATCACGATATGAGAGAGTAGGAGAGAGAGATGTTTCGGTTTCAAGAACCCTCCAATGATAAGGGCACATATTCGGCCATGAAAAAAAGAAAATGAAAAGAAAATGAAAAGAGGAGAATGAAACCACTTACCGATTCGGTCAAAGAAGAGAGTGTTCAACACACAAAAGAAAATGAAAAAGAGATTAAGTGATAAAAGGTTCGGCTATTGAAGGAAAATGAACAAAGAAGATTCGGCCATCAAAATATTGACTAAAGAAGAAGAGAAAATGGTTGAAGAAATGATGAAAAAGAAAGAAAGAGATAGAAAAAGAGATGTCAAAAAGTTTCGGCCAACACCTAGGAAAAGATGAGCAAAGAGGCTTGAGTGTTTCGACAAACAAAGGAAAGATGGACAAAATGAATTGAGTGTTTCAGCAACAAAGGAAAAAGGTTGGAAAAAGAGCACCAAAACGTTAAAAAGATTAAAAGCATTTCATGCACAAAACTTGCACAAAGACCATAAGAAAATCAGCTCCCAAATTTCCCTACCAAAACCGTGTGCCTCATTCACCCAAAAAGGTCATGGTTGACCAAAAATTCTTTCCCTATACACTTCCCTAAGATTCGGCCAACATATCCCCCTTCTTACTCCTTTCCTTTACTTCTTTCCTTATTTTATCCTTGATCTTCTCCTTACCTTCCTCCATAGTGTTCTTTCCATCAATAAAAAGTCTTCCTTTCCTTCTTTAAAGCTTGGCCGACACTTACCATCAATTACTTGAATAGCACAAAAATTTAAATCCCAAAACAAGTTGCAATAGGTGGGATTCGAACTCCACCCCTTTAGCTCCTTCATGTGACGCCACTCCACTCTGCTACTAGCTCCACTTGTGCTAGCAAAATACAAATTTATTTCCTTAAGTCTTGACGCCACTTACCTTCCCTCCTTAAAGTGCTTAAACACAAAAATTTTGCTAAGGCCCAACTTAACCCCAAGCCTTCTTAGGACCCCTAAACATACACAATTAACATTCTTAACTAGCCTAATGCATGATATAATGCAAAACATAAAGTCCCAAATTTTTGGATTTTACAATTCTACCCCCTTAAAGAAATTTCGGCCTCGAAATTTACCTGATTAAAAGAGATGAGGGTACTGTTGCCGGATCGTGTCCTCTGGCTCCCATGTAGCTTCCTCTGACCCATGATTACGCCATAATACTTTGACCAACGGGACTGACTTCTTTCTCAGCACCTTAATATCCCGATCTAAAATCTGCACTGGCTCTTCTTTAAAAGACAAGTCAGGTCTTATCTCAACTTCCTCCACTGGTACAACATGAGACGGATCCGAACGATAACGCCTTAACATCGAAACATGAAATACTCTATGTATCTGACTTAACTCTGGAGGTAACTCAAGTTGATAAGCCACTGGCCCAACACGCTTCAATAGGGGCATTTTGTAAATCGGCCCATAGGGGCATTTTCGTAATTTAGTAAATTAATATCGATTTTGACAGATCTTTAGAAATAGTGTTGAATAAGCAAGTCACTCGATTCATGCTATATCTCGGTTATTAGATTTGTAATCGACAACGATCTATTTTCCAACATAATAGTGAATCACGAATTTACGGGATTTCGGTGTGAGATTACACACTTGATTACGGTAAGGACTAAACCTTCTTGATCGTCGGCACCTATGACACCATAACATTCGATTAACTAACCAAAGAGATTTTCTTAATCCAAATCTAAATCAACGATCTAAAAATGCTTACCCTTAGAATCGTGAACGACCATAATTTGTCTATTCTCACCGGATGATGGTCCACAACCCAGTGGGAAATCCCGAACTGCCGATACTGCTCTACGCTTAAACTTGGGAGTAGAGATTGCAAGTCCACTCCCTTTTTGTCCTCCTATCGATTTTCCTTTCAAATCGTTACCACTTGCCTCCATTGAAAAAGTCTCGGTCAGTAAATTACTACTATGAGAGAGTAGTTGTTTAGGGATAGGATTCGACTTACCACTACTTCCGAAGAACCAACGAGTAGAGAAAACAAGTAGTTTAGTCCCTAAAATAATCGATTAGTCAAATCCATCGATCCGTTTAGCAAACTAACCGAGCAATGAAAATAGATCAAAATGAACCATGACGAAACTCATTACCTTAACAATAATAGCTTCGACTTCCACCGATTGGACTTATGGCTACGGATGAGTCGACAAGGATGTGATATACGGCAACCTACTAGAACACTACGAAAAAGAGATGATCACGATATGAGGGAGTAGGAGAGAGAGATGTTTCGGTTTAAAGAACTCTCCAATGATAAGGGCACATATTCGGCCAAGAAGAAAAGAAAATGAAAAGAGGAGAATGAAACCACTTACCGATTCGGTCAAAGAAGAGAGTGTTCAACACACAAAAGAAAATGAAAAAAAAGATTAAGTGATAAAAGGTTCGGCTTTTGAAGGAAAATGAACAAAGAAGATTCGGCCATCCAAATAATGACTAAAGAAGAAGAGAAAATGATTGAAAAAATGATGAAAAATGAAAGAAAGAGATAGAAAAAGAGATGTCAAAAAGTTTCGGCCAACACCTAGGAAAAGATGAGCAAAGAGGCTTGAGTGTTTCGGCAAACAAAGGAAATATGGACAAAATGATTTGAGTGTTTCGGCAACAAAGGAAAAAGGTTGGAAAAAGAGCACCAAAATGTTAAAAAGATTAAAAGCATTTCATGCACAAAACTTGCACAAAGACCATAAGAAAATAGGCTCCCAAATTTCCCCTACCAAAATCGTGTGCCTCATTCACCCAAAAAGGTCATGGTTGACCAAAAATTCTTTCCCTATACACTTCCCTAAGATTCAACCAACATATCCCCCTTCTTACTCCTTTCCTTTACTTCTTTCCTTATTTTCTTCTTGATCTTCTCCTTACCTTCCTCTATAGTGTTCTTTCCATCAATAAAAAGTCTTCCTTTCCTTCTTTAAAGCTTGGCCGACACTTACCATCAATTACTTGAATAGCACAAAAAAATTAATCCCAAAAATTTGCATTAGGTGGGATTCGAACTCCACCCTTAAGCCCCTTCATGTGATGCCACACCATTTCTGCTACTAGCTCCACTTGTGCTAGCAAAATACACACTTATTTCCTTAAGTCTTGATGCCACTTACCTTCTCTCCTTAAAGTGCTTACACACAAAAAATTTGCTAAGGCCCAACTCAACCCCAAGCCTTCTTAGGACCCCTAAACATACACAATTAACATTCTTAACTAGCCTAATGCATGATATAATGCAAAACATAAAGTCCCAAATTTTCGGATGTTACAATTCTACCCCTTAAAGAAATTTCAGCCTCGAAATTTACCTAATTAAAAGAGATGAGGTTACTGTTGCCGGATCGTGTCCTCTGGCTCCTATGTAGCTTTCTCTGACCCGTGATTACGCCATAATACTTTGACTAACGAAACTGACTTCTTTCTCAGCACCTTAATATCCCGATCTAAAATTTGCACTGGCTCTTCCTCAAAAGACAAGTCAGGTCTTATCTCAACTTCCTCCACTGGTACAACATGAGACGGATCCGAATGATAACGCCTTAACATCGAAACATGAAATACGCTATGTATCTGACTTAACTCCGGAGGTAACTCAAGTTGATAAGCCACTGGCCCAACACGCTTCAATACACGGTAAGGTTCGTTAAACCTAGGGCTCAACTTGCCCTTCCGTCCAAATCTAAAGATCTTTTTCCAAGGTGAGACCTTCAGAAAGACCTAATCACCCACAGAGAACTCTATCTCCTTCCACTTCAGATCCGCATATGATTTCTGTCTGTCCGAAGCTTCTTTTAACCGTGCCTGAATTACCTTAACTTTTTCCTCTGTCTTCGAGATCAACTCAGGACCCAATAAGCGCTGCGTTCTCTAGTTCAGGTCCAACAGGTAGGAGTACGACACCTACGGCCATACAACACCTCATAGGGTGCCATTTGGATCTTTGGATTGATAGTTTGTTGTTGTATGCAAACTCGCCAATGGTAGAAAATCTTCCCAACTACCCACGAAGTCGATCACACGGCCCCTTAACATGACTTCTAGAATCGGATTATTCTCTCCGAGTGACCATCGATCTGCGGATGAAACGCAAATCTTTGAAATTTAGTCTTGTACCCAAAGCTTCATGTAAAGCCTTCCGAAACGTGATGTAAACCTAGGATCTCTGCTCGATATAATGAGACTTTGGTACCCCATGCAACCTCACGACTTACGCTATATACAACTTGGCCAACCTCGCAATGAATAATCCGTGCATGCGAGCGGATAGGAAATGAGCGGACTTCGTTAATCGATCCACTATCACCCATCTTTGAATCTTTCTTATTAGGCGTTAAGGGTAACCCACTAACAAAATACATCGTTATCCTTTCCCATTTCCATAGTGGGATTTTCACCGGTTGTAGCAACCCTGAAGGCAGTTGATGTTCCGCCTTCACCTGCTGACATGTCAAGCACTTGCTCACGAAGTCGGTAACCTCCCGCTTCAACCCTGGCCACCAATACTACTCACGGAGGTCTCGGTACATCTTATTTCCCCCGGGGTGCATAGCATATGGGCTACTATGCGCCTCACGTAGAATCATTTGTCTCAATTTAGAGTCCCTGGGCATACAAACTCTTCCGCGGAAACATAATACTCCATCACTATTTAATCCAAAATCCCCTATCTCACCACTTTCCACTTGCTGATGTCGAGAACCCAACCTTTCATCTAACAACTGCTTTTCCTTAATCTGACTTACACATACAGGCTTCACTTGAAGTTCAACTAACAAGCTACCATCTTCATAAAGGCTGAGGTGAGCGAACATCGCTCTAAAATCTGATATTACCTTACGACTCAGCGCATCTGCCACTACGTTAGCTTTACCTGGATGGTACTCAATTGAGCAGTCATAATCTTTCAACAATTCTATCCACCTCCACTGTCTTAAATTCAACTCTTTCTGGGTAAGGAGGTACTTCAGACTCTTATGGTCCGTGTAGATAATCAACTTCTCCCCGTACAGATAGTGTCTCCAAATATTTAGGGCAAACACCACTACAGCTAACTCCAAATCATGTGTGGGATAGTTTACCCAAACCCGTGTGTGACGCATCACAATAAACAATAAACTCTTTACCAGCCTCAGGTTGAATCAATACTGGCGCTTCTGTCAGAATCTTCTTTAATTTCTCAAAACTCTCTTGCTGCTTATCTGACCACACAAACGGTACTCCCTTACGCAACAGCTTAGTTAGGGGTGCAGCAATCAACGAAAACCCCTCAACGAAATGCCTGTAATACCCAGCCAAACCTAGAAAACTTCAGATTTCTACCACTGACCTCGGTGGCTTCCAGTCCAATATAGCCTCGACCTTCCGGGGATCAACTCTAATTCCCCCGGCAGACACAACATGCCCTAAAAAGGTCACCTCCTTCAGCCAAAATTCACACTTACTGAATTTGGCATACAGTTGCTTCTCCCTTAATATCTGCAATACTACCCATAGATGTGAATCGTGCTTCTCTTCAGTCTTTGAGTACACCAAGATGTCGTCTATGAACACCACCACAAACCGATCTAGATAGGGTTGGAAGACTCAGTTCATCATGTCCATAAATGCAGCTGGTGCATTAGTCAACCTGAACGGCATCACTAATAACTCGTAATGCCCATATCGGGTTCGAAACGCAGTCTTGTGAATATCCGCCTCCTTGACTTTTAATTGGGGATACCCCAATCTCAGATCTATCTTCGAGAAAACTGAAGCTCCACGCAGCTGATCGAACAGATCATCGATCCTCGGTAACGGATACTTGTTCTTGATCGTCAACTTATACAATTATCTATAATCGATCTACATACGCATCGACCCATCCTTTTTCTTAACAAACAAAATTGGGGCTCCCCACGGTGACACACTTCGTCGAATAAATCCACGATCCAACAACTCCTGGATCTGAGCTTTAAGTTCCACGAGCTCCTTCGGTGCCATTCTGTAAGGAGTAATGGACACCGGAGCTGTTCCTGGCAACAGCTCAATACCGAATTCTACCTCCCGATCCGGAGGTAATCCTGGAAGCTCCTCGGGAAAGACGTCTGAAAACTCTTTCACCGTTCTAACACTTTCTACCGATAACTCTTTGGCATCCAAAGCACTGATAAAGACTAAGAATGCTCCACACCCTTTTTCGCACCAACTTTTCTGCCTTCAAAGTAGATACCACATTAGATAGATAATTTCCTCTTTCACCTATCATCATCACTTCCTTATCCTCCGAAGTTCTTAGTACCATCTGCTTTGCAGCACAGTCTAAATTTGCACGGTGCTTAACCAACCAGTCCATGCCCAATATAAGGTCGAACTCCCTGAACGACAGTTCCATCAAATCCGCCAGAAATACTACCCCCTGAACCTCTAAGGGTACATCCCTAAACAACTTATTTACTACCACCGACTGTCCTAAAGGGCTAATCACAGTTGTTTCTCTAGCAGTAATCTCAGATCTAATATTCAAAGTTCCAGACACAGCACACGCAACATACGAATGGGTGGATCCAATGTCTATCAAAGCGGTAAAAGGTACGTCAGATATGAAGAACGTACCGGTTATGACGTTCGATGCGTCACCATCCTCTCGATGTCTGACCGTATAGACTAGCCCTGGCTGTCTCGCCTCCGTGTTACCCCTATTTCCAATATCTCTACCCGGTGCACCCTGACCTCGTCCTACACCATTACCACCCCGACCTGGCCCACGACCTCTCGGCGGCTGCTGAGCGCCTCCTGCTGGCTGCGCAAATCTATTACGAACTGCCTAGTTTGATCAGGCTTTCGAGGGCAATCCCTAAATCGATGGTCCTTGGATCCACATCTAAAGCAACCACTAGTTCTCTTCCAGCATTCACCCGAGTGAAGTTTCCCACAATCCACGCAAGGCTGTGACTGATTGGTAGTAGCTGGAGCACCCACTTGAACTGGCCCCTCATTCCTGGGCCTTTTTTGAAATCCTCTAGCAAGACCTGAATACCCAGAGTCTCTCTTGTTCCTACCCCTATCCTTGTCTCGATTTTGCCGTTCTGAGTGCTTAACTTCCTCAGCTATCTTAGCTTTTTCCACTAGTGTGACAAAATTCCTCTCCTTCTGTGGGGCTATCAGTACCCGTAACTCATCACGCAATCCATCCTCAAATTGTACGCAGCGTTCATAATCAGTTGATACTATTCCCCAAGCATACCGACTCAGACGCAAAAACTCCGCCTCGTATGCTGCCACAGATTTACCTCATTGGACCAGATTCAGAAATTCCTTCCTTCGGGCATCAACATAGCTAACCCTGATATATTTTCCATGGAATGTTGTTTTAAAGAATTCCCAGGTAATACAATCAGCCTGAGTGCCTTCCCGAACAGTAAGCCACCACTGATACGCCTCGTCTCTTAGCAATGACACAACCCCTTTCAGTTTCTGCTCAGCGGTGCAATCTAGGTCATCCATAATCCATTCCACCGCCTCAAGCCAGTACTCTGCTACACTTGGGGCTACACCTGAAATACCCCTAAAGACTTCGGCCCCATTCGATCTAAGTCGCTCGGATATCGACCCACGAGCTGCCAACCTAATTATTGCCCCAACAACCCTTTTCAGTACTCGCAACATCGCTTGGGACAGAGCGTCGTCCTCTCTCATTCGATCATGTGACCCAGCTTCAGTCACTGGTGACGCCGGTGCGTCCATTTCAGGCATATGTCCCGATGCCTCAGATACAACTCTAGCACCTCAGCCTCTACCACGGCCACGTCTACCACGTCCACGTCCTCTAGCGCTCATGTTTACTAACGTCGATTTAATCTAATTAAGAGTCTTACGAATCAGTATGCTTATTTAGTGTTTATTAAACAATATTTTATGGAGTATAAGAAGTAAAGTTGCTTTCGCAAAACATATCCTAAAGTCTCAATCTCTATAGTTTCAGCTCCTAAAGCTAAAAGTTCTAGAGTATCTCTATTTTGTGAAGTTTTCTTACTACAGTCATACCACAATAATCATAAAATGAAAACAAAACTTACTGACTTGATGCCAGATACCCGTGGTGCCACACTTCCTTTAAAACATGTATTTATAAATCGAATTTCAAGCAGTTTTAGAAAACTTTTTTGAACCTAAACCACAACCGAGTTTTACAACCGGGCTCTGATACCATAAAATGTAACACCCCAAACCTGACCCAAGCGGTATGACCAGATCTGGCATGTCACATGAAGAAAACGAGTAAAGAACTTGTGATTCTTACTAAAGATGTTGTTATTAGGTTAAAATTTAAGAAAACAAATTTGATTAGAAATATTTGATAAAAATACTACTAATTTTGAAAGGTTGATTGAAGAATCGATAATCGAACTAGTGATCTTTTAAAAGCGTGACTTTTGAAAATATTATTGATAACTTGCAGGAAAAATCCAAGTTAAATTATTTGTACATATTTATTATGAAATTCGTTAGTTGATAAATTTTAAGAAAAACCATTGTTTATGATTTTAGAAAATCCCCGTTTAAATCAAATCATGGAAGATAATAAATACGTCAAACATAAAAAAAAAATCCCAGAGGCCTTATTACAACTTTAAACCCAAAATAATAAGAGTAACGAAATAAAGCGGAAACGAAATTTACTAAGGTTCGAAATATTATTTCCAAAGTATGGCCTCCACCGAGTCATCCATGGGCCCAAGTCCTCACTACTGATCATTACCTGCAAGGATTAAGAGAATGGGGTGAGTTACTAGAACTCAGTGTATAATCTCCGTACCGTCATCCACTGACTTGAACCCGCATTGCATAATCTTGGGCCTAAGCCCATTTTACATAGCAGTATATAAATGAAAAGTATGCAACCCAACCCATCCATCCATCACTCCCCCGACCAGCCAATCACACCTGTGGGGATCAAGTCAACCCACCCCGCCGCTCACACCAATTTGCGGTCGAACTGCTATTTATATAATATTTTTGTGGTCAAACCACCAAAATCATATTTGAGAACAATATTAAACAATTTGTGGCAATGCCACCAGGCTACACTGCTCTCCATACAATTTTTCCCATCCCATGCAAAATATAAAAAAAATGCAACATACATAATAATATAAAATATCCACATAAATATGACGTCCATTAATCTAGTGAATCATTTCGGTGAATCGGCCCATTAAAGCAATTTAACAATTCGGCCCACTAAGGCATTCTAGCAAGTCGGCCCATAGGGGCATTTTGGTAATTCCGCCCATTGGGGCATTTTGGTAAACCGGCCCATAGGGGCATTTTGGTAAATCGACTCGTAGGGGCATTTTCGTAATTTAGTAAATTAATACTGATTTTGACAGATCTTTAGAAATAGTGTTGAATAACCAAGTCAGTCGATTCATGCCATATCTCGGTTATTAGATTTGTAATCGACAACGATCTATTTTCAAACATAATAGTGAATCACGAATTTATGGGATTTCAGTGTGAGATTACACACCTGATTACGGTAAGGACTAAACCTTCTTGATCGTCGGCACCTATGACACCATAACATTCGATTAACTAACCAAAGAGATTTTCTTAATCCAAATCTAAATCAACGATCTAAAAATGCCTACCCTTAGAATCGTGAACGACCACAATTTGTCTATTCTCATCGGATGATGGTCCACAACCCGGTGGGAAATCTCGAACTGTCGATACCGCTCTATGCTTAAACTTGGGAGTAGAGATTGCAAGTCCACTCCCTTTTTGTCCTCCTATTGATTTTCCTTTCAAATTGTTACCACTTGCCTCCATTGAAAAAGTCTCGGTCAGTAAATTACTACTATGAGAGAGTAGTTATTTAGGGATAGGATTCGGCTTACCACTACTTCTGAAGAACAAACGAGTAGAGAAAATGAGTAGTTTAGTCCCTAAAATAACCGATTTGTCAAATCCATTGATCCGTTTAGCAAACTAACCGAGCAATGAAAATAGATCAAAATGAACCATGATGAAACTCCTTACCTTAACAATAATAGCTCTGACTTCCACTGATTGGACTTATGGCTACAGATGAGTCGACAAGGATTTGATATACGGCCACCCACTAGAACACTACGAAAAAGAGATGATCACGATATGAGGGAGTACGAGAGAGAGATGTTTTAGTTTAAAGAACCCTCCAATGATAAGGGCACATATTCGGCCATGAAGAAAAGAAAATGAAAAGAGGAGAATGAAACCACTTACCGATTCGATCAAAGAAGAGAGTGTTCAACACACAAAAGAAAATGAAAAAAAGATTAAGTGATAAAAGGTTCGACTATTGAAGGAAAATGAACAAAGAAGATTCGACCATCCAAATATTGACTAAAGAAGAAGAGAAAATGGTTGAAGAAATGATGAAAAAAGAAAGAAAGAGATAGAAAAAAGAGATGTCAAAAAGTTTCGGCCAACACCTAGGAAAAGATGAGCAAAGAGGCTTGAGTGTTTCGACAAACAAAGGAAAGATGAACAAAATGATTTGAGTGTTTCAGCAACAAAGGAAAAAGGTTGGGAAAAGAGCACCAAAATGTTAAAAAGATTAAAAGCATTTCATGCACAAAACTTGCACAAAGACCATAAGAAAATCAACTCCCAAATTTCCCCTACCAAAACCGTGTGCCTCATTCACCCAAAAGGGTCATGGTTGACCAAAAATTCTTTCCCTATACACTTCCCTAAGATTCGGCCAACATATCCCCCTTCTTACTCCTTTCCTTTACTTCTTTCCTTATTTTCTCCTTGATCTTCTCCTTACCTTCCTCCATAGTGTTCTTTCCATCAATAAAAAGTCTTCATTTCCTTCTTTAAAGCTTGGCCGACACTTACCATCAATTACTTGAATAGCACAAAAAAATTAATCCCAAAAATTTGCATTAGCTGGGATTCGAACTCTACCCCTTAAGCCCCTTCATGTGACGCCACACCATTCTGCTACTAGCTCCACTTGTGCTAGCAAAATACACACTTATTTCCTTAAGTCTTGATGCCACTTGCCTTCTCTCCTTAAAGTGCTTAAACACAAAAATTTTGCTAAGGCCCAACTCAACCCCAAGCCTTCTTAGGACCCCTAAACATACACAATTAACATTCTTAACTAGCCTAATACATGATATAATGCAAAACATAAAGTCCCAAATTTTCGGATGTTACAACACATGGTCATGTGCTCCACACGGCCAACCACACAGTCGTGTGGTGCACACGGTCCACCACACGACGTAGTGGTGCTGGGCAGTTTCAAAAACAACCACTATTTCACAATTTTCTCGTGTTTCAAGCGATAAATCGAGTTAGTTTCACACACTTGATTGATGAGTTGATCGAATACACAACTGGAACTCCCAAAAGCTACATTCGTTCATTAATACACACTAATTAACTGAGAGTGAATCGATCTAAAATCACATCCCCAACAGAAATTTAGTCCCAAAATCACAATTCGATTACTTACTTCCTCAAAACAACACCAGAAACCGAGCCTACTCTGCTGGAGGAAATCAGTTCTCACAACCTACGCGTAAAATAAAGCCATAAAAATACTTAACATCGTATAGAACGGAAACTTAAACTTGAACTCAACCTAAACAATGAACGAATTGAAACTAAAATAAATAACAAAGCAAAATATATTTGACGAAACTTACACCGAATAAGATACGATCCAAGAGTGACACAAACACGGAACCAATGGCAACACTCAAGAGTCAATCAAAAGAGAAAAAGGAAATAACTTCAAAGGAAGAATAAAAGAAGAATAAAGGAAAGAGGGGAAGCAAGAAGAGAGGAAACAACAAAAAAACAAAACTGGCGTGAATAATTTTTGGGAAAAAAGTGGACGATTTATAGGTGAGTGAAAATAGAGATTTTGGGTTTTGGGTAAAAATTAGAATTAAAGTAAAATAAATAAAATATATCCTAATCCCAACCCACCAGATTTAGTGGAATTCAAATTGAACTCTACTTCCAAAGAAGGGCCAAAAGAAAATAATAATAAAAACATTCCTCCCCCATGCAACACGAGATTTGAACCCCAGACCTATGGGCAATCTAATGCCTTGCCACTAAACCAATAAGTTATTCTATCATAACTTGCCCAAAAATAAGATTTAACCCAATTAATCAGGGACATGAATAGGACCAAAAATTAACAAAATTCCAAAGAAAAGACTCAAACCCAAAACCTTACGCATATAATCACAACACCCATCCACTGAACCACATTAAATTATTTGATAGACTTGTGCAATCAAAATCTAAAAATCTTGGGGCGTTACACTAACACATTTATCTAGAAATGTTGTTATATGCTTAGTTGTCTCTTAATGTGCCAAAAGATAGCTAAATTGAATTTCAAAATGATTATTTAACTATGCCTTAAGTGATCAAGGTATGTTTAATTTCCATTTTTGAACTTACTAAGCATTATATATGCTTACTTTAGTCATTTTCCTTCCCTATAGATTTTCACCTTGCGGAATTACCGAGTCAGATCAGCGTAAAGCTCACACTATCAAAAAGGCATTAGATATTTTTTTCATTTTGAATCTTGACTTTGTGGCATCCATATAGGAGTACCATAATGTGCAAATGGTCATTTTGGCTAGTTGAATAATGGCTAAGTGTCATGACTCCTTTTTGTAATATGTTTTTCTTATGACATGGAAAATGTATGGAATTAGTCATATTCAGGCTAAAATATGTGATTTTATATGCTCATATGTCTTGATATGTGGAATGTTACAAAATGAGGTGAATATGATAGTTAAATTGATAAATGTTTGAAATTGGTTTTTTTGAAAATGATGTTTGGAAGCATGTCTAATGTATGTTTTGTTTTGGCTCAATTAAGGTCATTTAGGCTTATAATGCACAAAATAAATGATATAGATAAGTTTGTGATCAACATGTATGGCCTAGTTGTATTGCTTGGTGAATAAAAATGATTAATTGTAACAGTCCGTTTTCAGTAAAATCGGAATAGTAGTTTTGGGACCACAAATCCAAGGTCAAAATATTTATTTCATTATTAATTTAATGTTTACAACATTTTAGTAGTGTCGTATAAAAATTTCACTAAGAAATTTAATCGTTTGCATGCTCAATTTGATAAAAAGGACTAAATCGCGTAAAGTGCAAAATTAGAGTTCTATAAGAAAAAGGTGTCAAATTGCTATGAATTTTGAATATGAGTGGCCTTAAATGGTAATTAGACCATTAATATTATTATTGGACAAAGATGGACATCATTTAAGTGATTTTTAAAGGTTTAATTAAAGGTTATTTAAGTAAATTAACAAATAAACATAGTAAAATAAGTAAAACAAAACAAATTTCCTTGTCCATCTTCTTCTAGCCGAACCTAAAGGAGAAAAATCACCATTTTTGAACAACCAAGCATTCGGCCAAGCTCTTCCATTTTTGTGCTTAATCTAGCTAGCCTAGGGACCAATTTGCAAAACTGTTAAAAGTCTAGGGTTTTACCATTGATGAATTGGATATTTTTTGATGTTTGATGATAGAAAATAAATGGTTGTTGTTAGATAAACAAAATTTGTTAAGTGATTTTGGTTGAAATTGCAAATTAGGGATTTATTTGTAAAATGTGTAAAATTCATGGTGAAATGTGTGAAATAATGAAAAATATGGGCTGCCATGGATATATATATAATTCGGCTAGCATGGGTGTGGGTTAAATTGCATGAATTTGTATTTTTGTGAGCTAGGGACTAAATTGTAAAGAATTCAAAATTTAAGGGGCAAAAGTGTAATTTTTCCAAAACATGATTTTTGGGTTAAATTGAATAGAATGATATTTAAATAAGTTAAATTTGATTATATATAGATCAAGAAAAGCAACGTTCAAAATTAGATCGGGGGAAAAACAAAATAGTGGATTGATAGCTCGATTCTCTCTGTATAAATTTGAGGTAAGTTCGTATGTTAATAAACATTAATGTAATTTTGTTTTAAATGCTTTATTATTGCATTATTGATAAATACGACTTCATGGAAATATTTGACAAAGATTTGGAGACGTGTGAAATCTCGGTTGAACCTTAAGAATAGATAGGATACAAATTACATGTCATTAGGGGTTATTGTGTTTTGGGTGCTGGTCCGTACGTTTTACCGGTGGCTAAGTTTTTCGGCATGTGTTGTGGTTACTCATCAGCTTGTGTGGGCAGCACCGTGTAGCTACGTCTTGACCGTCAGCTTGTGTGAGCAGACCCAGTGATAGCTCGAGATGAGCATTTACATATGAGATATGAGATTGAGATGGTTTCGACCATGTATTGGCACTTAGGGTGCAAGATTTTTGAGTATCCGATATTATTCCAAATGGTTCAACGGGTAAATTGATGATATAGAAGGGTAAGAGATTGATATGTATCAGTGCAAGTATGTACGTAAATCATATAAGTTTTGAATCCATGAAATTTGTGAGTTTCATGAATAACTATGTGAATGAATGTATGTTAGCCTTGTGATTAAATGGAGTTGTTGTACATTATGTTTATAATGCTTAAATTGTAAATGAATGGTAAGTTATACTTATTAGCCATACGAGCTTACTAAGCTTAATAGCTTATTCTGTTTAGTTTTCCGTGTTTTATAGTGATTTCAAAGCTTGCTCGGATTGGGAGTTGTTGGAGATCTCATCACACAATCCAACCGCTGTTTTGTTACTTTTGAACTTGTGTACTTGGTTATATGGCATGTATAGGTGTTGTGGTTATTATGGTCTAAATGTTTGTAATGTTGATAGCCAATTGATTTGGCTTGTAAATGATATATTTTTTTTGATTATGTGCTTAGCCATGTGACTTGGCTTATTTTGGTATACTTGGTTATGTATATAGGTGTAAATGGCCTTTGATATTTAGTTCATAATTGCTATGTGAATGTCTTGTAGAGATTTGGTATTAAAGGTAGAAAATGGTTGAAATTGAGAATGTATTAGCATGCTAAATATCAGGCAAAATAATGTATATATGGAATTAACCATTTAGGTAATTTTTGGATGTGAAATTGGTATGAATTTGAATGGCCAACTGTGATGTTTATGAGTAATGTTGTTGTTGATTTTGGAATTGTATGAATTGGACTTGGTTGTGGTTGTTTTGAATGCCTATTGAGGATATGGTCATATGTTATTTGGTATGTGTAGATTAAAACTACTTTGGGTGAGAAATAAGGCTTGGAAAATGGCCTATTTTCGTCTACACGGGCAGAGACACGGGCGTGTGTCTCAACCGTGCGTGACACACGGTTTGGTGATACGGTCGTGTGTCCCCTGTATTTTATTTAGAAACCAAGTCAGTAGCTCCACATGGCCCAGCACATGGGCGTGTGACTTGGTCGTGTGGCATAAGTCAGTATACCCTCTAGTTTTCACACGGCCTAGTGCACGGCCTGGCACACGGGCGTGCAAGGCCATTTCGAAGGGTACACGGGCTAGTCACATGGGCGTGTGCTTGGCCGTGTGACCCAAGTCAGTGAGTTAAACTGGGTAGGACACGGGCTGGGACACGGCCATGTAATCCCATTTCGAATGTCCACACGGCCTGTGACACAGGCATGACTTTGGCCGTGTGAGACACACAAGCGTGTGTCCCCTGTATTTTAAAATTTTTCTATGTTTTCCAAAAATTTCCCTGAGTTCTCGGTTTAGTCTCGAATCGCTTCTAATGCTTGTTTTAGGCCTTAAGGGCTTGTATTAGGGACTATGTGATTGTATTTGAATGATATTTGTTTGGATATGAAAATTGTATGATTGTTTAATTGATAAGTCTGGCAATGCTCTGAAACCCTATTCCGGTGACGGATATGGGTTAGGGGTGTTACATTATTTGTGTCTAATTGATGAACATGTATGGAATGACTTGATAAATGATTGTATGAGAATGTAATATACTTGTGTAGTAGGTCTTGAAATGTTTTTGGCAATGGTTGAATTGGTATTTGGTTGAAACATAGAAAGGAATTGGTTAGAATATATGGAATAGGTACCAAATTGAGCATTTTTGCCAAAATCAAGGACAAAGTCACGACCACAAACTTTTAGCGTCGTAATGTTAACATCATAGTGAGTGACGTTGTGACGAGCAAAGGTGTATCGCCACGACGTGACATACTGTGATGGCCACGTTGTGATGAGGAAGTGATAAAGTCGACCTGAGACTTTGAAATCTTTACAATTTGGTCTTAATTCGACCTCGGGATAGCAAAAGAGATTTCATAAGCTCATATAAGTCCCGGTAATGGATGTATATTGTATTATATACATGTATTGATTATAATTAATTGTTTAATGGTATAAATTGAATGTATATGATTGTCGTTGTTTCAAAAACTGATGTAACATGTCGTGACTTAAACCAACAATCGTGTCGGGTATGAGTGTTACAGCGGTACTTTCATGATCCAAGATAGTATAACGCAAAAATAAGTAATATATTTCAAGGAAAATACACACACACACACACACACACACATATATATATATATATATACGTACTTAATATCTAATCAAGTCATGTTCCAAAACATCAACTGTAACATCCCCAAACCCGGCCCATTCACTACGACCGAATCTGGTTATGTCACTGCGAAAAGATAGTTGGAAACATTTTTACTTAGAAATTAAAACATGAAAATATACTGACTTTTTGAAGATCCATGCCCTTTTTAATACGATACTCAAAACTTTGTTATTATAAAATATTCTTTTTAAAACTTTAGTACATATAAAACCAATGTGAATACATAAAGCTGTGATAATAAATCCATGTCCACTTGATAGTTCAATTTAATCAAACTCTAGTTAAAGTAGTACCAAAGATAGTTATTAAAATAATTCTAAAATAATTCCCAAAATACATAAAAGTCAAAAAGGCCCTTATTACAACAACATTTAAAACCAAATACTTAATATAAATAAGATTAAAATATTTAAACTCTTCCTTACGAATGGGCCACCATGTGTCCTCTCCGATCCGGTCCAATCTACGCATCACCTAAATGGTTAATGAAAAGAGTGAGTCCACCGACTCAGTGCATAAACACAACACATATTTCCATCCGTATGGGCTTGGCCCATACCCACACAGCCATCGAAACAAATCATGCAAGAATGCATCTCAGCCCAACCCACTATCAAACCGTGACACCCACCTTAGCAGACCCCCTGCCTAAGGCCGTGGATAAACCACCACTGATCACATCGTGATCCATAATCCTTACCTTGGCAAACTCGCTGCTCAAGGCCGTGGCTGAGCCACCGATCAACCCAAGTGATCCCACAATCGTAAACCGTCTACGGTGATGCACATAGCAATCAACCGCCGAGATGGGCACCGAGCCAACACCTCCCTTGAGGTAGCACAAAGCTAACCCTCAAGCGCTAATGTAGCCGGAGCTATCATTAGACCACGTACAACTTGTGTACACTTCCTCCTTCTTCAATCCAATCCCATGCCCATGTGTCAATAAATCATGCAAGAATATCATATAGAGTGAGTATTTATTATTTATCAATACCACATCAAACATATATAAAATATACAAATATCACAACCAATCTTACCATCATCGGTTCACATCACTCAAGCCATTATAATCGGCTTCCACGCATAACACATATGTTTAATAGCTAGCAAGCAAACCGAGAAATAGTGCGATGGTTACGCACCTTAACACTTGCAGTTCTACGCTTTCGATCTCTAAGCTATCGCTCAAAGAAACAACAGCTATCTGCCTATAGCTATCTCCTGCTGCTGGCCCACACCCCGGTGGCCAATCCTGGACTGCCGAGACAGCTCTCTTCTTGAACTTTGGGATAGGGACCTTCCCTTGCCCACTCTGACAACTCAACTTGAATCCCGAACGCTACTTTATGCCACTGCAACTGCTGACTAAACGACTCCCGAGAAAGGTCTCCTGCGTTAAGCTCTTCTCCCCTACAATCGGCCTTGCTAACCACTCCCTATTGCTCAACCTAGAATCGGTCACCACAAAAAAGTATGGTTCGGCTTCAGGGACTTATAACCAACGTAGAGAGAATAGGAGAACAAAAGATTCGGCAAGGCTCCTTAGATGGTGCTGAGATATTCGGCAATGGCAGGCTTTAAAGGGTGATTTTGGTTTGAAACAAGGTTTAAGAAAAGGTGTGAAGAAAGAGGGGAAAATGGATAAGCCAACAAAGAGTGTTCTTGACTTATTTTGGCAAGAGACTAAGGAAAATAAATAAAGGAAACAAGAACTTTCGGCAAGGAGAAAACAAAATGGTGAATGAAAATGAGCACCTCCCCCTCCCCTATTTATAATATATTCGCCAAGCTCCAACCTCCCACAAAAAAACCTCAAATCTCTCCTAAAACACCTCCCTTCCATCCATTCAAAATAATTTGAATGAGTCAAACCTACCTAGCCGAATTTTAAAAAAAAGAGACCAAGTCTTCCTCCACCTTTCAAGCCTTCCAAAAAGCAGTCCACCACCTAACCTTAATGACGCAAAAACAAGGCCCCAATTGCTGCCCTTGCGAATCGAACCTGAGCCCCTTCCCCCTGCAAGTGGCGTCACTTCTCCATGCTCTAAGTGGCGCCTCCTTGCCACTCTGCCACACCAATCTTTGTGCCAAAACTCCACCAAAAATTCTCTTAAGGCCCCCCTATCCAAGCTCCCCCTTTTAGCCCCTAAACTAAAAATTTACCAAAGCATTCCACCACTACCCAGGGTTCTCAGGACCCCTAAAACTTACCCAACCACTCACTAAAGTGTGCCAACACCAGAGCTAAGCACCAAAAACCTAACCCCTAAAAACAGGGTGTTACAATTCTACCCTCCTTAAAATAATTTCATCCTCGAAATTACTTGTCTAGACTAACAGTCCAATTCCTCCCACTCTGCTATGGCTGCGCACTCTGACCTTAAAGAGCTAACATACTTTTAGGCATAGATTCTAACATACTCAAGGTTCCACATACATTACGAGCAACAAAACAAACAACCACCCAAACGAACAAAACAACCGAGAATATTCCAAACATAAGATACTTACCCGCTGACACATCCGGCACATCATTATCCTCCCTCCGACGAACCGCATAAACCAGACCTGGCTGTCTTGCCTCAGTGCCACCATTGCCGCGGCCTAAAGCTCCACGACCTCGGCCGGAACCATTTCCTCCATGGTTCGGACCACGACCTCTTGTCACCTGCTGACCACCTCTGCCTGGTTGCACATAACCTTGACCCATTATCCGAGTCCTATTCGGATTCTGGGGACAATCCTTAACCAGATGAGTCTTGGACTTGCATCTAAAACATTCTCGAACACGATTCCAGCACTCGCCAACATGGTACCTTCCACATTGAGCACACGGACGATCTGGATTTCCGTGGTGGCTTAGCAATATGAACAGGAATCTCAACCCTCGGTCTTTTCTGGACCCTCTCAACCACTTCTAGCGATCCAACACTTCTCTTATCACGGTTCCTTTCTCTGTTCTGCCTCTCAGCCTTTTTGACCTCCTCAGCTATCCGAGCTTTCTCCACTAATACTGGCGAAGTCTCTTTCGTTGCGGAGCAATCAAAACTCATGACTCATCTCGTAGCCCATCTTCAAATCGACGCTTCTCTCATAATCAGTCGCCACGATGCCCCAAGCATACCGGCTCAGACGTAGGAACTCAGCTTCGTACTCCCCTATCGATTTGCTACCTTGCACCAGTTGAGGAACGCCTTCCTCTCGAGCATCCACATAGCTCGCTCCGACATACTTCCCCTCGAACTTGATCTTAAAATAACTTGATCCACTCGATCTGTAGGTACTTTCATGTAGTGAGCCACCAGCTGGTAGGCCTCATCTCGCGACAACGAAACAACACCCTTAAGCTTCTCCACAGCGAGATAAATCTAAGTCGTCCATAATCCTTTCAACGACCTCTAGCGCGATTACTCCGCCACGTTTGGAGCTACCCTAGACACTCCTCACGAAGACCTCGGCTCCATTCGCCTAAGCCTTTCAGTCGCGACTTAGATTCCTATTGCCCACATTGGCTCCTCGCCACTCGTTCGAGCACTCGTAGTACGACTTGTGATACTCGTCGTCTCCTCGATCGATCCTGTTTGTTCAACCTCAACGGTGGTGGCGGTGCATCGCTCTCGACCCATGGCGTGACCCAACCGGGTTCCGATCGACATCCCCGCCTCTACCACGTCCACGAGTATTGCGACCACGCCCCTAGAACTCATATCTAGTGCCTCGATTTAGTCTGTTTAAAAAGTTTTATGCATTAGAAATTCTTGTTTCACTTTGTTTATCCACGAGCAATTTTATGCAATGAAGTTTTAGAGAGTAGTTCTTTCGAGCAATCAAGTTTCCTTCCCTACCCAGGGTAATTTCGTCATTTTCCTATAAGAGGTATATCGGTAATAACTCGAGGTCAATTTTTAAAAATAGTTTTCCAACTTAAAGATATTTCAAAATTTACAAAATCACGAGGGTCATCTTGAAAATTTTGTTTTTCAAACCAGGTATCGCACAAATTTGAAATTAGGGTTATTTTTGTAATTTTGGAAATCATGGGCATTTTGGTAATTTTATAAATCAAAAACGTCCTTCAAAATTAGATTTAGGGTTTATAGACCAAAAGGGTAAAATTGATAATTTTAAAATAGGGATTTTAAAACAATCGGGCCAAATCCCTTTCGGGTTTTAATAATCGGTTTAGCTTTATGAACAAGTCCTCTTGGTTAAGGTGAAGCAGTAGCTACGCACCAGTGTAGGATTCAAGTAGAGAGGTGGTGAGTCGCTAGGACTGCTTAAATACCAAGCTCTTACTGAATACCATTCCTAGACATGCGTACAGTGGTTGCCACACCTTAACTCGACGACTAACTTCACAGGTTTGTTTAGTAGCCTTAAGTTTTATGCATATGTTTGAGTAGTCTAGTCCTAGGGTCCAATAGTCCTTACTTTCTAATCTACGAGCCCAAACTAAGCCCAAACCAATTCATGTAAACAATTCACTTCAAGAAAGTCCGAAGTACTTACCTGATGGACTTGAATTGAGACACACAGTGCCATGCTGAATAACTGAAAAACTTGTTATAAAAGCCCACGTCTTAAAAACCCATTTTGAAATCTCATTCGGGCCCAAAACCCTCAAAGCCGAGTTTTGAACCGAGCTCTGATACCAAACTGTAACATCCCCAAACCCGGCCCATTCACTACGACCGAATCTGGTTATGTCACTGCGAAAAGATAGTTGGAAACATTTTTACTTAGAAATTAAAACATGAAAATATCTTGACTTTTTGAAGATCCATGCCCTTTTAATACGATACTCAAAACTTTGTTATTATAAAATATTCTTTTTAAAACTTTAGTACATATAAAACCAATGTGAATACATAAAGCATTGCGATAATAAATCCATGTCCACTTGATAGTTCAATTTAATCAAACTCTAGTTAAAGTAGTACCAAAGATAGTTATTAAAATAATTCTAAAATAATTCCCAAAATACATAAAAGTCAAAAAGGCCCTTATTACAACAACATTTAAAACCAAATACTTAATATAAATAAGATTAAAATATTTAAACTCTTCCTTCGAATGGGCCACCATGTGTCCTCTCTCGATCCGGTCCAATCTACGCATCACCGAAATGGTTAATGAAAAGAGTGAGTCCACTGACTCAGTGCATAAACACAACACATATTTCCATCCGTATGGGCTTGGCCCATACCCACACAGCCATCGAAACAAATCATGCAAGAATGCATCTCAGCCCAACCCACTATCCAACCGTGACACCCACCTTAGCAGACCCCCTGCCTAAGGCCGTGGATAAACCACCACTGATCACATCGTGATCCATAATCCTTACCTTGGCAAACTCGCTACTCAAGGCCGTGGCTGAGCCACCGATCAACCCAAGTGATCCCAAAATCGTAAACCGTCTACGGTGATGCACATAGCAATCAACCGCCGAGATGGGCACCGAGCCAACACCTCCCTTGAGGGAGCACAAAGCTAACCCTCAAGCGCTAATGTAGCCGGAGCTATCATTAGACCACGTACAACTTGTGTACACTTCCTCCTTCTTCAATCCAATCCCATGCCCATGTGTCAATAAATCATTCAAGAATATCATATAGAGTGAGTATTTATTATTTATCAATACCACATCAAACATATATAAAATATACAAATATCACAACCAATCTTACCATCATCGGTTCACATCACTCAAGCCATTATAATCGGCTTCCACGCATAACACATATGTTTAATAGCTAGCAAGCAAGCCAGAAATAGTGCGATGGTTACGCACCTTAACACTTGCGGTTCTACGCTTTCGATCCTAAGCTATCGCTCAAAGAAACAATGACTATCCGCCTATAGCTATCTCCTGCTCTTGGCCCACACCCGGTGGCCAATCCCGGATTGCCGAGAGGCAGCTCTCTTCTTGAACCGGGATAGGGACCTTCCCTTGCCCACTCGACAACTCAACTTGAATCCGAACGCTACTTTATGCCACTTGCAGCTGCTTGACTAAACGACTCCAGAAAGGTCTCTGCGTTAAGCTCTTCTCCCTACAATCGGCCTTGCTAACCACTCCCTATTGCTCAACCTAGAATCGGTCACCACAAGAAAGTATGGTTCGGCTTCAGGACTTATAACCAACGTAGAGAGAATAGGAGAACAAAAGATTGGCAAGGCTCCTTAGATGGTCTTTGAGATATTCGGCAATGGCGGGCTTTAAAGGGTGATTTTGGTTTGAAACAAGGTTTAAGAAAGGTGTGAAGAAAGAGGGAAAATGGATAAGCCAACAAAGAGTGTTCTTGACTTATTTTCGGCAAGAGACTAAGGAAAATAAATAAAGGAAACAAGAACTTTCGGCAAGGGAGAAAACAAAATGGTGAATGAAAATGAGCACCTCCCCCCCTATTTATAATATTCGGCAAAGCTCCAACCTCCCACAAAAAAAAAACCTCAAATCTCTCCTAAAACACCTCCCTTCCATCCATTCAAAATAATTTGAATGAGTCAAACCTACCTAGCCAAATTTTAAAAAAAAGAGACCAAGTCTTCCTCCACCTTTCAAGCCTTCCAAAAACCGTCCACCACCTAACCTTAATGACGCAAAAACAAGGCCCCAATTGCTGCTCTTGCGAATCGAACCTGAGCCCCTTCCCCCTGCAAGTGGCGTCACTTCTCCATGCTCTAAGTGGCGCCTCCTTGCCACTCTGCCACACCAATCTTTGTGCCAAAACTCCACCAAAAATTCTCTTAAGGCCCCCCTATCCAAGCTCCCCCTTTTAGCCCCTAAACTAAAAATTTACCAAAGCATTCCACCACTACCCAGGGTTCTCAGGACCCCTAAAACTTTCCCAACCACACACTAAAGTGTGCCAACACCAGAGCTAAGCACCAAAAACCTAACCCCTAAAAACAGGGTGTTACATCAACCATTCTCATCATTTTATCATTCTTCAAAGTATACTCATATTCATGCTAGAACAACCTATTCAATATTGCCATATCCATGACCAATTCCATTTACTTATCAATTATCAATCCATGAACTTATACCAATTCAATATTATTCATTGATCAAATACATACATTTATTTACCTTTAGTAGCATACCATCTAATATCATATTCAATTAACAACACTTACCTGTTTAACTACCTTTCAATCTCTTTTTTGGAGTCGTTTAAATCATTCACGTTCGTTTCAGCCCCTAGGGCTCGTTTTCATCTGATTTGCATATTGGATTACTTGTTTTATCTATCAAAATTCACATATGTACACAAATCATATCATATCATCATGCCATATCCATTTATATGCCATATACCAAGTTTACCAATTATAAATCCCTATTAACATGATTCTTAATTGGATGGATAAACAAATCGTCCAACCAACACACCAAACTTGCATCGAAGTGCGTTATCGAATAAATTGGCATGTAAAGTGTAACACCCTAACCCGTATCCGTCGTCGGAATAGGGTTATAGAGCATTACCAGGATTATTTCATAAATAATCATACATTTCACATAAATTTTCCAATTTGAAATAAATATTATTCACAATCAATCACATTGTCCATAATACAAGCCTACGAGCCTCAAATCATGCATTAGAAGTGGTTCTTAACCAACCCGATAACTCATGAAATTTTTGGAAAAGCTTAGAAAATTTTTTAAAATATAGGGGACACACATGCCCGTGTGACTCGGCCGTGTGAACATTTGAAATGGGCCGTTGTAACACTTCTAACCCGTATCTATCGCCGGAATAGGGTTACGGAGCATTACCGGACTTATTACGTAAAGGAACATACATTTCTCATACAATTATCAATTTCAAATAAAAGTCATTCATGATCAATCACATTGTCCCTAATACGAGCCTACGAGGCCCAAAACATGCATTCAGAGTGGTTTGGGACTAAACCGATAACTCAGGAAGTTTTTGGAACACTTAGAAAATTTTCAACATATAGGGGACACACGCCCATGTGGCCCGGCCGTGTGAGACACGCCCGTGTCACAGGCCGTGTGGACATTCAAAATGGGATCATGTAACACCCCAAACTCGGCCCAGAAGTTAGGCCCGAATCTGGCGTGTCACATTGAAGTGTTTTTTGAAAACCATGTTTTCATTGAAAACCCTCCTTAATATTTACAAGCTAAAGTCTCAATTTGTGTTCGTTCAATTTCAAAATGTGGTTCATTGAAAAGTTAATCACTATTAAAACGTTATTAACTTCGTTAAAAATTCTTTTAGTTGCAGAAGCTAATTTAAGGTGAAGAAGTTTAATACGTATGTTTTTTTTAAACAATAATTGGGTTGAAAACTCGTCTACGCCTAACATATATAAAACGTATCAAAATACCAAATTAAGAATTAAATCCAGAGAGGCCTTATTACAGAAATTAAAACCCAAAATGGAATTTAAAACATGTATAAAGTCCAAAGCATAACAGTAGCAGTCGTGTGGTCACCTCCGAGTCCCTCGCAGCACCGATCCTCCTAACACTAGGGATTACCTGCACAGTTAAAAATGTGGTGAGTTTATGAAAACTCAGTGTGTAATCCCCTTACTAGAGTAACGATCGATTATCTAAAAGTAACCCGAAGCGATGCGGGCCAAAGCCCTTTTACGATGTGATGCAGTCGATCTGGTGAGCATCGTGGGCCAAAGTCCACTACAATATCATTTGGGTCACAACCCATAACAGAATCAATTGGGCCTCGCCCAAACCAATAACAGAACAAGTGGCCCTAAGCCCAGTACAATGAAAAATCTCACAAACAGATATGCAATCGTATGAGGATGCATCCCACCCCGGTCCAGCCAACACACCACTCGTACCAACCCTACACTCCTGTGGGGATAAAATCGACCCACCAAGCCAACATACCAAGCTTAACACCGGTTACGGCACTAAGTCAACAGAACAGCTCGGCGCCATGGACAGAACGGCTAAAAGCCAGAAACAGAATGGTTATAAACCATAATCAGGATGGCACAAAGCTATCGGTAATTGTAATAAGTTTGGCACATAGCCATATGCGACGGTAATATAATCGGCACACAGCCACGGGTAATTATGATTGACACAGAGTCATCAATATATATGTTAGGCACATAGCCACGGGTAAAGACGATTGGCACAAAGCCATAATCAAGATGGCACAGAGCCATATTTAGGTTGGCACAGAGCCATAATTAGATTACGCAGCTTTAAGCCGTCCATCAGTCTACAGTCGTCTCATGCGACCCGTGCGACCTTAACAGATCAATATTGGATCACTGTCGTCTCATGCGACCCGTGCAACCCTATCAGACCTTCCTCCGTATCAATGTCCCAACCCCATGCAATATGTCGTGTATGTCATGCTCAATCATTACACGTGTATGCAAAATGGCCATGCTCAGTAAAGTCATTTAAACACATATTAAAAGCTTATCAGTCACACGACCACAGTCAAGTCAGTTAAAACACAGTCATACGATCACAGTCAAATCAGTCAAATTCATAGTCTAAGTCAGTCATTTACCCACAAGGTCAAAGTAGTCATTTTACCCTATAAGGGTATTTCAGTCATTTCACAAATCGGGGGTATTTTAGTAATTTCACAAATTGAGGGTATTTCGGTAATTTCACAAATCAGGGGTATTTCGATAATTTCACAAAGCGAGGGTATTTCAGTAATTTCACAAAGTGAAGGTATTTCGGTAATTTCACAAATCGAGGGTATTTCGGTAATTTCACAAATCGAGGGTATTTCGGTAATTTGGCAAATCAGGGGTATCAGCGACCCAACAGAAGGTCCACCGTCGCATCGAGTGACTTAAGTAACCTAAACAGTCACAACGGTATAAATGGGCCTAAGACCCATTACTCAGCCCAAGTGGGCCCACACACTCGTGTGGCCCATTTGGCCCAGAAACAACCACAGTTATGCAAACGTCACAGTCCAAACAACACTTACCACATCACATACATTTTATCTGTGTAGGCCCACAAGCCCACTTGGCCCACACAGCCCATTTCGGCCCAACGAGGCCCAGAATAGCCCAAGACCATAGGAGCACTCGTGGTGGCCTCTACGGACTAATGCCCATGTTCGTGGGCTCGGTCCACCACACGTGTGATCGCATGCTCGTGTGGCATCATTCACCGATATTTTGACTTTTCGGCATTTTGTCGATCTACGATAAGAAGGAGTGTAGTTACACACACTCTATCGGCTTTCTCGCCAACTATCGAATACAGGGTACTGTTACACACCTGATCACATAGAGTACTAAAACTTCCTGATCGCCAGAACCTATATTCAAACATAACATTCCGTTAATCACTAAACAAATAGTGTTAGAAAAACTCTTAACAACCACTTAACCGAGAGGTCGACTACCACTTGCCTTGACTAGATCGGTCGACTGTGATTAGCCGACTCGAACCAGAGTTTGGTGCAGCCAACCTTCTACATCCGAGTGGAAAGTCCCGAATAGCCAACACTGCACGCCTCTTAAACTTGGGAGTAGAGGCTATGCGCTCAATCTCAGCCGGCACCTTTGCCATCACTTTATTATTAGCACCCTGTTCACCCATCAGAAGTTCTAGGACCCGAAAGAACATACACATAGGAGAAAGGAGAAGAATCAGTAATAAGGGATCGCACCATTTGGCTTAAATAAAGAAAAGAGAGGCGAAAGGAACCGAGAGACTTGCCGATTAATAGAGATTACTTGCCAATCAGAAACAGGAATGGAGAGAGTACGGAATGTAGGAGTAGAGAACCCTTAAACCAAGACTAAACCGTCAGAGGTTAGAGAGGGGAACAAAAATAGATTTAACCAGAAGTGAAGAGTATAATCACTTACCAAGCAACAAGGTATTTGGCTATTACTCAAGAAGAGAGGAAACCGAAGAAACCTTATTCAATTTAGCAAAAGAGAAGAAGAAGAATGCCAATTCGGCAGAGAGAAAATGTGAAGAAGAAAAGAGAAGTTTCAAGGGAGAATTCGGCACGTGGTATATGTGTTTCGGAAAAAGTGAACTGAAAAGGGAAGGACCCGAATGGTCAAAAATGCTGCACGAGATGCCACAAAGAGAAAAAACCCGGAACGAAAAAAAAGAGAATCCCAACACAATAGAGAAGGAGTTCGGCTTCTACACTCTCACCTAGCCGAAAAATGCACCAAATGGTTCCCCTAGCTGAATTTGCACATAGAAGTTGCAAAATTCGGCTACAACACTCCTCTCCTTCAAATCCCTTGAAAATCTCCTCAAATCTCTCAACACCCCTAATTTGAAACACTTTCAATGTAACAGTCCGAATTTAACCCTAATCAAAACGGTGGTTTCGGGACCACGAATCCGAATCTAAAATATTTTTAAATATTATATTTTGTGCTTATTATATGTGAATTAATGTGTGTGAAAGTTTCGTAGAAAAATTTAATCGTTTGTGTGCTTAATTAAATAAAAAGGACTTAATCGCGTAAAGTGTAAAAGTTATAAACTATAGTGTAAAGTGCTAGAATGATGATGGATTTTTAATATGGAGTATTAAAAGAGTAATTAACCCATTTTATGAGTTAGTGGGTGGCAAAGGTCAAGTGTAACCTTATATTATAAGTTGTTTTTATTATTAATTAAAGGTTAAAATGGTAAAACATAAAAAATGTTATTATATGTTATATTATATGAAATTAAAAGCCATTTTAGTTGTTCTTCTTCTTCCATTGCCGTGAGTTAGCTAAGAAAAAGGGGTTTAAAGGCTTAAAACATTCGGCCATCATCAAGCTCAATTAGGTATGAATTTTAGCTCGGTTTTTGATAATTTCTACGTTTTTGTGATCGTTGCTTCGTATATTATCCGACCCATGCTAAAATTTTTGAGATTATTGTGTATGTGATATTCAGCCATTGATATGTTCATGTGGTTTTTGATGTTTGATAATTTTAAATTAAAGATATGTTAAAGATTAGTGTATTTTGTATTGGGAATTATAGTGAATTTATGTATTTTGGGCTAAATTGCAAAAATGAATTTTTGAGGGGGCTAAAATGCAAAATAAATGAAATAAATGGACTAGAATAGTCCCTATGAGCATTCGGCCCTTAAGTGTTATAGTGAAATTTTGTGTATTTTGTGTTTTGTGCAAATAGGACCAAATTGCAAAAATGTGAAATAGTAGGGGTAAAATGGTAATTTGATTATTTATGTATTTTGGGACTAAATTAAAATGAAATGTACTTGAATGAGCTAGATTTTAATGTGTTTAGATCAAGAACAAAGAAAAACGGATTTGGATCAGGGAAAGGCGAAGATCATCGAATAGTCGGTATACGTTATCCATCGACGGTCGAGGTAAATCCTTAAGCAAGTTATTACTGTAAATATTGTTCGTAATATAGTTTACATGTCGAACTTTGAACTGTTGGATTGAAATTTAATCATAGCCGAATGTGACATAAAGATTTGATTATGAATGGTAGTTAAACCTACTTGATTTCATTTTGTACAAGTGATTTAAATCAAGCACGGAACATGTTATATTTGAATTATATCGAATGTATCAAGCTTGATGCCTAGCAGGCTTTTTTTCGGTGAAATGTATCGGGCTTCGAGCCTAGCAGGCCTCGTGCCGGTGAAAGATTTCGGGCTTATTGCCTAGCAGGCTAAATGCCAGTGATTTTTAAATACGAGCTTATGCATATAAATTGGTGGACTTATGTTTACAAAAGGACAAACTTAAGCTTATTCGTATGAATTAAATTACTGAGCAAATCTGGTAAGTATCGTGAGTTGTTTAATTGAGTTTTTATATATATACATAAAAATATATGTGATGTGGGACGAAAATGTGGTATATGATTATGTATGTATATTAAATTTGTTTGGTTAGTAAATCATATTGATATTTCGTGCATATTGAACCTTTAGAGTGATAAGATGTGAAGTGAATAAGCGTATATATATGCTCTTGTATATGATTCCATTTAAAATGATGTGCATATGAATTGAGTATTTGGCAAGAAATGGATGCTTATCAATTGAATTTTGAGTTGAATTAATGAACTTTTTGTTAAAGGTAGGATAATGAGAAATGTTAAGTTAAATACGATATTGAAGTTCGTGAATGTGACACCATATGTGTGATTTGTTAAAGTTTGAAGTAATATTAAGTATTTGAATTGGAAAGTTTAGGTGTTAAATTGAATTATTTTATTTAAATTTGCTTAAGACTTACTAAGCTAGTAAGCTTACTCCGTGTGTGCTCTTTGTTCTGTTTTATAGATTTTGATCAAGCTACGGGCATCTGAGGATCGTCGGAAAAGTCAACCACACTATCACCCCTTTTTGGTACTTAATCTTAGTTTTGAATCGAAGGCATATATAGGTTAGACTATGGTTTAGACTAAGGACATTCGGTCTTGTATATATGTATAGCCTTGCGAAAATGGCTATTTCTTTTGATCAAGTTTAATTCCTATATTCATCATAATATAATGGCTTGATTATAATATTAAGGAATGTGAAATTCGGTCATGGTTTAATCATGTATAGAAAGTGGTCATATGATATACATGTTGTGGTGTGTGGTCATGTGTTTTAACAAATGAAGAAAATGACGGATGCTTGATGAGTTATAACATGTAGTATATTAAATAAGTAATATGCCTATTATATAGAGATGTGTTGCGTTTGGGATAAGCATGACATATTGATATGTGCTGCGTTTGTTTTGATTTGGTTTGAATGAGGTAGATATAGTTGAGAGAATGTACTTTTCGGTTGTGACTTAATTTGGTCTATTTGGATTATTAAAGATGTTAAGTTAATGTTTATGAATGGCAAGTTATAAGTAAAAAAAAATTGTGCATATGCCTTTGTAATAGTCATAAGTAATTGAATATTTAGGTTCGGCTTGTGATGACTAAGAATGATTATAAATTGTACTGACAAAGGTTAGCTTAATATTGAATGGTAAAGCTCTCTGTGCTACCATTGATCTTATTTTTAATAGCCGAAATGGGTGAGAGAGAGAGGAATCGGCTTGTGAATGTGATTTATGCTTGGTAATTAACATGCGAATAGTGTATATAAGGGTTGCATTTTGTGCTTTTATATTGGTTCATAATGATAGATTATTACGCGTATTAAAAATGTTGCATAAATGTTATGTTTGTCCATAGGATGATGACATGAAGGTTGCATATGTGTTTGGACAGAAATTTTTATGATATTTTACTTGCCAGCCGAATTGGATATGAGTCACATGGTTAAGTGTATACATGCCGTGAATGGATGGCTAATTTTGATATAGTTAAAAGCGCATATAATTTTTGTGATTCATATTTTGCTTAATTATATATGGTGGATTGAAAGTGCAATATTGCTTGTGATTGTTAATTCATATATCTGTATGCTCAAAATTTTAAAGCAAAGTGTTCAAATTTTGTTAAGTAACACCTTGTGACCCCAATTCGGCGACGGATACGAGTTAGGGGTGTTACATTTGATTGGTATCAGAGCTTACGGTTTAGTCGATTCTAGGACTGCCGTAGCGCGTGAGAGTATAGCTATACATGCCTTTATTGTATATACGATAGTGTGGTGACTTCTGACATTTCCAATATTGTTTCATATAGTAAATGGATTCCGATCCTGACAGAGCCGTAGCTGATGATGTAGAGAGCATAGCGCCTGGTCTCGCACGCGAGTCCACGCCGGTAGACTCCCGACCTGTCTCGGGTAGCCACGAGGGAGAGGCTAAGCATGCCTTCTACCAGATGATGAATGAATGGTTTACCCAGTTTGTTCAGAATAACCTGGCTGTACAACCACCCCACCCCCGAATAATCCAACTCCGGTACCTTCAGTACCCCCGATGATAGATCCGATGAGATCTAGTAGGCCTCCCGTTGATAAAATCAGGAAATATAGGGCCAAAGATTTCAAAGCCAATGATAATGATGATGCAGAGCGAGCCGAGACGTGGCTTGATAACACTATACGGGTACTTGACGAGCTATCCTGTACTCCAGATGAATGCCTAAAGTGTGCTATATCTCTACTTCGGGACACTGCCTATCACTGGTGGAACACACTAGTATCGATGGTTCGAAAAAGAAAAAGTGACTTGGGACTTCTTCCGGATCGAGTTCCGTAAGAAATATATCAGTCAGAGATTCATCGATCAGAAACGAAAAGAATTTTTAGAATTAAAACAGGGTCGTATGACTGTGACGGAATATGAGCGAAAGTTTGTTAGATTGAGCCATTATGCCCGAGAGTGTATATCAACTGAAGCCATTATGTGCAAAAGATTTGAAGACGGTCTGAATGAAGACATAAAGTTGCTTGTTGGCATTCTTGAAATCAAAGAGTTCGTGGTACTAGTCGAGCGAGCTTGCAAAGCTGAAGAGCTCGAAAAAGAGAAAAGAAAGGCTGAAATAGAAGCTAGAGACACTCATAAAAGATTATCGAGTAAGACTTTCCATTCAGTGCCTAAGAAGTTTAGAGATGACTTCAGCCGACATAAAGCTACTTCAGACTTGCCTAGACGTGATCGACCTCCAGTGAGTTCCCGAGCCACTTCGATGGCTAGTGTTGGTAATGTTCCGCAGAACCGGCCTGAGTGCAAACATTATGGGAAGTGGCATTATGGGAGTTGTAGATTTCATGATCGGTCCTGCTTTAAATGTGGATCGTCGGACCATTTCATTTGAGAATGCCCGATGCTAGCCGAGCAAAATACGGCTCAGAACACTAAATCGAGAAAGCAGCGCCAAAGACGAGGCGGACCACCCGGCATTCGGCAATGTAGGTGGCGATCGAGAGAGGACAAAGGACACTGCGATTCGATCGAGGCTAGAGCTCCAGCTAGAGCTTATGCTATACGAGCCGAGAGGATGCTTCTTCCCGGATGTTATTACCGGTACTTTCACACTTTATGATACTCGTGATTGTATTGATTGATCTGGTTCGACTCATTCATATGTGTGTGAAACTCTAGTATCGATGAAGACTCGTCGATTGAGTCTCTGAGTTTGTAATCCGTGTGTCTAACCCTTTGGGTAGATGTGTACTCGTTGATAAAGTGTGTAAAGGTTGCCCGTTGATGATTGAGATTCTCGCTTTCCGGGCCGACTTAATGTTGTTTCCTTTTGACTAGTTCGATATGATTTTGGGAATGGAGTGGTTAACTTTGCATGATGCAGTGGTGAATTGCTAAATAAAGATTATTGATTTGAGATGTCAAAATGGTGAGATCATCCGAGTTGAATCTAGTTATTTAAATGGGTTACCTACAGTAATATCCTCGATGCTAGCCCAAAAGTATGTGAGAAAAGGATGCAAAGCTTATTTGGCCTATGTATTGGATAATAAAGTGTCTGAAAAATAGATTGAATCTGTACCGGTTGTGTGTGAATACCCAGATGTGTTTCTTGAAGAATTACCGGGTTTACCACCAGTACGAGAGATTGAGTTTGGCATTGAATTAGTACCGGGGACGACTCTGATCTCAATAGCTCCGTATCGGATGGCACCTACCGAGTTGAAAGAGTTGAAAGCATAGTTGCAAGAGTTGTGAGATAGGGGCTTTGCACGATCGTGAGTTTCTCTCTAGGGTGCACCGATTTCTGTTTGTGAAAAGAAAGACGGGACTATGCGAATGTGTATTGATTATCGGTGAGCTGAATAAAGTGACAATAAAGAATAAATACCCGTTACCTCGAATTGATGATTTGTTTGACCGATTAAAAGGGGCTTGGTGTTCTCAAAGATAGATCCGAGATCGAGTTATTATCGATTTCAGTCGAGATTCAGATGTGCCCAAGATCGCATTCGAACGAGGTACGGACATTTTGAGTTTCTGTTTATGCCTTTTGGACTTACTAATGCACCTGTTGTTTTTATGGATCTGATGAATCGGGTTTTGACGCTTTTGGATCGGTTTGTGGTAGTGTTTATAGATGATATCCTGATCTACTCCATAGATGAAACCGAGCATGCAGAGCATTTGAAATTGGTGCTACAAACTTTGTGAGATCAGTAGTTGTATGCAAAGTTTAGTAAGTGTGAATTCTGGATGAATAAAGTCAGCTTTTGGGGACATGTTGTTTTTTGTCAGGTATTCGGGTTGATCCAAACAAAATATCGGCTATACTTGATTGGAAGCCACCAAATAATGTTCCTGAGATTCGAAGCTTTCTGGGACTTGCGGGTTACTACAGACGATTTGTGAAAGGTTTTTCTATAATAGCTACCCCGTTGACAAAGCTATTACAGAAAGACGTTAAATTTGAATGGTCAGATAAGTGCCAGAAAATCTTTGATCAGTTGAAAGCCCTTTTGACGGAAGCTCTAGTGTTAGCTCAGCCTGAATCGGGTAAAGAATTTATTGTTTATAGTGATGCTTCTTTGAATGGTTTGGGTTGCGTTTTGATGCAGGAAGGCAAAGTCATAGCCTACGCTTCGAGACAATTGAAGCCTCATGAAAGAAATTATCCAACTCATGATCTGGAATTAGCAGCCATTGTTTTCGCATTGAAAATTTGGTGTTATTACTTATTCGGTGAGAAATGTCATGTTTTCTCGGATCACAAAAGTCTGAAGTATTTGATGACTCAGAAAGATCTGAACTTAAGACAACGCAGATGGTTAGATCTGTTGAAAGACTATGAATTGGTGATTGACTACCATCCGGGAAAAGCTAACGTTGTCGCAGATGCATTAAGTCGAAAATCATTATTTGCTCTTCGTGCGTTGAACGCACATATGGTTATGTCTGGTAATGGTTCGATCATAGCCGAGTTAAAAGCAAGACCGAGGTTTATTCAACAAATTTTTGATGCACAAAGAATTGAGAAAGATGTGATTGCTAGACGAGCTCAGTGTGAAAATGATGCAGAGTCAGAGTTTCAAATTGATGCAAATGATTGTTTGAACTTCAAAGGCCGAATATGTGTCCCAGAGAATGTGGAATTGATTCAGATGATTTTGAACGAGGCTCATAATAGTCGATTATCGATACATCCAGGTAGCACGAAAATGTATAATGATTTGAAAGCTTGATTCTATTGGTGGCGGGCATGAAAGCGGGATATATCTGAATTTGTTTCAAAGTGTTTAATTTGTCAGCAAGTAAAAGCAGAGCATCAAGTGCCTTCTGGGTTACTTCAGCCGATCATGATACCTGAATGGAAATGGGATAGAATCACTATGGATTTTGTATACGGTTTGCCTACGACACCGAGCAAGAAAGACGTAGTCTAGGTTATAGTGGATAGACTGACCAAATTAGCTCACTTTGTATCGGTTCGTACGGACTATTCGCTCGATAAACTTGCTGAGTTGTATGTATCTCAAGTTGTGAGATTACATGGTGTACCGAGTTCTATTGTGTCAGACAGAGACCCGAGATTCACGTCGCGGTTTTGGAAGAAGCTGCAAGATGCTCTAGGTACTAAACTCCACTTTAGCACAGCCTTTCATCCGCAGACAGACGGTCAGTCTGAATGAACCATTCAGATACTTGAGGACATGTTGAGATGTTGCATCCTTGATTTTGAAGGTATGTGGGAAAGATACTTACCTTTGATTGAATTTGCTTATAATAACAGTTTTCAATCTAGTATCAAAATGGCACCTTATGAAGCTCTATATGGCCGCAAGTGTCGTACACCGTTGTACTGGACCGAGCTCAGTGAAAATAAGTTACACGGGGTTGATTTGATTAAAGAAACGGAACAGAAAGTGGCTATAATCAGAGATAGTTTGAAAGCTACCTCGGATCGTCAAAAGTCCTACGCTGATTTGAAACGTAAAAACATTGAGTTTTAGGTCGGAGACCGGGTATTCTTGAAAGTTTCTCCGTGGAAGAAGGTACTCTAATTTGGTCGGAAAGGCAAACTAAGTCCGAGATTCATCGGACCGTACGAGATCATCGAACGTATTGGGCCTGTTGCTTATAGATTGAAGTTGCCCTCTGAATTAGAAAAGATACACAATGTATTTCACGTTTCGATGCTTCGTAGATATAGATCAGATCTGTCACATGTGATCACTCCGTCTAAGATTGAAATCTGATCCGATATGACATATTAGGAAGAACTGATCCGTATTTTAGCTAGAGAAATGAAAGAGTTGAGGAACAAGAGAATTCCATTAGTGAAAGTACTATGGAATCGGCACGGATTTGAAAAGGCTACGTGGGAGCCTGAGGATTCAATGAGGCAACAATATCCGACTTTGTTTAACGGTAAGATTTTAGGGGACGAAAATCCCTAAGGGGGGAGAGTTGTAACAGTCCGAATTTGACCCTAATCGAAATGGTGGTTTCGGGACCACGAATCCTAGTCTAAAATATTTTTAAATATTATATTTTGTGCTTATTATATGTGAATTAATGTGTGTGAAAGTTTCGTAGAAAAATTTAATCGTTTGTGTGCTTAATTAAATAAAAAGGACTTAAACGCGTAAAGTGTAAAAGTTATAAACTATAGTGTAAAGTGCTAGAATGATGATGGCTTTTTAATATGGAGTATTAAAAGAGTAATTAACCCATTTTATGAGTTAGTGGGTGGCAAAGGTCAAGTGTAACCTTATATTATAAGTTGTTTTTATTATTAATTAAAGGTAAAAACGGTAAAACATAAAAAAATGTTATTATATGTTATATTATATGAAATTAAAAGCCATTTTAGTTTTTCTTCTTCTTCCATTGCCGTGAGTTAGCTAAGAAAAAGGGGTTTAAAGGCTTAAAACATTCGGCCATCATCAAGCTCAATTAGGTATGAATTTTAGCTCGATTTTTGATAATTTCTACGTTTTTGTGATCGTTGCCGTATATTATCGACCCATGCTAAAATTTTTGAGATTAGTGTGTATGTGATATTCGGCCATTGATATGTTCATGTGGTTTTGATGTTTGATAATTTTAAATTAAAGATATGTTAAAGATTAGTGTGTTTTGTATTGGGAATTATAGTGAATTTAAGTATTTTGGGCTAAATTGCAAAAATGAATTTTGAGGGGCCTAAAATGCAAAATAAATGAAATAAATGGACTAGAATAGTCCCTATGAACATTCGGCCCTTAAGTGTTATAGTGAAATTTTGTGTATTTTGTGTTTTGTGCGAATAGGACCAAATTGCAAAAATGTGAAATAGTAGGGGTAAAATGGTAATTTGATTGTTTATGTATTTTGGGACTAAATTAAAATGAAATGTACTTGAATGAGCTAAATTTTAATGTGTTTAGATCAAGAACAAAGAAAAACAGTTTGGATCGGGGGAAGGCGAAGATCATCGAATAGTCAGGTATACGTTATACATCGACGGTCGAGGTAAGTCCTTAAGCAAGTTATTACTGTAAATATTGTTCGTAATATAGTTTACATGTCGAAATTTGAACTGTTGGATTGAAATTTAATCATAGCCGAATGTGACATAAAGATTTGATTATGAATGGTAGTTAAACCTACTTGATTTCATTTTGTACAAGTGATTTAAATCAAGCACGACACATGTTATATTTGAATTATATCGAATGTATCGAGCTTAATGCCTAGCAGGCTTTATGCCGGTGAAATGTATCGGGCTTAATGCCTAGCAGGCTTTGTGTCGGTGAAATGTATCGGGCTTCGAGCCTAGCAGGCCTCGTGCCGGTGAAAGATTTCGGGCTTATTGCCTAGCAGGCTAAATGCCGGTGATTTTTAAATACGAGCTTATGCATATAAATTGGTGGACTTATGTTGACAAAAGGACAAACTTAAGCTTATTCGTATGAATTAAATTACTGAAATGCATGTAAGTATCGTGAGTTGTTTAATTGAGTTTTTATATATATATAGAAAAATATATGTGATGTGGGACAAAAATGTGGTATATGATTATGCATGTATATTCGGCTGTTTGGTTAGGAAATCATATTGATATTTCGTGCATATTGAACCTTTAGAGTGATAAGATGTGAAGTGAATAAGCGTATATATATGCTCTTGTATATGATTCCATTTAAAATGATGTGCATATGAATTGAGTATTTGGCAAGAAATGGATGCTTATCAATTGAATTTTGAGTTGAATTAATGAACTTTTTGTTAAAGGTAGGATAATGAGAAATGTTAAGTTAAATACGATATTGAAGTTTAGTAATGTGACACCATATGTGTGATTTGTTAAAGTTTGAAGTAATATTAAGTATTTGACTTGGAAAGTTTAGGTGTTAAATTGAATTATTTTATTTAAATTTGCTTAAGACTTACTAAGCTAGTAAGCTTACTCCGTGTGTGCTCTTTGTTCTGTTTTATAGATTTTGATCAAGCTACGGGCATCTAAGGATCATCGGAAAAGTCAACCACACTATCACCCCTTTTTGGTACTTAATCTTAGTTTTGAATCGAAGGCATGTATAGGTTAGACTAAGGTTTAGACTAAGGACATTCGGTCTTGTATATATGTATAGCCTTGCAAAAATGTCTATTTCTTTTGATCAAGTTTAATTCCTATGTTCATCATAATATAATGGCTTGATTATAATATTAAGGAATGTGAAATTCAGTCATGGTTTAATCATGTATGGAAAGTGGTCATATGATATACATGTTGTGGTGTGTGGTCATGTGTTTTAACAAATGAAGAAAATGACGGATGCTTGATGAGTTATAACATGTAGTATATTAAATAAGTAATATGCCTATTATATAGAGATGTGTTGCATTTGGGATAAGCATGACATATTGATATGTGTTGCGTTTGTTTTGATTTGGTTCGAATGAGGTAGATATAGTTGAGAGAATGTACTTTTCGGTTGTGACTTAATTTGGTCTATTTGGATTATTAAAGATGTTAAGTTAATGTTTATGAATGGCAAGTTATAAGTAAAAAAAAATGTGCATATGCCTTTGTAATAGTCATAAGTAATTGAATATTTAGGTCCGGCTTGTGATGACTAAGGATGATTATAAATTGTACTGACAAAGGTTAGCTTAATATTGAATGGTAAAGCTCTCTGTGCTACCCTTGAACTTATTTTTAATAGCCGAAATGGGTGAGAGAGAGAGGAATCGGTTTGTGAATGTGATTTATGCTTGGTAATTAACATGCGAATAGTGTATATAAGGGTTGTATTTTGTGCTTTTATATTGGTTCATAATGATAGATTATTACGCGTATTAAAAATGTTGCATAAATGTTATGTTTGTCCATAAGATGATGACATTAAGGTTGCATATGTGTTTGGACTGAAATTTGTATGATATTTTACTTGCCATCTGAATTGGATATGAGTCACATGGTTAAGTGTATACATGCCGTGAATGAATGGCTAATTTTGATATAGTTAAAAGTGCATATAATTTTTGTGATTCATATTTTACTTAATTATATATGGTGGATTGAAAGTGCAATATTGCTTGTGATTGTTAATTCATATATCTGTATGCTCAAAATTTTAAAGCAAAGTGTTCAAATTTTGTTAAGTAACACCTTGTGACCCCAATTCGATGACGGATACGGGTTAGGGGTGTTACATTCAAACTCCTCCAAATCTTTATCCCATGAATCACTCCCCCAAGACCAATTCCACAACCACCTGAGCATAATCCTACTACAACAAAACCACTAGGCGTCATAACTGCAAAATAAAACCTCCCTTGCTTATCCCAAGACTTGAACCTCAGACCTCTTGCCAGCTGTAACGCGACCTTGCCACTAGGCCACAAGCTCCTCTTGTGTCACCTTTTACCACATTTTATTCTTAAAAGCCTACTTACTTACTCCCAGGGTTTTATTCACCTACAACCAAAATTTTTGCTAAAGCCCAGGTTTGAACCCAGGACTTCCCAGACATCCCCAAACACTCCAAACTCACTTAACCATCAAAGTAAACAATCAATTGTGTCATTTCCTAGCTCACATGAAATTTTATGCACAGTTTTCTAACTGTTCCCTTGCTCAAGGCCCAATACTTCTAGGCCCAAATTCAGGGGCGTTACAATTCTACCCCCTTTAAAGAAATTTCATCCTCGAAATTTCCAACTATCAGAATAGTCGTTCATCCTAGCCTACCACACTACGCTCTCGCTGCGCACTCTAATCCTAATAATACAAGCACACACCACACCATCAATCCATCGGAGCGGATGGATATCACACGCATATCACTTCCAGAATACACATAAAATAAATACCAACTCTAACTTTAAATGTAGCAATACAGTCCAATATCTATCTACTGCTTTCTCAATAAAAAACAAACAATAGTTTTAGAAACTTACGAATTCAGCGCCGGAGACTCGGTGTACCACACTTTCAGAAAAACGGTCAATACAACATTTAAGAACTTCAAATCTTTTCAAGCCTTTTTAAAATAATACTTTCAGAAATTCAATTTTAAAGACCCAATCCACAGCCAAGTTTTGCAACTTGGCTCTGATACCACTAAATGTAACACCTCAAACCCGGCCTAGAAGTTAGGTCCGAATATGGCGTGTCACATTGAAATGTTTTTCGAAAACCATGTTTTCATTGAAAGCCATCCTTAATATTTACAAACTAAAGTTTCAGTTTGTGTTCGTTCAATTTCAAAACGTGGTTCATTGAAAAGTTAATCACTTTTAAAACGTTATTAACTTCGTTAAAAATCTCTTTTAGTTGCGGAAGCTAATTTAAGGTGAAGAAGTTTAAAATGTATGTTTTTTTTTAAATAGTAATTGGGTTGAAAACTCGTCTACGTCTAACAGATATAAAACGTAACAAAATCCCAAATTCAGAATTAAATCTAGAGAGGCCTTATTACAGAAATTAAAACCCAAAACAGAATTTAAAACATGTATAAAGTCCAAAGCATAACAGTCGCAGTCGTGTGGTCACCTCTGAGTCCAAAGCATAACATGTATAATTACCTGCACAGTTAAAAACGGGGTGAGTTTACGAAAACTCAGTGTGTAATCCCCTTACTAGAGTAACGATCAATATATCTGTAAGCAGAACCAAAGCGATGCAGGCCAAAGCCCTTTACACGAATGATGCAGTCAAAGACAGAGCATACGTGGGCCAAAGTCCACTACAATATCATTTAGGTCACATCCCATAACAGAATCAATTGGGCCTAGCCCAATAACAGAACAAGTGGCCCTAAGCCCAGTACAATGAGAAATCTCATAAATAGATATGCAACTGTATGAGGATGCATCCCACTCCGATCCAGCGAACACACCACCCGTACCAACCCTACACTCCTGTGGGGATAAAATTGACCCACCCAGCCAACACACCAAGCTTAGAACCGGTTGCGGCACTAAGTTAACAGAACGGCTCGGCACCGTGGACAAAATGACTAAAAGCCATAAACAAAATGGTTATAAACCATAATCTGTAACGCCCCGAATTTTTGGGCCTAGAAGTGTTGGGCCTTGTGCATGGGAGCCGCTAAGAGACTGCACATAAAAGTTTATGTGTGCAAGAAATATCACAATCAGTTGTTGCTTTAATGGTCAAGTGATTAGCAGTGTTTGAGAGTTTTGGAGAAGTCTTGGGTTCAAACCTGGGCTTTAGAAAAAATTTGGTTTTAGGTGAATAAAACCCTGGATGTAAGTAAGTAGGCTTTAAGAATATTGTTGGGGAAAATATGACACAAGGAAGCATGTGGCCTAGTGGTTATGGCGTCATTAAGGGTGCAAGGGAGCCTGGGTTCAAGTCTTGGCCCTTGCAATTTATTTTGGTTTTCTTTTAAATGAACTTGGACACTGAAACTTAGGCTTTATTAATAATAATGTTTGGTTAGTGACACAAGAAGAGCTTGTGGCCTAGTGGCAAGGGGCGTGTTGGGTATCTATGTGGTCTGGGGTTCAAGTCCTGGGATAAGAAGGGAAGTGTTTATTTTGCTGCTTGAGCTAGGAAGGTGGAAGAGTTGGACTGAAACTCTATTGGATGAGGTTTGAATTTGTCAAGGAAGAGAGAATCAGAGCATGTGGTTGGTAGTTGGGTGATTTGGAGGAGAATTAGGAGGAGGAAATCAAGGAATTCAAAACTTGGAGAGTTGTAGCCGATTGGGGAAGCTTGTACATGCATATTCGGCTAGGGGCCTCCTTTGTGTGCATTTTTGGCAATTGGAGAGCATTTTGGGATAGTCTTGGTTTTCCTGGGTGCCAAAGTTCCACTTACCATTCGTGCATCTTTTTTGTCTTGCATTTAACCATTCATGCACTTTTTTTGTTCGATTTAGCACTTCTTCTTCAAGCATCTTGTTGGGCGAATCTCTGCTTCCCTCTCCCTTCCTCTTCATTCTTTTGTTTTTCTTCATTTCCTTTTCTTCTCCTAAGCCGAATATCATCTCTCCTCTTTTTTTTTCGGCTTCCTATTGGCTTGTGAACCGAATCTTTCTCTTTTATCTTGATTAGTTCGGTGGTGATCAAATTTCTGCTTCCTTCCCTCTCTGTTTCAATTTTTGTAAGTATTCCTAAAATCGGTAAGTGCTTCACTTCTTGTTTAAACTGTTCTCTCTTATCCCCCTTTCCTCTAAAAACTGAATGCTTCTGCTACTCATGGTCTGTGTTTGGAATCCCTTCCTCTTCGAGCGATGACCGTTGGATTTTAGGTATTTCCGAGGAGTGGAGAAGTGCAGAAGTTATTCAAGTCATCAAACTTTGTCTCTCGTTAAGGGTAAGATCACTACCATATTCTTAGATTAGGCCGAATATTCTTGTGTTTGGTAAGTTAGAAATTGTGGTTTAAGGCCACATATGTGATCATTATTTTTGTTAAAAAAATCTGTTTGGATATAGATATTCGGCATAGGCGTGGGATCAATCCTGATCGGTCGTCAAACAAGGTTGGGTGCTTGTAAATCTTGGAACGACTCCGTAAAAAGGTGTGTAATCACACTATCTCCGCTGAGGATCGGCAAAAGCCGAAAAGCCGAAGCTATGGCATTTGGGGGCCTCACGAGCGTACGATCGATCGTGAGGAAAAATTGAGCCCACAACCAAGGGCGGTAGACTGAAGAGGCCACTACGGGTGCTCTCGTGCGTTTGGGCGGGCCTAATGGGCTCGTGGGCCCCACAAGGATAAAATTGACAGAAAGTGTCAAAAACTGGGTTAGGCTATGTAGATCACATAACCGTGATTGGATTTGGGCCAAATGGGCCACACAAGTGTGTGGGCCCATTTGGGCCGAATATTGAGCTTCGAGCCCATTTACACTATTTCGACCAAGCGCATTATCTTGGTCGCTCGAGGCGACTGTAGGCCTTCAGAAAGGTCGTTGAATGACCGTAATCCCTAGCCTTAGATGGATCGGTGCTGCAAGGGACTCGGAGAAGGCCACACACTGCCTATGTTTTCTGTTTTGATTGCTTACATTCAAGTATTTTGATTTGGGTTGTAGTAAGGCCTCTTTAAGTTTCTAGATTTTAAATTTGGGTTTTTATTTATGTTTGAATTATATCCGTTAGAAGTAAATCACGGTTTTTCAAAATGCTAATAGTTTTAAAACAACACTACGTTTTCACTACACTTTCGGAATGGTTTCGCGACTTAATCTTTTTTCTAAATCGATTACTCTCAAAATTAGCTTCCGCAATTAAAAAGGTATTTTGGGAATAAAAATAATAGTTTTTTTTCTTCTTAATGTACCACGTTTTAAAAATAAACTAACGTAACTGGGATTTTACTTAAGCTTTCTTTAAGAAGAGTTTTCAATGAAAATATGGTTTTCGAAAAACACTTCAATGTGACATGCCAGATTCGGGCCTAACTGTTGGGCCGAGTTTGGGGTGTTACGTTTAGTGTATCAGAGCTGAGTTGCAAAACTCGGCTGTGGATTGGGTTTTTAAAATTGAATTTCTGAAATAACCGTTTCAAAAGATTTGAAGTATGTGAAATGTTTTACTGAATATTTTCCTGGAAGTGTGGCTCACCGAGTCTCTGGCGCTGAATTTGTAATTTTTCTGAATACTTTTGTCAGTTTAGGAATTGAAATACAGTGAGTTAGAAATATTGTGGTTTCTTTAGATATTGGACTGTATTTTTGGTATTTATTCTGTGTGTGTTTGTAAATGTTGGATGTGATGTTCTGGATATAGAAACCTATCTGCTACGATAGGTGGATGTTTTGGATGTGTGTTAAAGATGTTGGGATTAGAGTGCGCAGCGGTAGCGTAGTGGGGTAGTTGTTACACGACTACCCTGTTAACTGAAAATTTTCAGGACGAAATTTTTTTTAGGGGGTAGAGTTGTAACGCCCTGAATTTTTGGGCCTAGAAGTGTTGGGCCTTGTGCATGGGAACCGCTAAGAGACTGCACATAAAAGTTTATGTGTGTAAGAAATATCACAATTGGTTGTTGCTTTAATGGTCAAGTGATTAGCAGTGTTTGGGAGTGTTGGAGAGGTCTTGGGTTCAAACCTGGGCTTTAGAAAAATTTTGGTTTTAGGTGAATAAAACCCTGGATGTAAGTAAGTAGGCTTTAAGAATATTGTTGGGGAAAATATGACACAAGGAAGCATGTGGCCTAGTGGTTGTGGCGTCATTAAGGGTGCAAGGGAGCCTGGGTTCAAGTCTTGGCCCTTGCAATTTATTATGGTTTTCTTTTAAATGAACCTGGACACTGACACTTAGGCTTTATTAATAATAATGTTTGGTTAGTGACACAAGAAGAGCTTGTGGCCTAGTGGCAAGGGGCATGTTGGGCATCTATGTGGTTTGGGGTTCAAGTCCTGGGATAAGTAGGGAAGTGTTTATTTTCCTGCTTGAGCTAGGAAGGTGGAAGAGTTGGACTGAAACTCTGCTGGATGAGGTTTGAATTTGTCAAGGAAGAGAGAATCAGGGGATGTGGTTGGTAGTTGGGTGATTTGGAGGAGAATTAGGAGGAGGAAATCAAGGAATTCAAAACTTGGAGAGTTGTAGCCGGTTGGGGAAGCTTGTACATGCATATTCGGCTAGGGGCCTCCTTTGTGTGCATTTTTGGCAATTGGAGAGCTTTTTGGGATAGTCTTGGTTTTCCTGGGTGCCAAAGTTCCACTTACCATTCGTGCATCTTTTTTGTCTTGCATTTAACCATTCATGCACTTTTGCTGTTCGATTTAGCACTTCTTCTTCAAGCATCTTGTTGGCCGAATCTCTGCTTCCCTCTCTCTTCCTCTTCATTCTTTTTTTTTCTTCTTTTCCTTTTCTTCTCCTAAACCGAATATCATCTCTCCCCTTTTTCTTTCGGCTTCCTATTGGCTTGTGAACCGAATCTTTCTCTTTTCTCTTGATTAATTCGGTGGTGATCAAATTTCTGCTTCATTCCCTCTCTGTTTCAAGTTTTGCAAGTATTCCTGAAATCGGTAAGTGCTTCACTTCTTGTTTAAACTGTTCTCTCTTATCCCCCTTTCCTCTAAAAGCCCAATGCTACGCTACTCATGGTGCGTGTTTGGAATCCCTTCCTCTTGGGGCAGTGATCGTTGGATTTTAGGTATTCCCGAGGAGTGGAGAAGTGCAGAAGTTATTCAAGTCATCAAACTCTGTCTCTCGTTAAGGGTAAAATCACTACCATATTCTTAGATTAGGCCGAATATTCCTGTTGTTGGTAAGTTAGCAATTGTGGTTTAAGGCCACATATGTGATCACTGTTTTGGTTAATAAAATCTGTTTGGATACAGATATTCGGCATAGGCGTGGGATCAATCCTGATCTGTAACACCCCAAACTCGGCCTAGAAGTTAGGCCTAAATCTGGCGTGTCACATGGAAGTGTTTTTCAAAACCATGTTTCTTATTTGTTAAAACTTGTTTGAGAGTTAAAGCCTCTTTGTTAAAACTCAAAACACTTAAGCAATTGTTAACCACTTGCAAACGTAACTTTTAAAACCTTATCTGTTGCGGAAGCATATTTAAAATAAAGAATATACGAAAACGAGATGTTTAAAAATTGAGTAGCAGAAGCATTTTGAAAACGTTGCGTAAACGTAGTGTTTTGAAGTAAGTTTATCGTTTTGGAAATTGTATCCCACTTTTAGCAGTTAGAAAACATCATAAATAAATATCAGAAATAATAAGTTAAAATTAGAGAGGCCTTATAACAACCCAAATAAGAAATATTTAAAAAGAATCAAAACAGCAAGCATAAGTAGTGTGTGGTCTTCTCCGAGTCCCTCGCAGCTCCAATCCCTCTAAGGCTAAGGATTACCTGCACAGTTAAAAATGGGGTGAGTTTATGAAAACTCAGTGTGTAATCCCCTTACTAGAGTAACAATCAAGCATACTGTAAACAGGCCCTGAAATAGTGCAGGCCAAAGCCCTTTAAGAGTAACAATACTGATCGATTCAAAGCATACGTGAGTCAAAGCCCACTACAATATCATTTGGGTCTGACCCATAATAGAATCAATTGGGCCTAGCCCAAACCAATAGCGAGAACAAGTGGCCTAAGCCCGATGCGATGACAGATCTCATAAACAGATATGCCACAGTATGAGGATGCATCCCAACCCAGTCCAGCCAACATACCTCCCGTACCAACCAACACACCACGTGGGGACCAAGTCGACCCACCCACCCAGCACACCAATACCGTAGCCTAGGCGCTAATAACAACGCAAAGCAAAGCTACTAATAACGATATCGTGGTCGAGCCACTAAAATCGATGCGTGGTGATGCCACTATAACGAGAAACGTGGGCGAGCCACTAGTACATAGTACTAACACAACAGAGCCGCTAATAACGATGAGCGTGGCCGGGCCATTAAAATCGGATATCGTGGCGAAGCCACTAGAGCGAGAAAGCGTGGCGAGCCACTAGTACAGTACTTCCTCCAATTACAAATCCCAACCCCATGCAATATGTCGTGTATGTCATGCTCAATCATTACACGTGTATGCAAAATAGCCATGCTTAGTAACAGTCATTTCAACACTTATTAACACCATATCAGTCACACACCCACAGTCAAGTCAGTTAAAACACAGTCATACGATCACAGTCAAATCAGTCAAATCATAGCACAAGTCAGTCATTTACCCACAAGGGCAAAATAGTCATTTACCCCATAAGGGTATTTCGGTAACCCTACCCCTCAGGGGTATTTCGGTGATCCTACCCTATGGGGTAATTCGGTGATTCTATCCTACAGGGGTAACTCGATAGTTCTACCCTACAGGGGTATTTTAGTAATTTCACAAATTAGGGTATTTCAAAAATTTTACAAATCGGGGTATTTCAGTAATTTGTAAACCAAGGGTATTTCAGTAATTTTACAAACTAAGGGTATTTCAATAATTTCATAACTCACGGGTCTTTCGATAATTTCACAAATCAGGGGTATTTCAGTAACTTTACAAACCGAGGGTATTTCAGTAATTTTACAAACTGAGGGTATTTTCATAATTTTACAAACCGAGGGTATTTTAGTAATTGTACAAACCGAGAGTATTTCAGTAATTTTACAAACTGAGGGCATTTTAGTAATTTTACAAACCGAGGGTATTTCAGTAATTTTACAAACCGAGAGTATTAATGACCCAACAGAAGGTCCACCGTCGCCTCGAGCGACTTAGGAAATCTAACTTAACTTAACGGCGAAGATAGGCCTAAGGCCCATTACCCTGCCGAAGTGGGCCCACACACTCGTGTGGCCCATTTAGCCTAAAAACAACCACGGCTTTGCAATGGCACAGCCCAAATCAATAACTTATCACATCACGGACATTTCATCTGTGTGGGCCCATAAGCCCATTGGGCCCACACGGCCCCCTTTCGGCCTGACGCGGCCCAAAGCACCTAAGTCATGTGCGCGACATGATAAGCTTATCTATTTCCCATTTAACAGTGAGACTTGCATTTGCGGGCCCTACGGCCCATTGGCCCATCGAGGCCCATTCCAGCCCAAGTGACCCACTACGGCCCAAGCCCATGAATTCGCTCATGGTGGCCTTTCTCATCACACGCTCACGGAGGTGAGCACAATTCACCACACGCGTGATCGTACGCTCGTATGGCATCGTTCGCCAGTATTTCGGCTTTTTAGCATAATGCCGACCAACAGTCAAAATAGTATAATATACGCACCTTCTGTTTTTCAACCGATCAACAATCAGAATAGTGTATATGGATACACACCTTATCACGTAGAGTACTAAATAATCACGAGCGCCGTCACCTTCACTAGAGCGATCAACTGCGATTTGCCTAGTTAAACCAAAGTATTCTAAACAGAGATAATGTTGCAAATGGGCCTAGGGCCCATTCTCAGTCCAAATGGGCCCACATGCTCGTGTGGCCCATTCAGCCCAAATCTAGCCACAGATATGAGATTCACATAGACCAGTCCAATATCCACTCGGCCCAATGGGTGTGTCGATCAACTTCAGTCACCACCACCGTGACCCAACGGCATACAGATCAACGAATGATCCAACGCCTAACCCAAACGAGCAAGCCACAAAGCAAAAGGGATAAGCCAAGAAAGGTATGCTTACTCTCCTCATGGTTTGCTCTATTTAAACCCAGCTTCATGCCTATCCTCATGCTAGCTTCCCGATGTGGGATTCTCTATCAATCCTCAAAAATCGACTCCTTAGCAAAATAATCCACCTTTGCGTACGAAGGGATTCAAACCAAAGTCCTCTCGATAGCCATGTCATGCCAACACCACTAGGACACAAGCTCCTTTGTGTCATAAGTCCAACACATTTAACTATAAAGTTTACCTACTCGCTTCCAGATTTATTTAAAAGAGAAACCAAAATAAATTTCAAGAGCCAATACTTGAACCTTAGACCCATTGCTTCCTCTATGGCGTCACTTCCTTGTCTCCCATGTGGCACCATTTGCCACTAGACCACAACTCCTTTTGTGTCTTATTTTACCCTAATTTATTTATGAGTCATACCATTAGAGATCAGGGTTCCACTAAGGCTAAAAATCAAATTTTTTCCTATGGCCTAACTTGAACCCGAGACTTCATAGTACCCTCTAAACACTCCAAAATCACTCACCGAATAGGTCCAACTCGCATTAGTGCCGTCCTCTTATTCTCAAAAAAAAATTTTAAACGCTCCCCTGCCCAAGGCCCAATAGGCCAAATTCTACTAGGCCCAAAAATTCGAGGCGTTACATGATCGGTCGTCAAGCAAGGTTGGGCACTCGTAAATCTTGGAACGACTCCGCAAAAAGGTGTGTAATCACACTATCTCCGCTAAGGATCGGCAAAATCTGAAAAGCCGAAGCTACGACATTTGGGGGCCTCACGAGCGTACGATCGCTCGTGAGGAAAAATCAAGCCCACAACCAAGGGCGGTAGACTGAAGAGGCCACTACGGGTGCTCTCGTGCGTTTGGGCCGTATTGGGCCTCGTTGGGCCGAAATGGGCCATGTGGGCCCAATGGGCTCGTGGGCCCCACACGGATAAAATTTACGGAAAGTGTCAGAAACTGGGTTAGGCTATGTAGATCACATAATCGTGATTGGATTTGGGCCAAATTGGCCACACGAGCGTGTGGGCCCATTTGGGCCGAATATTGGGCTTCGAGCCCATTTACACTGTTTCGACCAAGCAGATTATCTAGGTCGCTCGAGGTGACTGTAGGCCTTCAGAAAGGTCGTTGAATAACCTTAATCCCCAACCTTAGACGGATCGGTGCTGCGAGGGACTCGGGGAAGGCCACACACTGCCTATGTTTTCCGTTTTGATTGCTTACATTCAAGTATTTTGATTTGGGTTGTAATAAGGCCTCTTTAAGTTTCTGGATTTTAAATTTGGGTTTTTATTTATGTTTGAATTATATCCGTTAGAAGTAAATCACAATTTTTCAAAATGCTAATAGTTTTAAAACAACACTACGTTTTTGCTACACTATCGGAATGGTTTCGCGACTTAATCTTTTTCCTAAATCGATTACTCTCAAAATTAGTTTTCGCAATTAAAAAGATATTTTGGGAATAAAATTAATAGTATTTTTTCTTCTTAATGTACCACGTTTTAAAAATAAACTAACGTAACTGGGATTTTACTTAAGCTTTCTTTAAGAAGAGTTTTCAATGAAAACATGGTTTTCGAAAAACACTTCAATGTGACACGTCAGATTCGGGCCTAACTGTTGGACCGAGTTTGGGGTGTTACATAATCAGGATAGCACCGAGCCGTAACCAGGATGGCACAAAGCTATCGGTAACTATAATAAGTTTGGCACATAGCCATCAGTGACGGTAATATAATCGACACACAGCCACGGGTAATTATGATCGACACAGAGTCATCAATATATATGTTAGGCACATAGCCACGGGTAAATACGATTGGCACAAAGCCATAATCAAGATGGCACGAGCCATATTTAGGTTGGCACGAGCCATAATCGATTCACGCGGCTTTAAGTCGTCCATCGGTCTCTGATGCGTCTCATGCGAACCGTGCGACCTTATGAGATCAATCTTTGGATCCATGATGCGTCTCATGCGACCCGTGCGACCCTATCAGAACTTCCTCCGTATTAATGTCCCAACCCCATGCAATATGTCGTGTATGTCATGCTCAATCATTACACGTGTATGCAAAATGGCCATGCTCAGTAAAGTCATTTAAACACATATTAAAAGCTTATCAGTCACACGACCACAGTCAAGTCAGTTAAAACACAGTCATACGATCACAGTCAAATCAGTCAAATTCATAGTCTAAGTCAGTCATTTACCCACAAGGGCAAAGTAGTCATTTTACCTTATAAGGGTATTTCAGTCATTTCACAAATTGGGGGTATTTCGATAATTTCACAAATCGAGGGTATTTCAATAATTTCACAAATCGAGGGTATTTCGGTAATTTCAGAAATTAGGGGTATTTCAATAATTTCACAAATCGAGGGTATTTCGATAATTTCACAAATCGAAGGTATTTCAGTAATTTCACAAATAGGGGGTATTTAGGTAATTTTGCAAATCGGGGGTATCAGCGACCCAATAAAAGGTCCACCGTCACCTCGAGCTACTTAAGTAACCTAAACAGTCACAACTGTAACACCCTAGTTTTAGGGGCTAGATTTTTGGTGCTTAGCTTGAGTGTTGGCACACTTCAGTGTGTGGTTGGGTAAGTTTTAGGGGTCCTGAGAACCCTAGGTGGTGGTAGGTTGCCTTAGAAAATTTTTAGTTTTAGGGGCTAAAAAGGAGAACTTGGATAGAGGGGGCCTTAAGAGAATTTTTGGTGGAATTTTGGCATAAAGAGTGGCTTGGTAGAGTGGCAAGGAGGCGCCACTTAGAGCATGGAGAAGTGACGCCATTTGCAGGGGGAAGGGGCTCAGGTTCGATTCGCAAGGGTAGCATTTTGGCCTTGTTTTTGCGTCATTTTGGTGGGGTGGATGGACGGTTTGAAAGGCTTAAAAAGTGGAGAAGACTTGGTCATCTTTTTTTTAAATTTGGCTAGTAAAAGTTTGACTTATTCAAACTTTTAAAATAGGTGGTAGGGAGCTATTCTAGGAAGATTTTGGGAGCTATTTTTGGGGGGTTGGAGCTTGGCCTTCTAGTATAAATAGGGGAGGGGGATGCTCATTTCATTCATCCATCTGTCTCTTCTCCTCTCTTCTCCTCTCCTTTGCCGAATTTTGTTCCCCATCTCCAAAGCTTGTTAGCCAGACCCTCCACTCTCCCTATTTCCCTTCCCTTTTCACTTCAAAACCGAAAGTACACCCCACACTTCTTTTGTCCCTCCTTTAAAATACCTCTTTGGCGAAATTGCTATTCCCTCTCCTTGATTTAATTAGTAGCCGAACCTACCCTTTGCCGAATTTTCTTCTCTCAATTTGATAGCACTTGGGGCGAGAGTGTTAGCTTAGATCTTTTCGGGTTCCGTGGTCGAGATACTTGGAGTTTTAGTGGTCGGCCAAGCCTCCGTTATAGCGATCGATTTGATCTAGTGGAGGTAAGATTATTTATTAAGGTTTAATGCTTAGGTGGTGTTTTGGGGTTAACTTTTACACTGATTAAGCTTTTGCATGGAGGCCACAACCGGTCAGTGGGCAAGGAAGGCCCTGTCCCAAAGTTTAAGAAAAGAGCGGTTTCTGCATGCGTGATTGGCCACCGGGGTGTGGGCGACAACGAAGCGTTAAGCAAATAGCCGTAGTTTAAGCTGAGCGATAGCGTCGAGGATCGAGAGTCTAGAACTCCTAGTAATAAGGTGTGTAATTAACCATTGTTTCCGGGATTTGAGTATATCCGCTTATGTTATATGCTTACTAATAAGTGCGAGTGGTAAAAGTGTGATAAATACCCAAAAAGGGGTATGACGATGATCGGAGTTAGTAGCAAAGTTTGTAATTATGTGAACACCGATTTTATTGTGTGAGTATGCCTACGATTGTGAATAGCATGCACATGCATCATCTACGCATTATATTATGTTACATGTGCATGGGTGGGTTTATGAAAAGAAGGTGCGGGTGTACTTGAGTACGTGGTTGATGTCGACTTTGTGCTACATCGTGGATTGGCGTTGATCGAGGTCGCGTTGTGGATCTTTGCGATTTAGTTCGGCGTGGTTACCTTGATTGATATGAGCTTTATGCCATATCGTGGCTTGATGGATTCTTTGTGTGCTCCATCGTGGTTTGATGTTAGCTATACGCTACATCGTGGATGGCATTGGTTGCCTTTTGGAGGAAAAAGGAGAGGGTGACTCGATAGTCCCCCGGTGTGTGGTAAATTTGGATAAGGGGGTGTGTAGCGGATGGACCCTAGGTTTGGGTGGGTTTCATGATTGCATTATTCCGTTTATGAAATAATATGAGAATGGGCCAAGCCCAATGAATAGGTATGTTTTGGGGACATACGTGGACATGGGTCAAGCCCAGTTGATATGTGGACTAATGTGGAAAGGGCACGGTCCGCTTTTTTGTAATAATTTGAAGGTGGGCCAAGCCCAGTTGTGGTAATAATTATACTTGCATGTTGCATTTGATAATTGGGATGTTATGTGGTTAGCATGTGGGTGGATTTCGATGGTTTAGTTACACACTGAGTCTTTGTGACTCACCCAATCTCTTATCCAACATCGCAGGTGGAAGGATGATCGGACCGGGTTGGAGTGGATACAAGGTGGCCCATGCAAAGGACATTTTAATATTTTCTTTATGCACTTTATTACCAAGTACTTGGAATCATTATGTTGTAATAAGAGCCTCTTAAGATATTTGGTTTTCTTTTGGCAACTTATGTCTAAAGAGATTCGGGAATAATGTTACTTTTATGAACTAAGCATAAGCCACTTGAGCCTGATGTTTTAAACGTTTTCCAACCTAAGCGAATTGACAACTAAGAGTTTTAAAAACGAAACCCCGAGATTTCAAAGTAACCTAACAGTTTGCAAACAAACATGCCTAGGATTTCTGCAAATAAAACTAGTCTAGAGGAGTTTAGACAAAAAGTTAAACGGCAACCCTGTTTTCGCCAATAAGTTTTTCCCATAACATAACCAGATTCGGTCGTAGTGGATGGCCGGGTTTGGGGATGTTCTGATTTAATATCGAGCAGGTTCAAAAACTCGGCTTTGAGGGTTTTGGGCCCAACAACCTTTTCAAAGAGGGCTTTTTAAGAAATTTTTCAGGTAATCTGGCATGGCACCTGTACCTCCGACCCGAAGTCCACCAGTAAGTACTTCGGACTTTTGAAGTGATTTGTTTGTATGAATTGTTATGGGTTTATTTGGGCTCGTAGATTAGAATATTAGGGCTATTGGACCCTAGGAATAGTCTACTCAAACATATGCATAAAACTTAAGGTTACTAAAACAACACTGTGATTAAGTCGCGAGTTAAGGTGTGGCAACCATTGTGCGCATGTCTAGGAGTGGATCGGAAGAGCACGGTACTTAAGCAGTCCTCGTGACTCACCTCCTCTTCGCTGGAATCCTACCTAGTGCGTAGCTACGGTTCACCTTAACCAAGAGGACTTGTTCACAGGCTAAACCGATTAATAAAACCCGAAAGGGAATTAGCCTTGCTGTTTTAAAACCCTTAGTTTTAAAATTTCCAAAATTTACCCCTTTGGTTTGTAAACTCTAAATCAGTATTTGAAAGATGTTTTCTCGATTTACAAAATTACCAAAAATACCCCTGTAGGAAAATGACGAAATTACCCCTGGGTAGGAAAAGGAAACTTGATTGCTCGAAAGAATTACTCTTGGAACCTTCATTGCATAAAATTGCTCGTGGATAAAACAGTGAAACAATAATTTCTAATTCATAAAACTTTCTAAACAGATTAAATCGAAGCGTTAAAGATGAGTTCTAGGGGACGCGGTAGAGGTAGAATGACGGCCGGAACCGGTAGAGAGTGCAGCTATGGGTCGAAGCGAAGTGCCGCCAAGCAGTGGATGTAGAGGAACAAGATCCGGTAAGTGAAGAGGACGCATGTCGCAGCTATGTTACTGCGTGCTTGACAAGTGGCAAGAGCTAGTAGGGGAAATGGAGCTCGGAAGTCGGTGTCAGAGAGACTTAGGTCTAACGGGCTGAAGTTTTTAGGGAGTATCTGGAGTAGCTCCGAGCGTAGCGGAGTATTGGCTAGAAGGAGTCGAGAGAATTATGGACGACTTGGATTGTGCCCCAGAGGAAAAGTTAAAAGTCTTTGTTTAGCTTCTACGGGATGAGGCTTATCGATGGTGGCTCCTTTGTCAAACAAGGTGTACCGCAGATCGATTGGATTGGGACTACTTTAAGGAAAAGTTTGAAGGAAAATACGTTGGAGCAAGCTACCTAGATGCGCAAAGGAAGGCGTTTTAAATCTGGTGCAAGGAAATAAGTCGATAGCGAGAATCTGAGCGAGTTTGTACGGCTAAGTCGGTATGCTAAAGGAATTGTGGCCACCGACTATGAGAGGTGTGTCCGGTTTGAAGATGGATTGCGAGATGAGCTTGAGTCTTGATCGCTCCGCAGAGAAGGAAAGAGACTTCGCGATGCTAGTGGAGAAAGCTCGTATAGCGAAGAAGTTAAGAGGGACGGTAAGGGAAAAGCGAGAAAAGAATAGGAACGAGAATAAGAGAAATATTGGGCGTCGGCATCGTTTGGTAATGTCGAGAAAAGACCAAAGATCGAGAATCTGTAAGTGCACTTGTACGATGGATCGGAATCGTTCTTGTGCTCGATGTGGAAGATCTCACGGGAGAGTCTTTGGGGAAATAGTAAAGAATGTTTTCGGTGTGGATCTAAGGCACATCTGGTTAAGAATTGTCCTCAAGCGACGAGGGGTCGTGGTTCAAGTCATGGAAGGAATGGTTCTAGTCAGAGTCAATCAAGGATGTGATATTAGGTAAGCTCCTTTGTTTTGGGTACTTGCGTTAATTGCTTTGTTTGCTTATGAGTTAGCCTTTCCGGTGTTGCTAAGAGAGGCGTTTCGAGTTTTGAGCGCGAATTTGGGGATTGTGTGGGGACGATAGCCTTAGTAAGATCGAGTGCATGACATAAGCGTAAGGTGGTAAGATAGGTTGTATGGACGTCTGTTAGTAAAGTAATTTGAGGGCGAGAAATTATTTTAAGGAGGGTAGAATTGTAACACCCTAGTTTTAGGGGCTAGATTTTTGGTGCTTAGCTTGAGTGTTGGCACACTTGGTGTGTGGTTGGGTAAGTTTTAGGGGTCACGAGAACCCTAGGTGGTGGTAGGTTGCCTTAGAAAATTTTTAGTTTTAGGGGCTAAAAAGGAGAACTTGGATAGAGGGGCCTTAAGAGAATTTTTGGTGGAATTTTGGCATAAAGAGTGGCTTGGTAGAGTGGCAGGAGGCGCCACTTAGAGCATGGAGAAGTGGCGCCATTTGCGAGGGGGAAGGGGCTCGAGTTCGATTCGCAAGGGTAGCATTTTGGCCTTGTTTTTGCGTCATTTTGGTGGGGTGGATGGGCCGGTTTGAAAGGCTTAAAAGTGGAGAAGACTTGGTCATCTTTTTTTTAAATTTGGCTAGTAAAAGTTTGACTTATTCAAACTTTTAAAATGGGTGGTAGGGAGCTATTCTAGGAAGATTTTGGGAGCTATTTTTGGGGGGTTGGAGCTTGGCCTTCTAGTATAAATAGGGGGAGGGGGGATGCTCATTTCATTCATCCATCTGTCTCTTCTCCTCTCTTCTCCTCTCCTTTGCCGAATTTTGTTCCCCATCTCCAAAGCTTGTTAGCCGAACCCTCCACTCTCCCTATTTCCCTTCCCTTTTCACTTCAAAACCGAAAGTACACCCCACACTTCTTTTGTCCCTCCTTTAAAATACCTCTTTGGCCGAAATTGCTATTCCCTCTCCTTGATTTAATTAGTAGCCGAACCTACCCTTTGCCGAATTTTCTTCTCTCAATTTGATAGCACTTGGGGCCGAGTGTTAGCTTAGATCTTTTCGGGTTCCGTGACTGAGATACTTGGAGTTTTAGTGGTCGGCCAAGCCTCCGTTGTAGCAGTCAGTTTGATCTAGTGGAGGTAAGATTATTTATTAAGGTTTAATGCTTAGGTGGTGTTTTGGGGGTTAACCTGTTTACCTGATTAAGCTTTTGCATGGAGGCCACAACCGGTCAGTGGGCAAGGGAAGGCCCTGTCCCAAAGTTTAAGAAAAGAGCGGTTTCTGGCATGCGTGATTATTGCCGGGGTGTGGGCCAAGCAACAGAAGCGTTAAGCAAATAGTCGTAGTAGTTTCGCTAGACGATAGCGTCGAGGATCGAGAGTCTAGAACTCCTAGTAATAAGGTGTGTAATTAACCATTGTTTCCGGGATTTGAGTATATCCGCTTATGTTATATGCTTACTAATAAGTACGATGGTAAAAGTGTGATAAATACCCAAAAGGGGTATGACGATGATCGGAGTTAGTAGCAAAGTTTGTAATTATGTGAACACGATTTTATTGTGTGAGTATGCCTACGATTGTGAATAGCATGCACATGCATCATCTACGCATTATATTATGTTACATGTGCATGGGTGGGTTTATGAAAAGAAGATGCGGGTGTACTTGAGTACGTGGTTGATGTCGACTTTGTGCTACATCGTGGATTGGTATTGGCGAGGTCGCGTTGTGGATCTTTGCGATTTAGTTCGCGTGGTTACCTTGATTGATATGAGCTTTATGCCATATCGTGGCTTGATGGATTGTTGTGTGCTCCATCGTGGTTTGATGTTAGCTATACGCTACATCGTGGATGGCATTGGTTGCCTTTTTGGAGGAAAAAGGAGAGGGTGACTCGATAGTCCCCTGGTGTGTGGTAGGCTGGATAAGGGGGTGTGTAGCGGATGGACCCTAGGTTTGGGTGGGTTTCATGATTGCATTATTCCGTTTATGAAATAATATGAGAATGGGCCAAGCCCAATGAATAGGTATGTTTTGGGGACATACGTGGACATGGGTCAAGCCGGTTGATATGTGGACTAATGTGGAAAGGGCACAGTCCGATTTTTGTAATAATTTGAAGGTGGGCCAAGCCCGTGATTTGTAGTAATAATTATACTTGCATGTTGCATTTGATAATTGGGATGTTATGTGGTTAGCATGTGGGTGGATTTCGATGGTTTAGTTACACCTTTGAGTCTTTGTGACTCACCCAATCTCTTATCCAACATCGCGGTGGAAGGATGATCGGACCGGGTTGGAGTGGATACAAGGTGGCCCATGCAAAGGGCGTTTTAATATTTTCTTTATGCACTTTATTACCAAGTACTTGGAATCATTATGTTGTAATAAGAGCCTCTTAAGATATTTGGTTTTCTTTTGGCAACTTATGTCTAAAGAGATTCGGGAATAATGTTACTTTTATGAACTAAGCATAAGCCACTTGAGCCTGATGTTTTAAACGTTTTCCAACCTAAGCGAATTGACAACTAAGAGTTTTAAAAACGAAACCCCGAGATTTCAAAGTAACCTAACAGTTTGCAAACAAACATGCCTAGGATTTCTGCAAATAAAACTAGTCTAGAGGAGTTTAGACAAAAAGTTAAACGGCAACCTGTTTTCGCCAATAAGTTTTTCCCATAACATAACCAGATTCGGTCGTAGTGGATGGGCCGGGTTTGGGGATGTTACAACAACGATGTAAATGGGCCTAAGGCCCATAACTCGGCCCAAGTGGGCCCACACACTCGTGTGGCCTATTTAGCCCAGAAACAGCCACAGTTATGCAAACGTCACAGTCCAAAAAACACTTACCACATCACATACATTTTATCCGTGTGGGCCCACAAGCTCACTAGGCCCACACAACCCATTTCGACCCGAAGAGCCCCAGAACAGCCCAAGACCACGAGAGCGCTCGTGGTGGCCTATACAGACTAATGCTCATGTTCGTGGGCTCGGTCCACCACACGTACGATCGCATACTCGTGTGTCATCATTCGCTGGTATTTCGGCTTTTCGGCATTTTATCGATCTACGATCAGAAGGAGTGTGGTTACACACACTCTATCGGCTTTCTCGCACTATCGAATACAGGGTACTGTTACACACCTGATCACGTAGAGTACTAAAAATTCCTGATCGCCAGAACCTATATTCAAACATAACATTCCATTAATCACTTAACAAATAGTGTTAGAAAAACTCTTAACAACCACTTAACCGAGAGGTCGACTACCACTTGCCTTGACTAGATCGGTCATTGTGATTAGCCGACTCGAACGAGTTTGGTGCAGCCACCCTTCGCATCCGGCGAAAAGTCCGAATATCCGATACCATACGCCTCTTAAACTTGGGAGTAGAGGCTACGCGCTCAATCTCAACCGGCACCTTTGCCATCACTTTATTATTAGCACCCTGCTCACCCATCGGAAGTTCTAGGACCTGAAAGAACATACACATAGGAGAAAGGAGAAGAATCGGTAATAAGGGATCGCACCATTTGGCTTAAACAGAAAAAGAGAGAGCTGAAGGGGCAGAGACTTACCGATTAATAGAGATTACTTGCCAAATCGAAGCAGAGATTGGAGAGAGTACGGAATGTAGGAGTAGAGAATCTTTAAACCAAGACTAAGCCGTCGTCGGAGGTTGGAGAGGGAACAAAAATAGATTTAACCAGAAGTGAAGAGTATAATCACTTACCAAGCAACAAGGTATTCGGCTATTACTTAAGAAGAGAGGAAACAGAAGAAACCTTATTTGATTTAGCAAAAGAGAAGAAGAAGAATGCCAATTCGGCAGAGAGAAAATGTGAAGAAGAAAAGAAAAGTTTCAAGGGAGAATTCGGCACTTGGTATATGTGTTTCGGCAAAAGTGAACTAAAAAGGGAAAGACCCGAATGGTCAATAATGCTGCACGAGATGCCACAAAGAGAGAAAACCCAGAACGAAAAAAAAAAGAGAATCCCAACACAGCAGAGAAAGACTTTGGCTTCTACACTCTCACCTTGCCGAAAAATGCACCAAATGGTTCCCCTAGCCGAATTTTCACATAGAAGTTGCACAATTCGGCTACAACACTCCTCTCCTCCAAATCCCTTGAAAATCTCCTCAAATCTCTCAACACCCCTAATTTGAAACACTTCCAAACTCCTCCAAATCTTTATCCCATGAATCACTCCCCCAAGACTAATTCCACAACCACTTGAGCAGAATCCCACTACAACACAACCACTAGGCGTCACAACTGCAAAATAAAACCTCCCTTGCTTATCCCAAGACTTGAACCTCAGACCTCTTACCAGCTGTAACGCCACCTTGCCACTAGGCCACAAGCTCCTCTTGTGTCACCTTTTACCACATTTTATTCTTAAAGCCTACTTACTTACTTCCAGGGTTTTATTCACCTACAACCAAATTTTTTGCTAAAACCCAGGTTTGAACCCAGGACTTCCCAGACATCCCCAAACACTCCAAACTCACTTAACCATCAAAATAAACAATCAATTGTGTCATTTCCTAGCTCACGTGAACTTTTATGCACGGTTTTCAAATTATTCCCTTGCTCAAGGCCCAATACTTCTAGGCCCAAATTTCGGGGCATTATAGATCTCATGGCCGTGTCCCAGCCCGTGTCTGACCCAGTGTAACTCTCTGACTTGGGTCACACGACCAACACACACGCCCGTGTGCCAGGCCGTGTGCTAGGCCGTGCCAAACCTGTAGGGTATACTGACTTATGCCACACGGCCAAGTCACACGCCCGTGTGTTGGGCTGTGTGGAGCATACTGACTTGATTCCTAATTAAACACCAAGGGACACACGCCCGTGTCTCTACCCGTGTGGACAAAAATAGGCTATTTACCAAGCCATTTTTCTCACCTAAACTTTCAATCACCTACACAAACCAAATGACATATAACATGGCATAAATAGGCATTCCAACCATTCTCAATCAAGTCTGATTCATGCTAAATCCATACCATTAATTATAAGATACATAAGTATCATAAATAGCCATTCAATTTTATACAAAAATTCACATTATCAAATCATCAATATGGTCACTATCAATTATGCATCCAATTATCTAAAACTAAAAGCATACCAATCTCAAATTCAACCATTTGATACTCCAAATACCAATTCAAAACAAGCATATAAATGGAAATTATACACAACATATCAAAAGGCCTTTTTGCACATATATATACATCACCAAATATACCAAAATAAGCCAAATTGCATGGCTATACACATAACCAAACATTTATCATTTACAAGCCAAGTCAAATGGCTAAATCCATTACTAACACATATACCAAAATGACCATAACTCCTATACATGCCATATAACCAAATACATAAGTTCAAAAGTACCAAAATGATAGCTTGATAGTGTGATGAGATCTCCGACGACTCCCAAATTCGAGCAAGCTTTGATAATCTCTATAAAACACAGAAAAGTAAACAGAGTAAGCTATAAAGCTTAGTAAGCTCGTATAGTTAATAAGTTAAGCTCACCATTCATTCACCAATAAGTAGTATGAACATAATATACTACAAAATCATTAAATCATAATGTTAACATATATTCAATCACATAAGTAATCATGAATTCACAACTTTCATAGGTTCAATGTTCATATAGTTTCTGTACATACCTGTACTATTACGTATCTATTTCTTACTGTTTCATATCTTCGATATACCCGTTGAACCATTTGGAATACTATTGGATACTCGGTAATATCGCACCCTAAATGCCAATACATAGCCGAAGCTATCTCAATCTCATATCTCATATAATGCTCACTCTAGAGCTATCTACGGGTCTGCTCACACAAGCTGATGAGAATCCACAACACATGTCGGATAACTCAGCCACTGGTAGGACGTACGGACTAGCACCCAAATCACATAACCTCTAATGACATGTCATTTGTATCCTAATCTATTCCTATCAACCGGGATTTCACATTGCCAAATTCTTCGTCGAACATTGTCTGTAGTATCGTATTCACAATTAATTCAATAATAAGGTATTTAAAACATAATTAAATTAATGCTTATTAACATATGGACTTACCTCGATCGCAAAAATGACGAAATGGATCGACTAACCCAAAACTTTGTTTTTTCCCCGATCTAGATCCAAACTTCATTTTTCTTGATCTATATAATATCAAATTTAGCTTATTCAATTATCAATCTATTCAATTTAGCCCAAAATATATATTATGGTAATTTTACACTTTTACCTCTAATATTTCAACATCTTTACAATTTAGTCCTTAGCTCATAAAAATACAAATTCATGGAATTAAGACCTTACACATGCTAGCCGAATTTCCCTTATTACTATAGCAGCCCACATTTTTCATTTATTTCACATTTCTACCACAAAATTTCCATATTTCTTAATTTAATCCCTAATTGACAATTTTACCAAAAATCACTTTACAAATGTTGTTTATCTAACAACAACCATACATTTTCTATCACCAAACATCAAAATACATATATATTCATCAATGGAAAAGTTAATAGTTTTGCAAATTAGTCCCTGGGCTAGCTAGATTAAGTTGTAACGATCTCAAAAACATAGGAATCATTAAAAATGGGACGAAAAGTACTCACATGCAAGCAAGGATAGATGGTCGAATTTCAAATCTTCTTTAATGGCTTTTTCTCAAGCTAATTTTGGTGGTGATATCAACTAAAGAAGATGATACCTTTTGTTTATGTTATTTTACTTAACTTATTTATTAATTTACTAATTTAACCTTATAAATTATCCTTTAAAAACATCTATTTAGTGTCCATAAATGTCCACTTACTATAGTAATGGTCTAATTTCCACATAAGGACCTCTACCTTAAGATTCCATAGCTATTAGACACCTTTAACTATTAGAACTCTAGTTTTGTACTTTACGCGATTTAGTCCTTTTCACTAAATTAAGCATGCAAACGTCGGAATTTCTTAACAAAATTTTTATACGACATTACTAACATGCTGTAAAAATTAAAATAATAATAAAATAATTATTTTGACCTCAGATTTGTGGTCCCGAAACCACTGTTTCAATTTAACTAAAAATGGGCTGTTACAGCCGTGTCCCAGCCCATGTCTGACCCTGTGTAACTCTCTGACTTGGGTCACACGACCAACACACACGCCCGTGTGACTAGCTCGTGTGCCCTTCAAAGTGGCCATACACGCCCGTGTGCCAGGCCGTGCCAAAATTGTAGGGTATACTGACTTATGCCACACGACCAAGTCACACGCCCGTGTGCTGGGCCGTGTGGAGCATACTGACTTGATTTCTAATTAAACACCAGGGGACACACGGCCGTGTTTCTTGATCGTGTGTCACATACGACTGAGACACACACCCGTGTCTCTTCTCGTGTGGACAAAAATAGGCTATTTACCAAGCCTTTTTTCTCACCCAAACTTTCATTCACCTACACAAATCAAATGGCATATAACATGGCATAAATAGGCATTCCAACCAATCTCAATCAAGTATAATTCATGCTATTTCCATACCAAGAACTATTATATTGATAACATCATATTTTTCCAATTCAAATCATACCAAATTCACATTCACAAATCACTTAACTAGTTAACTTCATATATGCACTTTCTTACCCAAAATCACATGCATACCAAATCTCCAAATTTCAACCATATGGTACTCAAATTACCCATTCATAATAAACATCACATAGCCATTACCAACCACATAACAAAAGGTAATTTGCACCTATATATATACATCATCAAACATGCCAAAATAAGCCTATTTACATGGCTATACACATAACCAAACATTTATCATTTACAAGCCAAATCAAATGGCTAATTGCATTGCTAACATATATACCAAAATGACCATAACTCCTATACATGCCATATAACCAAATACATAAGTTCAAAAGTACCAAAGTGATAGCTTGATAGTGTGATGAGATCTCTGACGATTCCCAAATTCGAGCAAGCTTCGATAACCACTACAAAACACGGTAAAGTAAACAAAGTAAGCTATAAAGCTTAGTAAGTTTGTTTAGTAATAAAATCAACTTACCATACTTACACAATTTAAGCAATTAAACATAGCATAATATAACTCATATTGATCCAGAAACCTATCACATATTCATTCACAAGGTTAGATATGAAATTCACAAGTTTTCTTCGATTCAATGCTTGTACAGTTCAGTTACATACCTGTATCAACTTGTATCAATCTCATACTCATCCATATCTTTGATATACCCATTGAACCATTTGGAATAATATCGGATACTCGGGAATCTCGCACCCTAAGTGCCAATACATAGCCGAAGCTATCTCAATCTCATATCTCATATAATGCTCACTCTCGAGCTATCAACGGGTCTGCTCACACAAGCTGACAAGAATTCGCAACACATGTCGGATAACTCAGCCACCGGTAGGACGTATGTAACACCCCAAACCCGGCCCAGAAGTTAGGCCCAAATCTGGCGTGTCACATTAAAGTGTTTTTCAAAAACCATGTTTTCATTGAAAACCCTCCTTATTATTTAGAAACTAAAGTCTCAGTTTGTGTTCGTTCAATTTTAAAACGTGATTCATTGAAAAGTTAATCACTTTTAAAAACATTATTAACTTCGTAAAAAATCTCTTTTAGTTGCGGAAGTTAATTTAAGGTAAAGAAGTTTAAAACGTGTGTTTTTAAAAATAGTAATTGGGTTGAAAAATCGTCTACGTCTAACAGATATAAAACGTAACAAAATCCAAAATTCAGAATTAAATCCAGAGAGGCCTTATTATAGAAATTAAAACCCATAACTGAATTTAAAACATATATAAAGTTCAAAGCATAAATTGCATGATGCGTGTGGTCACCTCACGAGTCCTCGCAAAGATCGATCCTCCTAACGCTGGGGATTACCTGCACAGTTAAGAACGAGGTGAGTTTACGAAAACTCAGCGTGTAATCCCTTTACTAGAGTAACATTCAAGATATCTGAGAAATAGAAACCAAAAAGCGATGCAGGCCAAAGCCCTTTTAATGATAACGATGCAGTCGATTCAGAGCATACGTGGGCCAAAGCCCACTACAATATCATTTGGGTCACAACCCATAACAGAATCAATTGGGCCTAGCCCAAACCAATAACAGGACATGTGGGCCTAAGCCCAATAACAGATCTCATAAATAGATATGCAACAGTAGGAGGATACACCCCACCCCGATCTATCCAACACACCACCCGTACCAACCCTACACTTACGTGGGGATAAAATCAACCCACCCAGCCAACACACCAAGCTTAGCACCGGTTGCGGCACTAAGTCAACAAAACGGCTAGGCGCCGTGGACAGAATGGCTAAAAGCCACAAACAGAATGGTTATAAACCATAATCAGGATGGCACAAAGCTATTGGTAACTGTAATAAGTTTGGCACATAGCCATCAGCGACGGTAATATAATCGGCACATAGCCACGGGTAATTATAAATCGACACAGAGTCATCAATATATATGTTAGGCACATAGCCACGGATAAATACGATTGGCACAAAGCCATAATCAAGATGGCACAGAGCCATATTTAGGTTGGCACAGAGCCATAATCGGTCGCGCTTTAAGCCGTCATCCGATCCATGATGCGTCTCATGCGACCCGTGCGACCCTATCAGAACTTCCTCCGTATCAATGTCCCAACCCCATGCAACATGTCGTGTATGTAATGCTCAATCACTGCACATGTATGTAAAATGGCCATGCTCAGTAAAGTCATTTAAACATATATTAAAAGCATATCAGTCACACGATCATAGTCAAGTCAGTTAAAACACAGTCATACTATCACAGTCAAATCAATCAAATTCATAGTCTAAGTCATTCATTTACCCACAAGGGCAAAATAGTCATTTTACCCTATAAGGGTATTTTGGTAATTTTGCAAAATGAGGGTATTTTGGTAATTTTGCAAATCGAGGGTGTTTCAATAATTTTGCAAATCAGGGGTATTTTGGTAATTTTGTAAACTGGGGGTATTTCAGTAATTTTTCAAATCGAGGGTATTTTGGTAATTTTGCAAATCGAGGGTATTTCAGTAATTTTACAAATTGAAGGTATTTTGGTAATTTTGCAAACCGGGGGTATTTCAATAATTTTGTAAATCGAAGGTATTTTGGTAATTTTACAAACCAGGGGTATTTCAGTAATTTTGCAAATCGAGGGTATTTTGGTAATTTTGCAAACTGAGGGTATTTCAATAATTTTGCAAATCGGGGGTATTTTGGTAATTTTGCAAACCAGGGGTATTTCGGTAATTTTATAAATTAAGGTCTCAGCGACCCAACAGAAGGTCCACCGTCGCCTCGAGCGACTTAAGTAACCTAAACAATTACAACGGTATAAATGGGCCTAAGGCCCATTACTCGGCCCAAGTGGGCCTACACACTCGTGTGGCCCATTTAGCCCAGAAACAGCCATAGTTATGCAAACGTCACAGTCCAAACAACACTTACCACATCACATACATTTTATCTGTGTGGGCCCACAAGCCCACTGGGCCCACATAGCCCATTTCGGCCCAACGAGGCCCAGAACTGCCCAAGACCACGAGGGTGCTCGTGGTGGCCTTTACAGACTAACGCCCATGTTCGTGGGCTCGGTTCACCACACGTACGATCGCACGCTCGTGTGGCATCATACGCCATATTTTTGGCTTTTCGGCATTTTGCCGATCTACAGTCATAGCAGTGTAAACAACACGCACTTTCGGCTTTTCAGCCAATCATCGAATACCGCATACAAATACACACCTGTTCGCGAAACTAGCTAAGATCCACGCTCTCCGAATCCTATAATCAACCAAAATATCGTATCAGATTTACAACCAATAAGGTTGATAACTGTCCAAGCCTAAAACGACAATCCATACTTACCTTGACTGATCGCTAATAGGTTTATTTCCCTTATATCACAGGCTAGAGTTGATCACACTCCTCTTTGACGATTAACTACATTACAAATACAACCTATCAACCACGATAGTCTAAAACCATGGTTTGGCACACATTAGTCTAAAGGAAGTACACGCAACCCTTCCCCCAAAAGGGGAAAGTAACATTCGGCCAACCACTTGAGAAATTACAAGCCTTCAACTTTACCTTTGATCGCGAGATGAGCGAACGGTTTGCACTCCTCGTGGAATCCTATGAACCGAAGGCACTACCAAGCATAAGGAGGGAAAGAGAATCGGCCAACAGAGAACATAAAAGAAAAGAGCATAAGTTTAAGAAGGGAGTTTGGACATATCGAAAGAATAGAAAAACAAGAAGAAATCTAGTAACTCACAGTTTGCTAAAGCCACTCCCAAACCAGAACTGATCAAAGAAGAAGAAGATAGAAATCGATAACAGAATCAAGGCACTAGAGGGAAGGAGAGATCAAAAATAATCGATCATGAAAATCATTAACTAAAAGCTGACAGACAAAATGGAGAGATGAGAGAAATAGAAAAGGTTCGGCAAGAAGGGAATAAGAAGATTGACAGACCAAAACCGAAAAAGAAAAGGGGGAAAAGAGAATGATATATTCGGCAGTAAAGGAAAATTCCCCAAATGGTCAATTACCCCAACCCAAAATAGTGCACTCCAACTCCCAATCCCGAAATTCTGAGTAGTCCCCACTCAAATTCGACACAATACACCCATTACACACCAAATTCCTTCTTTTTCTCCCTAAAATGTAACATCCCGATTTAGGGCCTAGTCGGAATAGTGGTTCGAGACCACAAATCCGAGGGTCATGAATGAGTTTTTGAGGCTTATATTATGTATGCATGCTAGTGTGAAAGTTTTATGAAGCAATTTTGTGAAATTGTGGTTGAATTGTCCAAAAGGACTAAATTGCAAAAGTTGCAAAATGTGTGTTTCTAGAAGCTATATGTGTGAAATAGCTTTAGATTATTAATTAGAGGTCCTTAAATAGCAAATTATCCAAATTCTAATTTTTGGACAAAAATGGGCATGGATGAGTTAAAATTTAAAGTTTATCAAAAAGGGCATTTTGGTCATTTATCAATTAAGTGATTAAAATAGGTGAAAAGATGATAGGAATTCATTCATCTTCTTCCCATAGCTGCCGGAAATTTGAGAAGCCATTGTTAGGGTTCTTTCAATTTCTCAAGCTTGCTAGTAAGTCCTCCTAAGCCCGGTTTTTGATATTCTTCGTATTTCTGAAGTCCCGGTAGCATGAGTAAGCTATTTATAGCTATTTGTGAGCTATCATGGATGTTCAAAAATGTTCATATGTATGACATGCATGTATTTTGATGTTTTATGAAAGAATATGAAGGCTTGATGTAGTAGAAACATCTTTTGCTAAGTGGTTTTCCATGAAAATGCATGTAGGGACTTAGTTGTGAAAATCTTAAGTTTGGTCATACATGGGTGATTTAGTGAGATTTGATGAATGCTTTAGTTGAGTAAGTGCTTCGGCTAAGCATGAAAGAGTAGAAAGTTGAATAAAAATCACTTTACGAGCCTTTGGGACTAAAGTGTAAATATGAGAAAGTTTATGGGCAAAATAGTAATTTTGCTAAAGTATGAGATGTGGGTCAATTTAGTCAATGTGTGTATTGAATAAGCTGATTTATTTATTATAGATCTAGAAAGACGAAGCCCGGATCGAAACCAAGGCAAAAGCAAGGTGGTGGACTAAATTGCACATTTCAATACTTTTGAGTATCGAGGTAAGTCTATGCATAAACAATGCCTTCATACTTACAATTTGTAAATGCTAGCTAGGGTGTAGCATGAATGAGAATGAATAAGAATGATTGGGAACCTATGTGGTTCGAGTAGAATGAATGTAATATAGATGTGAATAGATGAATAATTAGGTAAATAGACTTGTGCATGTGTTGTGATAATGCTAGATGGTAGGCTAAGTGCGATACCATCCTAATGCATATTGACGATGAGGTAGCTATGTGCGATGCTATCGTGAGGTATATCATCTAGTGAGCTATTTGTTGAATCACTACGAATACCATTGTGGTAGGCTAAGTGCGATACCACCTTATTAATCAAATGTGGTGTGCTAAGTGCGAAACCACCGAGATATTGGCTGTGTGGATTGACTGTGTGTATTAACTGTGTGGATGAGTAGTGTGGATTAGTTATGTGAATTAGCTGTGTGGATGAGCTGTGTGGATAAGTTATGTGGATTGATTGTGTGGATGTATTACGATAAATAATGATGTGTTGTATATTACGTAAATGTGATATTGAATGCAGGGGTGCATTTCAATGGTTATGAGTATGTGACTCATGATGTGTTGGAAATGTGGTAAGGGATAGAAAGAGTAAGCATAGTTGTGAATTACTTGTTGGTATAATGCTAATAGTTGCTTAGCTTATACTATATTGCTTATTTGTTTATGTGTAAACTTACTAAGCTCAAAGCTTACTCTCTTTCTTTTCCCTTTTCTTATAGATTAAAGCGTTGAATCGAGATACGAGGATCATCAGAAGATAGCCCACATATCAGCACACTTTGGTACATGAAACTTAATGTTTTGTGTATGGCATGTATAGGGGCTAGATAAGTTAGTAAATTTTATTGTAAATGGCTAAGATGTGTTGGCCTATAGATGGATAGCTTATTTTGTATAATGTCATGGTTGTTGGCTATTACATTATATGAAAGAAATATGTAGTTTTCTATGTGAGAATGCACTTCAATTTGAGTTGATTATGATGGTGTTAGATGAGTATATGTTGTGTAGGTTAGAAGGGTGAAAGGAACTTGAAACTTAGTCTTGTTCTTGACCATGTGGGTAGACACACAGGCGTGTGTCTAGACCATGTGTGACACACGGTCAGCCCACGGGCGTGTGTTGTGGCCGTGCGTCCTCTGCATGTTAATATTTGAAAATAGAATAGACCACGAACTAGTCACACGGGCGTGTGCCTAGAGCGTGTAGGATTCATCAGTGTTGGCCACGGGCTAGCCTTAAGGGCGTGTGTCTAGACTCTAGGCCGTGCGAGGGAAGTCAATGTTCACCACGGTTGGGGAGCACGGGTGTGCCATGGCTGTGGGGCATTTGGCAGAATGCTTGGGTTTTTAGGCACAGCCTGGGGACATGGGCGTGTGTACTCATGCACGGGCGTGTCTAATCTTGTACGGGCGTGTGAGACCTATATAAAAGAGAAAAATTTTAAGGATCGTAAAAGTTCCGGATTAGTCTCGAGAGCCCTCTTGTGTATGAGTGAGGCCTCGTAAGTCGAGAATGAGGTTATATTGAGTAATAACATTGAGCCTAAGTGGCGATTAAGCGGTTTGAGTTCGGTAACGCCTCGGGCCCGGTTCCCGGCGTAGAACCCGAGTAAGGGTGTTACATTTAGTGGTATCGAGCTATGGTTTAGTCGGTTCTAGGACTCTTTGTGGCGGGTGTAAGAGTCTAGCTATACATGCCATAAGTGTACGATGATAGTGTGGTGGTTTCTGATGATTTTAAATCTTGTTTTATATAGAATATGGATTCCGATCCATTGATTGCTGATGAAGCAGCTAGTAATGCACCGACTCCTGCGAAAGGAACCGTGCCGGTGCAAAGTGGACCCGAGGCGAGGGGTCAAGGGGAAGAGGCACGAGAAGCCTTTTTTCCATATGATGAGTGATTGGTACTCAAACTACGTTCGAGCGAACCCTAACACTCAACCTCCTCCACCTCCTCCTATACCTCAGCCAAATCCTGTGGCTCCTCCATGTATGGATGTAGTGAGGATATTCAAACCCCCGGTGGATAAGATTAGGAAACACGGGGCTGAGAAGTTTAGAGCTAAGGTAGATGATGACCCAGAGAGGGCGGAGTTCTGGTTGGAGAACTCGATGAGGGTGTTGGATGAGCTTTCATGTACACCTGAGGAGAGTTTGAAGTGTGCTGTATCGTTGCTAAGAGATTCGGCGTACCACTGGTGGACGAAGCTGACGTTAGTGGTCCCAAAAGAGCGGGTGACGTGGGACTTCTTTCTGGAAGAGTTCCGGAAGAAGTATATAAGCTAGAGGTTTACTGATCGAAAAAGGAAAGAATCCCTTGAGCTGAAGCAAGGAAGGATGACAGTAGCTGAGTACGAGCGTGAGTTTGTTAGGCTTAGCAAATACGCTCAAGAATGTGTGTCGACAGAGACCATCTTGTGCAAGAGGTTCGAAGATAGGCTAAATGAGGATATCAAACTCCTAGTTGGCATTTTGGAGTTGAAAGAATTCGTTATATTAGTTGAGAGGGCAAGTAAGGCCGAAGAGTTAAGTTCAGATAAGAGAAGGGCTGTGAGTAAAGCCCGAGATGCGAGAAAGAGACCGATGGGCAAGTCGTATCAAGCCCAGTCGAAAAGATCCAAGGAAGTGAATCCTCGGATGTCAGCCTCAGTGGGGTATTCGCATTGAGACTTGGACAATACTCATCAGGGTTCGAGAGTCCGAACTCCCTCGATGGAAAGTGTGGGCAATACAAAGAGTAAACCAGAGTGTCCTAGTTGTGGTAGGTATCACACCGGAGAGTGTTGGGGAAACAGTCGGAAATGTTACAAATGTGGTTCCCCTGACCACTTTATCCGTAACTATCCCCAGAGGGATGATAAGGAAGAGAGGCAAGAAGTGAGACCTAGTGATGTGTCTACGAGGGGTAGACCACCAAGGAACCCAAGAGGTGGGGCTAGTGGTAGAGGCGCGTCCAGGGATTCTACTGTGAGACCAGAGGGTCGGGCACCTGCGAGGACGTACGCCATTCGAACTCGCGAAGAGGCATCCTCCCCTGATGTGAAAACGGGTACTTTTTTCTCTCTTTGACACCTCTGTTATTGCTTTAATAGATCTAGGGTCTACTCACTCTTATATTCGCATGATATTAGCATCTAGTTTGAGTATGACCGTTGAGTCTACGGACATTGTGATTAAGGTGTCAAACCCGTTAGGAAAGCATGTGTTAGTGGAGAAAGTGTGTAAGAATTGTCCTTTGTTGATTGAGAACCATTGTTTTCCGGCAAACCTGATGTTGTTGCCGTTTGATGAGTTCGATTTAATCCTAGGCATGGATTGGTTGACTACCCACAGTGTCTTAGTGAACTGTGGTAGTAAGCTTATTGAACTGAAGTGTGAGAGTGGAGATGTAGTTCGAATTGAATCAGGTGGATCGGACAGTCTACCCGTGATGATTTCTTCCTTAGTGGCCGAGAAATGTTTAAGAAAAGGGTGTGAGTCCTATCTTGCGTTTGTGTTGAATACTCAAGAGGTTGGAGTAGGGTTTGAAACAGTGCCAGTGGTATGTGAGTACCCAGATGTGTTTTCGGAAGAGTTACCCGAATTACCTCCAGTGAGAGAGGTCGAGTTTGGAATTGAGTTGGTTTCGGGAACGGCACCTATTTCGATTGCCCCGTACAGAATGACACCTGTAGAGTTGAAAGAACAGAAGGTTCAGTTACAAGATTTGACAGATAAGGGTTTTGTAAGACCAAGCTACTCGCCGTGGGGTGCTCCGGTATTGTTTTTGAAGAAGAAAGATGGGTCTATGAGGTTGTGTATAGACTATAGACAACTGAACAAGGTGACGGTTAAGAATAAGTATCCTTTACCAAGGATTGATGATCTTTTGATCAAGCTCAAGGGAGCTACTGATGTTCTCCAAGATAGACTTGAGGTCTGGTTATTATCAGCTCAGAGTGAAAGAGCAAGATGTGTTGAAAACTGCGTTTCGGACAAGGTATGGCCATTATGAGTTTCTGGTTATGCCGTTTGGTTTGACAAATGCACCTGCGATTTTTATGGATCTGATGAACCGTATTTTCAGACCATATGTGGACAAGTTTGTGGTTGTCTTTATTGACGACATATTGATCTATTCTTGGGATGAAAACGATCATGAAGAGCACTTGAGGATTGTCTTACAAACTTTGAGAGACAAGCAGTTGTTTGCTAAGTTTAGCAAGAGTGAGTTTTGGCTCCGAGAGGTCGGATTCCTAGGACACATGGTGTTAGGTGATGGTGTCAGAGTTGACCCGAGTAAGATATCGACTGTTATGGATTAGAAACCGCCGAGGAACGTGTCAGAAATTAGAAGTTTCTTGGGGTTAGCGGGATATTAAAGACGTTTCGTAAAGGGGTTCTCTGTGATTGCTACCCTGATGATAAAGCTATTGCATAAAGATGTCAAGTTTGAATGGACTGAGACATGTCAACAGAGCTTTAAGAGACTGAAAACAATGTTGACTGAGGCACCGATTTTGGTTCAACCAGAATCGGGGAAGGAGTTCGTGGTATATAGTGATGCGTCGTTTAATGGTCTCGGTTGCGTGTTGATGCAAGAGGGTAAGGTAGTCGCTTACGCCTCGAGGCAGTTAAAACCGTACGAGAAGAATTATCTGACTCACGATTTGAAGTTGGCTGCAATTGTGTTTGCATTAAAGATTTGGCGACATTATTTGTATGGCAAAAAGTGCCGAATCTTTACGGATCACAAGAGTTTAAAGTATTTGATGGATCAGAAGGATCTAAATCTGAGACAGAGACGGTGGCTTGAGTTGTTGAAAGACTATGAGTTAGTCATTGATTACCACCCGGGAAAAGCGAATGTGGTTGCGGATGCCTTGAGTAGGAAATCCCTATACGCTCTAAGAGTTATAAGGGTGAGTTTAGCATTGTCTGATGATGGCGCTATTTTGGCAGAGTTTAGAGCTAAGCCACTATTTGTTCAACAAATATGTGAAGCTCAGAGAAATGACAGCGAGATGTAAGCTAAGATAGCTAAGTGCGGACCAGAAAGTGATTCTGATTTTCGAATGGATTTGAATGGTTGTCTGATGTATCGTGACAGAATTTGTGTTCCTAAAAATGAGGAGTTGATTCGAAAGGTTTTGTATGAGACCCACAGTGGATGCTTGTCAGTACATCCGGGCAGTACAAAAATGTACAATGATTTGAGAAAGTTGTATTGGTGGCCGGGTATGAAAAGAGATAATTCAGAGTTTGTGACTAAGTGTCTGATTTGCCAACAAGTGAAAGCTGAGCATCAAGTGCCTTCGGGATTGCTTCACCGGTGATGGTTCCCGAATGGAAGTGGGATCCGTTACCATGGATTTTGTGCGGGGTTGCCGACGACTCGAGAAAGAGAGATCTTTGTGGGGTTGTTGTGGATAGATTGACGAAGTCGGCTCACTTTATTCCAAAGACGTGTTGATTATTCTTTGGATAAGTTATTTGAGTTGTACGTGGCGAGATAGTGAGATTGCACGGTGTACTGTGTCTCATTATATCGGATAGAGATCCGAGGTTTACTTGAGATTTTGGAAGAAGTTGCAAGAGGCCATGGGTACGAGATTGAATTTCAGTACTGCGTTCCATCCGCAATCCGATGGTCAGTCTGAAAGAGTGATTCAAGTTCTTGAAGATATGCTTCGATGCTATGTGCTAGAATTCGAAGGTAGTTGGGAGAGATATCTACCTTTGGTCGAATACGCCTATAACAATAGTTATCAGTCGAGTATACAGATGGCACCGTATGAGGCTTTTTATGGCCGTAAGTGTCGGACTCCTTTGTATTGGACCAAGCTTAGCGAGAAACGGATCCATGGGGTCGATCTAGTAAAAGAGACCGAAGAGAAAGTGAAAATAATCCGTAATAGTCTGAAAGTCGCCTGGATCGGCTGTAAGTCGTATGTGGATTTGAAAAGAAAAGAAATTGAGTTTGAGATAGGCGACAAAGCATTTTTGAAAGTATCACCGTGGAAGAAGATTATGAGATTTGGACAAAAAGGGAAATTGAGTCCAAGGTTCATAGGGCCGTATGAGATTACTGCATGCACTGGGCTGTAGCTTACCAGGTTAGCTTTCTTTGGTAGAGTTAGAAAAGATTCATAACGTGTTCCATGTGTCTATGTTGCGACGGTATCGCTCCGATCCTTCACATGTGATTCCTTCAACGAAAATTGAGATAAGACCGGATATCTCTTATGAAGAGGAGCCGATTAAGATCTTGGCTCGAGAAGTGAAACAGTTGAGAAATAAAAGCATAGCACTAGTGAAAGTGTTATGGCAGAAACATGGTGTGGAATAGGCTACATGGGAAACGAAAGAAGCTATGAGAGAGCAACATCCAAACCTCCTTACTGGTAAGATTTTCGGGGACGAAAATCTCTAAAGGGGGAAGAGTTATAACATCTCGGTTTAGGGCCTAGTCAGAATAGTGGTTTGAGACCACAAATCCGAGGGTCATGAATGAGTTTTTGAGGCTTATATTATGTATGCATGCTAGTGTGAAAGTTTCATGAAGCAATTTTGTGAAATTGTGGTTGAATTGTCCAAAAGGACTAAATTGAAAAAGTTGCAAAATGTGTGTTTCTAGAAGCTTTATGTGTGAAATAGCTTTAGATTATTAATTAGAGGTCCTTAAATAGCAAATTATCCAAATTCTAATTTTTGGACAAAAATGGGCATGGATGAGTTAAAATTTAAAGTTTATCAAAAAGGGCATTTTGGTCATTTATCAATTAAGTGATTAAAATAGGTGAAAAGATGATAGAAATTCATTCATCTTCTTCCCATAGCTGTCGAAAATTTGAGAAGCCATTGTTAGGGTTCTTTCAATTTTTCAAGCTTGCTAGTAAGTGCTCTTAAGCCTGGTTTTTGATATTCTTCGTATTTCTGAAGTCCCGCTAGCATGAGTAAGCTATTTATAGCTATTTGGTGAGCTATCATGGATATTCAAAAATGTACATATGTATGACATGTATGTATTTTGATGTTTTATGGAAGAATATGAAGGCTTGATGTAGTAGAAACATCTTTTGCTAAGTGGTTTTCCTTGAAAATGCATGTAGGGACTTAGTTGTGAAAATCTTAAGTTTGGTCATACATGGGTGATTTAGTGAGATTTGATGAATGCTTTAGTTGAGTAAGTGGTTCGGCTAAGCATAAAAGAGTAGAAAGTTGAATAAAAATCATTTTACGAGCCTTGGGACTAAAGTGTAAATATGAGAAAGTTTAGGGGCAAAATAGTAATTTTGCTAAAGTATGAGATGTGGGTCAATTTAGTCAATGTGTGTATTGAATAAGCTGATTTATTCATTATAGATCTAGAAAGACGAAGCCCGGATCGAAACCGGGGCAAAAGCAAGGTGGTGGACTAAATTGCACATTTCAATACTTTTGAGTATCGAGGTAAGTCTATGCATAAACAATGCCTTCATACTTACAATTTGTAAATGCTAGCTAGGGTGTAGCATGAATGAGAATGAATGAGAATGATTGGGAACCTATGTGGTTTGAGTAGAATGAATGTAATATAGATGTGAATGGATGAATAATTGGGTAAATAGACTTGTGCATGTGTTGTGATAATGCTAGATGGTAGGCTAAGTGTGATACCATCCTAATGCATATTGACGATGAGCTAGCTATGTGCGATGCTATCGTGAGGTATATCAACTAGTGAGCTATGTGCTGAATCACTACGAATACCATTGTGGTAGGCTAAGTGCGATACCACCTTATTAATCAAATGTGGTGTGCTAAGTGCAAAACAACCGAGATATTGACTGTGTGGATTGACTGTGTGTGTAATATCCCGGGTTAGGGGTTATTTTGTTGTTGCATGAAATTGCATGTGTCTAGTGTGCTGCGTGGCTATTTCTATGTTTTGGGGGCTTAATTGAAGCCTAAGTGTATGCCTGAGTGAATGGGAAAATTTTGATTTTTGGGTGTTAAGTCAGGGGAGCTGTTGGAGCTGGGGTATAAGAGTTTTATTTGGTGTTTGGTTGCACAAAAGAGGAGCTAGCTTAGTGGCAAGCATGCGCTACATGGGGAGCTTGGTGTGGCGTCATCTACTTGTGGAGGAGGTCCAGTGTTCGAGCTGCAGAGTCCCCATTTTGGCTTCTTTTTGGGACGGCATGGAGGAGAGGTAGAAGACTAGTGAAATTCTACCTTGGACCAAGTCATACCTTTCAAATGAAAGGTGGAGAGCATTTGTAGGAGGGAGACTTGGTCTTGTTGGTTTGAATGTGTGGATGTGAGTGAATAGGGGATTTGGCCGAATGTTGGGGAGTGGTGGTGTGTTTGGCGGTTTTGGGAAGTGGGGAGAGAGAAGGCCGAATTATTCCTTTTGGAATTTGGTGAATATTCGGCCATTAGGAGACAAAAGCAAATTCTTTTTCCTTTGAGAAACCAAAGCCGAAATTCTAAAGAATTCTCTCATCTTTTTCTCACTTCTTGAACCGAGATACCAAGTCCCTTTAGTTGCCGAAATCGTCTTGTTCACATGGTTTGTGTATAGCCGAATACACTCTTGCATCTATCCTTCTTTCTTCATTTGTGTGTTTGAATCGGGTATCCCTTTTTCTCACACTTTCATTCATTTTCTCTTGTCATACTTGTGCCGAAATCATACTACTTCTAAACCAAGTTCTCTATTTTTACTTCTCCATTACTAGTAAGCCGAAACCATATCATCTTCTTCCCTCAAACTCTCATTTGCTTTTCTCAATAATCCTAGCCGGATCTTTCATTTGTGCCTTACCATTTCATTAAGCCGAAACACTAGTTCCCAAAACACATTTTTATCTCTTTTTTCTTTCAAAACCGTAAGTACTTGTCCCCATCTATTTTCTATTTCTTTTCTTTCTTTCTTCCATTTCAAAAGCTCTTGAGCCGAATCTCCCTTTTCTCCTAGGGGTTCTTGTGGCCGAATTTTTGGTGGTTGGTAAGTAGGGGTAAGTATTTGGTATTATTGTTAGTCCAATTCTTTTGTTTCGATTAAGGCAAGGGTGACTAAGGATTAACTATGTTCTTGATAGGTGTTGGCCGATTATCAGAAGAACCACTGTTGGGTTCGGGATTTGGTAGGAAACCGAATCAAGTGTAAAGGTAAGGGTTCGACATTAACCCCCTTTGGTTAATTGATGTTGGCCGAATGTTGTGGTTGCCTAATGGTTTTCTTTTGGCCGATTATAGGAGCCAGTAATCAAGGAGCCTTAGATCGCTTTTGTCAGGATTTCTAGACTCGTAATTACCAGGTGTGTAAACTAACACACTGATATCTAGTAATGTTATTAATAAACCTGTTTGCCTATTAAAATCATGACAGTATGATGGATTATTGGATACCCAAACGGGGTATGTGTACGTATCCGGGTAAGTCTAATTTATTACAAGTTCTATTATGGATACCTTGGGTATTATGATCCATGTTATGTATGCTATGAGATGTAATGCTAGACATGTTGGCATGATATGCATGATTTGTATGATATGCATGATTACATGAGTATGGTATGTTGATGGGTGATATGAGTGGAGGGAGCAGTGATATTTTAGCCGACGAGCACCAGTGTTTTGGTAACACACTTTGTGACTTTGGGTCACCAAAGTGCTTTGGTAGCACATTTGTGTCTTTGGGACACCAGAGGTTGGGCACCTCATTGCGACTTGTCCTCGTGGTTAACACCACCGTGGGTTGGCCCCACTTTGAGATATGGGATCGAAATCGCTAGTGATTGGGTATCACACGATGGGTTGGCCCCATCATTCGATTATTGTGACTACGGTCACCAGTGCTTTGGTAGCACATTTGTGTCTTTGGGACACCAGAGGTTGGGCACCTCATTGCGACTTGTCCCTGTGGTTAACACCACCGTGGGTTGGCCCCACATGAGATATGGGATCGTCTGCTAGTGATTGGGTATCACACGATGGGTTGGCCCCATCAATTGAGTTGTGACTACGGTCACCAGTGCTTTGGTAGCACATTTGTGTCTTAGGGACACCAGTGTTTTGGTAACACATTGTGACTATATGTCACCAGTGGTTTGGCACCACCAGTGGTTTGGTACCACACGGGGTAGAAAAGGAGATACGGATGGTTAGGATCGGGTTGCATTAATTATGTTGCTACGTATGATGTGTGTTAGCATGTTGTTTCATCGGGAGCGGGATTTATGCACTGAGTCATTCGACTCACCCTCTCCTTTGACATTTCAGGTGACTCGTAGACGCGGACATGGAGCCGGGGTGGACTCGAGGTGCACATGCCATGCTTTAATAAAAGTCTTGCTCAGACTATTCACTGTGGGTACTTTAGCTTATTTATTTTTATTTGGGATTTAATTTGGGTTTGTAAAAGGCCTTTAAATTATGTTTTATGATGGGTATGTTTTAATTAGATTCTCAACCTGCTTAACAAATAACTTGGCATGAAATTTTACTAAAACTTGGAAAGACAACGTTTTCAAAATTATATCGCAATGTGTTTTAAACTATACCATCGGGTATCTCGCTATGTTTTGCTATACAATAAACTCAAATGATCTCCAAATCAAACTCGATTTTCTACTAAGTCTAAAATGTTTCGAAATGGCACTAAGAAACTATTGGAGACGCTAAATGAAATCAACTCGTTTTTTTTTACTATATACTTTAGATAAGTATTCAAAATCTAATCAAACAAGCCTACTCAAATCTTCCTCAAATTCACTATGTTTTCACCCCGCTTTTAAACGAAAAAAAAAGATCACTCAAAGACGTTTTTTTTCCGTAACATACCAGATTCGGTCGTGGTGTATTGTCCGAGTTTGGGGTGTTACAATTGTGGTATCAGAGCCAAGTTCAAAGGCTCGGCTGTGGGCCTGAGGCCCAAAATGTTTTCAAAAGGTTGTTTTGTTAGTCTTTATTCTTAAAGTATGGTTTGAAAGGCATGGCACCGAGTCTCCTGCACCAGCCGCCTGTAAGTACTCGCACTATTGCTTGTGAATTGATTGGATGTGATATGATTTGATGAATAGCAATAGTATACTACTTTAGAGATTGAAACTGATAGGATTCTGTGAACTCGCGAGAACAAATCCTCTTAAAATATTCATAAGACTTGCTTTTAAACAAGTGGAATAAATACTGATGCATAAAAATTCTTAATCGATCACGAGAAAGATTAGTCATGAGCGCTAGAGGTGGACGTGGTCGTGGACGCAGGTCGTGGTAGGATGACGGTTTCGAGCCCGTAGGATCCGGTCGTGGTTCGAAAATGAGATACGGTTCCGCCACCGGTGGAGGTGGTGAGTTCCAAGATCGACATCGGGACGCGCAGCAGTGTCACAGCGATGCCGCGAGTGTTGGAAAGAGTAGCTGGTGTAGGTGGTAATGCGCAGAGTTAGGAAATTGCTCGAGCGACTTCGGGCCAATGGGGCCGAATTCTTCCGAGGTGTGTTTCGGTGTTGCTCCCAAAGATCGCTGAATATTGGTTGGAGGCAATCGAGCGGATCATGGACGATCCGACTTGATCGTGCAGAGAAGTCAAGGGCATCGACGCTTCTCCGGATGAGTCATATCGCTGGTGGCTCACGGTTCGAGATAAGGTGGCGATGAGAGGATCTAACATGGGATTATTTCAGGTCGCATATCAAAAGAAATACATCGAAGCTAGTTACATCGACTCCAAACAAAGGCTTTTCGAGGCTTGTTCAGGGGAGTAAATCATGGTCGAGTACGAGGCCGAGTTCCTGGGCCGAGTAGGTATGCCAGGGCATTGTGGCCACCGAGCATGAGAGGTGTGTTCGTTTCGAGGATGGTCTCGCGAGACGACTTGAGGTCGCTGATTGCTCCTCGCCAGGAGCGAGTTTGTCGTCTTAGTTGAGAAGGCTAAGGTGGCCGAGGGTGTTAAGGAGTCCGTGAGGCAGGCATGGACAGAAATAGACATAAGAGGAGCTTTGGGTCCTCTCGGGTCGCCGGTAATCCGCAGAAGAGGGCTAGACCGAGTGGGCCGAACCACCGCTAGGTTTGTTGTCGCGCAGCGGTGGACCGCCGCAAAGGTGATCGGTGTGGGAAATCTCATTGGGGTGGTTGCTGGACTGGAGGAAAAGGTTGCTTCGAGTGTGGTTCTCTGGAGCACCGTGTGAGGGACTGTCCGCGTAGGTTGGCTAGGATTCAGTCTGAGAGTCAGGGCCGTAATCAGTTCAGAGGTAGTGGACCGCCACCGCAGAGGGGCCGTGGTAATGGCAGAGGTGGTAATGGTTCTGGTCGGGGCCGTGGAGCACCGGGCAGAGGTGTGGGTAGTTCGATGCCGCATACCGGATTAGTGTATGCCGCGAGGCGCCGAGATGAGAGGCGACGCACCGGACGCCATAACCGCAGACGTTTTTGATTTTTGGTTCTCCATATACCGCTTTGATTGATGTGGGTTCAACGCACTCTTATGTTGCCGTGAGTATAGTAGAGACCATGGATTTAGACTCGAGATATCTTCTAGGCAGATGACCGTGATTAGCCCTCTAGGTCACTCGTAGTAGTAGATAAATTGTTTAGAGAGGTACCCTTAGAACTCCAAGGGGTAGTGTTTGTCGCCGATCCGATGGAACCGCCGTTTGGGGAGTTCGATCCGATTCTTGGGATGGATTGGTTGGTCAAGTACCAGCGAGGTTAGATTGCGCGCCAAGCGCATGGTTCTAAGACGGTTGAGGGTGAAGAGGTGGCTATGATAGGTAATAGGAGAGATTACTTATCTAATGTGGTATCCGCTCCAAGGCGCAGAGGATGGTCGTGAAAGGCCGTGGAAGCGTATGTAGTTCATGTGTATGCGTTGGAGGCTAAGGAGTCCGCTGTGGAGAAGGTTCGCACTGTTAAGGAGTTTCTTGATGTTTTTCCGAGGAGCTTCCGTGTTTGCCGCCGATCGCGAGGTGGAGTTCGGGATTGATCTGTTACACCGAATCGCGCCGGTGTCTATTGCTCCGTATAGGATGGCGCCAAAGGAATTGGTGGAGCTTAAGGCTCGAGATCCGGAGTTATTGGATCGAGGTTTTATTAGGCCTAGTGTTTCCGCTGCGGTGCGCCGGTACTTTTGTCAAGAAGAAAGATGGCACGATGCGGATGTGTATAGACTACCGCCAGCTTGAATAAGTCGACGAAAACAAGTATCCGTTGCCACGGATAGATGATTTGTTTGATGATCAAGAAGGGCGCCGCGTATTTTCAAGATCGACTTGAGATCCGGGTATCACCGCTAAAGGTTAAGGAGGTCGATATCCATAAAACAGCGTTCGGACTCGGTATGGGCACTACGAATTTCTCGTAATGCCGTCGGGTTGACTAACGCACCGGCAGCGCTTATGGATATGATGAATAGGTGTTTCAAGCAAGATCCGGATCGATTCGTCGTGGTTTTCATAGACGACATCTTAGTGTACTCAAAGACAGAGGAAGAGCATGTTAAGCATTTGCGAGTGGTGTTGCGATTTTGAGGAAAAGCAGCTCTATGCTAAGTTCGGTAAGTGTGAGTTCGCGCTTAGAGAAGTGACTTTCTTGGGTCATGTAGTGTCACCGAGGGGATTCGAGTAGATCCTCATAAGATTGAGGCGCTTTTGGATTGGAAGCCGCCTAAGTCGCAAGTGGTCGAGATTCGAGTTTTCTGGTTTGGCCGGATATCACCGAAGGTTTGTTGAGGTTTTCGTTGATAGCAGCGCCGATGACCAAGTTATCGAGGAAAGAAGTTTCGTTTGTATGGACCGAGAAGCAGCAGAAAGCTTCGACAAGTTAAAGAAGATTTTGACCGAGGCTCCGGTTTTAATTCAACCCGAGGTGGTAAGGAGTACACGCCTATTACGACGCATCACATACGGGTTTGGGTTGTGTGTTGATGCAAGAAGGTAAGGTTGTGGCTTACGCTTCGATACCGAGGCCACATGAGGTCAACTATCCGACGACGATTTGGAGCTAGCGGCCGTGGTTTTCGCCTTTAAAGATTTGGAGGCACTACTTATACGGGAGAGATCGATAGTCTACATGCATCATAAGAGTCTCAAGTATCTCATCGACTCGAAGGATTTGAATTTGAGCGCGCAGATGGGTTGAGTTGTCGAAAGATTACGATCGCTCGATTGAGTATCATCCGGCAAGGCTAACGTGGGTGGTCGACGCGTTGAGCCGCAAGGTTGTTTCGGACTTAAGAGCATTGTTTGCCCATTTGAGTTTGTATGACGACGGAGTATTCTCGCGTAATCGCAAGTTAAGCCTACCGGGTGGAGCAGATCGAGAGAAACAGCTTATTGGATGAGGTTCTAAGTGCGCGAAGGTTACAAGTGCGTGGATGGTGGTTTGGAGGGTTACAAATTGTCCGATGATGAGGTGTTGTGTTTTCAAGGTAAGGCTTGTATGCCTAAAGATGTTGAGTGAGGCAAAAGATTCTTCAGACGCACATAGCAGATCCTCATGCTATGCATCCCGGAGGTAGCAAGATGTATAGGGATCTTAGAGAGCGATTTTGGTGGCCTGGCTTGAAGAATGAGGTGACAGAGTTTGTTGGGAAGTGTCCGACTTGTCACAGGTCAAGGCCGAACACCCGCTTGCCGTCACAGTTTGCTTCACCGTGAAGATTCCTCGATGGAAGTGGGAAAGGATAACCATGGATTTCGTCAATGGGTTACCGCTACGCCAAGCAAGAAGGATTCGGTTTGGGTAGTGGTGGATCGCTCGACTAAATCACTCACTTTATTCCGGTGAGGGTTGACTACTCACTTGAAGCCAGCGGTTGTATGTGTCGAGATAGTGAGGTTGCACGGTGTGCCGCTTTCGATAATCTCGGATAGGGATCCTAGATTAACGCCAAGGTTCGAAAGCATTGCATCAGCTCGGGTACTCGTTTGGATTTCAAAGACGGCTTTTCACCCGCAAATCGACGGCCAATCGAGAAAGGGTTATTCAGTCTTAGAGGATATGCCGAGAGGTTGTATCTTGGATTTCAGAGGTAGTTGGGAGGAGTTTCTACCATTAGTTGAGTTTGCCTACAACAACAGTTACCAAGCGAGCATCAAGATGGCACCGTATGAGGCATTGTATGGTAGGAAGTGTCGCTTACCTACGTGTTGGACGGAGTTAGGTGAACGCCGCTTGTTGGGACCCGAGTTGGTTGGCTGAGACCGAAGACAAGGTTGTCGATTCGGTCTCGATTGAAGGAAGCTTCGGACCGGCAGAAGTCTTATGCCGATCTTAAGCGAAGAGATATAGAGTTCGCTGTGGGGGATCGAGTTTTCCTGAAGGTCTCACCTTGGAAGAAGGTGTTGAGGTTTGGAAGAAAAGGCAAGCTAAGTCCGAGGTTTATTGGACCGTATAAGGTACCGAGACGAGTTGGACCAAAGGGCGATCGCTTGAGTTGCCGCAGAGCTTAGTCGATTCACGACGTATTCCACGTTTCGATGCTTCGACGTTATCGCCGATCCGTCGCATGTGGTAGCAAGTGGAAGAGATCGAGGTAAATCCAGATTTGACCATGGAGGAGGAACCGCATGCATTCTTGATCGAGATGTGAAGGTTCGCGTAAGAAGTCCGTGCCTTTGGTTAAGGTTCTTTGGCGGAATCATGGCGTAGAAGAAGCTACGTGGGAACCCGAGGATATGATGAGACAAAGAATACCCGCAACTCTTCTCGATCGTGTAATTTCGAGGTCGAAATTATTTTAAAGGGGGTAGAACCGTAATATCCCGGTTAGGGTTATTTTGTTGTTGCATGAAATTGCATGTGTCTAGTGTCTTTGCGTGGCTATTTCTATGTTTTGGGGGCTTAATTGAAGCCTAAGTGTATGCCTGAGTGAATGGGAAAATTTTGATTTTTGGGTGTTAAGTCAGGAGCCCATGGAGCTGGGTATAAGAGTTTTATTTGGTGTTTGGTTGCACAAAAGAGGAGCTAGCTTAGTGGCAAGCATGCGCTACATGGGGAGCTTGGTGTGGCGTCATCTACTTGTGGAGGAGGTCCAGTGTTCGAGCTGCAGAGTCCCCATTTTGGCTTCTTTTTGGGACGGCATGGAGGAGAGGTAGAAGACTAGTGAAATTCTACCTTGGACCAAGTCATACCTTTCAAATGAAAGGTGGAGAGCATTTGTAGGAGGGAGACTTGGTCTTGTTGGTTTGAATGTGTGGATGTGAGTGAATGGGGGGATTTGGCCGAATGTTGGGGGAGTGGTGGTGTGTTTGGCCGGTTTTGGGAAGTGGGGAGAGAGAAGGCCGAATTATTCCTTTTGGAATTTGGTGAATATTCGGCCATTAGGAGACAAAAGCAAATTCTTTTTCCTTTGAGAAACCAAAGCCGAAATTCTAAAGAATTCTCTCATCTTTTTCTCACTTCTTGAACCGAGATACCAAGTCCCTTTAGTTGCCGAAATTGTCTTGTTCACATGGTTTGTGTATAGCCGAATACACTCTTGCATCTATCCTTCTTTCTTCATTTGTGTAAGCTGAATCGGGTATCCCTTTTTCTCACACTTTCATTCATTTTCTCTTGTCATACTTGTGCCGAAATCATACTACTTCTACACCAAGTTCTCTATTTTTACTTCTCCATTACTAGTAAGCCGAAACCATATCATCTTCTTCCCTCAAACTCTCATTTGCTTTTCTCAATAATCCTAGCCGAATCTTTCATTTGTGCCTTACCATTTCATTAAGCCGAAACACTAGTTCCCAAAACACATTTTTATCTCTTTTTTCTTTCAAAACCGTAAGTACTTGTCCCCATCTATTTTCTATTTCTTTTCTTTCTTTCTTCCATTTCAAAAGCTCTTGAGCCGAATCTCCCTTTTCTCCTAGGGTTCTTGTGGCCGAATTTTTGGTGGTTGGTAAGTAGGGGTAAGTATTTGGTATTATTGTTAGTCCAATTCTTTGGTTTCGATTAAGGCAAGGGTGACTAAGGATTAACTATGTTCTTGATAGGTGTTGGCCGACATCGAAGAACCATCTGTTGGGTTCGGATTTGGTAGGAAACCGAATCAAGTGTAAAGGTAAGGGTTCGACATTAACCCCTTTGGTTAATTGATGTTGGCCGAATGTTGTGGTTGCCTAATGGTTTTCTTTTGGCCGATTATAGGAGCCGTGAATCAAGGAGCCTTAGATCGCTTTTTGTCGATTTCTAGACTCAGAATTACCTGTGTGTGTAAACTAACACACCGATATCTAGTAATGTTATTAATAAACCTCGTTTGCCTATTAAAATCATGACAAAGATGATGGATTATTGGATACCCAAACGGGTATGTGTACGTATCCGGTAAGTCTAATTTATTACAAGTTCTATTATGGATACCTTGGGTATTATGATCCATGTTATGTATGCTATGAGATGTAATGCTAGACATGTTGGCATGATATGCATGATTTGTATGATATGCATGATTACATGAGTATGGTATGTTGATGGGTGATATGAGTGGAGGGAGCAAAGTGATATTTTGTGCCGATTGAGCACCAGTGTTTTGGTAACACACTTTGTGACTTTGGGTCACCAAAGTGCTTTGGTAGCACATTTGTGTCTTTGGGACACCAGAGGTTGGGCACCTCATTGCGACTTGTCCCGTGTGGTTAACACCACCGTGGGTTGGCCCCACTTTGAGATATGGGATCGTCTCGCTAGTGATTGGGTATCACACGATGGGTTGGCCCCATCATTCGATTATTGTGACTACGGTCACAAAGTGCTTTGGTAGCACATTTGTGTCTTTGGGACACCAGAGGTTGGGCACCTCATTGCGACTTGTCCCCGTGGTTAACACCACCGCGGGTTGGCCCCACATGAGATATGGGATCGTCTCGCTAGTGATTGGTATCACACGATGGGTTGGCCCCATCAATTGAGTTGTGACTACGGTCACCAGCTGCTTTGGTAGCACATTTGTGTCTTAGGGACACCGTTGTTTTGGTAACACATTGTGACTATATGTCACCAGTGGTTTGGCACCACCAAAGTGGTTTGGTACCACACAGGGTAGAAAAGGAGATACGGATGGTTAGGATCGGGTTGCATTAATTATGTTGCTACGTATGATGTGTGTTAGCATGTTGTTTCATCGGGAGCGGGATTTATGCATCGAGTCATTCGACTCACCCTCTCCTTTGACATTTCAGTGACTCTCAGAGACGCGGACATGGAGCCGGGTGGACTCGAGGTGCACATGCCATGCTTTAATAAAAGTCTTGCTCAGACTATTCACATGTGGGTACTTTAGCTTATTTATTTTTATTTGGGATTTAATTTGGGTTTGTAAAAGGCCTTTAAATTATGTTTTATGATGGGTATGTTTTAATTAGATTCTCAACCTGCTTAACAAATAACTTGGCATGAAATTTTACTAAAACTTGGAAAGACAACGTTTTCAAAATTATATCGCAATGTGTTTTAAACTATACCATCGGGTATCTCGCTATGTTTTGCTATACAATAAACTCAAATGATCTCCAAATCAAACTCGATTTTCTACTAAGTCTAAAATGTTTTGAAATGGCACTAAGAAACTATTGGAGACGCTAAATGAAATCAACTCGTTTTTTTTGACTATATACTTTAGATAAGTCTTCAAAATCTAATCAAACAAGCCTACTCAAATCTTCCTCAAATTCACTATGTTTTCACCCCGCTTTTAAACGAAAAAAAAAGATCACTCAAAGACGTTTTTTTTCCGTAACATACCAGATTCGGTCGTGGTGTATTGTCCGAGTTTGGGGTGTTACAGTGTGTATTAACTGTGTGGATGAGTAGTGTGGATTAGTTATGTGAACTAGCTGTGTGGATGAGCTGTGTGGATAAGTTATGTGGATTGATTGTGTGGATGTATTACGATAAATAATGATGTGTTATATATTACGTAAATGTAATATTGAATGCAGGGGTGCATTTCAATGGTTATGAGTATGTGACTCATGATGTGTTGGAAATGTGGTAAGGGATAGAAAGAGTAAGCATAGTTGTGAATTACTTGTTGGTATAATGCTAATAGTTGCTTAGCTTATACTATGTTGCTTATTTGTTTGTGTAAACTTACTAAGCTCAAAGCTTACTCTCTTTCTTTTTCCTTGTCTTATAGATTAAAGCGTTGAATCGAGATACGAGGATCATCAAAAGATAGCCCACATATCACCACACTTTGGTACATGAAACTTAATGTTTTGTATATGGCATGTATAGGGGCTAGATAAGTTAGTAAATTTTGTTGTAAATGGCTAAGATGTGTTGGCCTATAGATGGATAGCTTATTTTGTATAATTCCATGGTTGTTGGCTATTACATTATATGAAAGAAAGATGTAGTTTTCTATGTGAAAATGCACTTCAATTTGAGTTTATTATGATGGTGTTAGATGAGTATATGTTGTGTAGGTTAGAAGGGTGAAAGGAACTTGAAACTTAGTCTTGTTCTTGACCATGTGGGTAGACACACGGGCGTGTGTCTAGACCATGTGTGACACACGGTCAGCCCATGGCGTAATGTGGCCGCGGCCCTCTGCATGTTAATATTTGAAAATAGAATAGACCACGGACTAGTCACACGGGCGTGTGCCTAGAGCGTGTGGGATTCATCGAGTGTTGGCCACGGGCCAGCCACACGGGCATGTGTCTAGACTCTAGGCCGCGTGCGAGGAAGTCGTTGTTCACCACGGTTGGGGAGCACAGGCGTGCCATGGTCGTGGGGAATTTGGCGAGAATGCTTGGGTTTTTAGGCACGGTCTGGGGACATGGGCGTGTGTACTCATGCACGGGCGTGTCTAATCTTGCACGGGCGTGTGAATCCTGTATAAAAGAGAAAAATTTTAAGGATCGTAAAAGTTCTGGATTAGTCTCGAGAGCCCTCCTGTGTATAAGTGAGGCCTCGTAAGTCAAGAATGAGGTTATATCGAGTAATGACGTTGAGCCTAAGTGGCGATTAAGCGGTTTGAGTTCGGTAACGCCTCGGGCCCGATTCTCGGCGTAGAACCCGGGTAAGGGGTGTTACATAAAATCCTCAACCAACAACCCCCTTATCCAAATTCCCCAAAACCCTCCTAAAATCACTCCATAAATCCCTCACAGACCAATTCGAACTCCCCAACAACTTCATCCAAGACCAAGTCAACAACCACCCCAGGAGAGTTTTAATCCAACTCTACCTCTCTCACCTTATGGAAATAAAATAAAATCCCTTTGCATCCCATGCAATTCGAACTCAAGATCCCCTTGCCACCATAATGACGCCACTACCACTGGATCACCAACCCTTCTTGTGTCATGATTTCCCCAACAATATTCTTAAAGCCTACTTACTTACATCCAGGGTTTTATTCACCTAAAACCAAAATTTTTCTAAAGCCCAGGTTTGAACCCAAGACTTCTCCAATACTTCTCAGGATCCTAACCACCAAAGCAGACATACTTTTATGTTATACACATGCAAAACTAAATTCCAATTCCTCCGGCACGCGAAGCTCATTTCTTCTAGGCCCAAAATTGTATGTTACAACGCGTGCGGATTCAAAGACCCAAAACACATAACCCCTAATGACATGTCATTCGTATCCTAATCTATTCCTAAGGTTCAACCGGGATTTCATATTGCTGAATCTTCATCAAACATATCCATAAGGTCGTATTTACAATTAATTCTATATTAAAGCCTTTAAAATACAATTATATTAATGCTTATTAACATACGAACTTACCTCGATTGCACAAACGACGAAATAGATCGACTAGTCTAATACTTTGTTTTTCCCCCGATCTAAATTCGAACTTCATTTTGCTTGATCTATATAATATCAAATTTAACTTATTCAATTATCATTCTATTCAATTTAGCCCAAAAAATCACAATATGGTAAAATTACACTTTTGCCCCTAATATTTCAACATCTTTACAATTTAGTCCTTGGCTCATAAAAATACAAATTCATGCAATTATGTCCCTACCCATGCTAGCCGAATTTCCCTTATTGTCATAACAGTCCATATTTTTCATTATTTCACATATTTATCACATAATTTTCATTTTTCACAAATAAATCCCTAATTTACAATTTCACCCAAAATCACTTAACAAATGTTGTTTATCTAACAACAACCATTCATTTTCTATCATCAAACATCAAAATACACATATTCATCAATGGAAAAACCCTAAACCTTTAAAAATTTTGCAATTTAGTTCTTAGGCTAGCTAGATTAAGTTAAAACGACTCCAAAAACATAGATATCATTAAAAACCGAGTCAAAAATCACTTACATGCATTAGTATCAATGGCCAAACCTTGAACCCTAGAAAAATGGCTTCCTTCTTCTAATTTTTGGTTGAGGAAATGAAGAAGAAAGATGATACTTTCTTTTGTTTTAATTTAATTCATGTTGTTTTATTCATTTTCCAAATTAACCTTTATTTTAAACCATTAAAGTCACTTAATCATGCACATAAATGTCCACTCACAATTAAAATGGCTTAATTACCACTTAAGGGCCTCCACTTTAATATTCCATAGCTATTAGACACCTTTAGCTAATAGAACACAAGTTTTACACTTTACGCAATTTAGTCCTTACTATCAAATTGAGCATTCAAACGATAAAATTTCTTAACGAAATTTTCACACAATCACACTATCATGCTGTAGACATTAAAATAATAATAAAATAATTCTTTTGACCTCAGATTTGTGGTCTCGAAACCACTGTTCTGATTTGACTAAAAACGGGTTGTTACATAAAGTGCATATTGGTGCATGAAACGTATCCTGGCGCACAAGCGCATAATCCCGTACACAAACTGTAACAACCCAGTTTAGACCCTAGTCAGAATAGTGGTTTCGGGACCATGAATCCGAGTCTGAAAAATATGTTAATATTATTTCCGTGATTACAATATGTGATTAAGCATGTGTGAAAGTTTTGTGAATTAATTTTATCAATTGGTTGTTTAATTTGAGAAAAAGGCTTAATTGCGTAAATTGCAAAATTGACTTGCCATTTGTTAAAGTGCTAGATTGCTATGTTCTTTTAATGTGGAGGCCTTTAAATGAAATTAAGCCATTATAAATGCAAGTGGACAGTAATAGACAACCATTATATGGTTTTCTAATTATTTCATAAAGGTTAAAATTGGTAATTGATAATTTTGTTAATATAATTAAAAAAAATGTATCATCTTTTATGATACTTAGCCAAAAATAACAAAGGAAAGTTTATGAGCAAAATAGGGTTCGGCACTTTTGGTTGTTGATTACGGTATGTTCTTTGTAATATCCGGGATTTAGGGCTTGTGCATTTTTGCTAAATTGAATGTGCTAGTATGCCTATGTGTGTTTTGATGTGTTTTTGTGAATCATGAGAACCTTAGAGTGTAGGAAAATGCCTTAGAAATTATTTGATTTTAAGTTTCAAAGAGAGAGTTAAGCCTGATAGGCCTTAAGAGAATTTGTAGGAGAATTGAGACACAAAAATGGGCTTGTTAAAATGGCAAGGAGGCGCCACTTAAAGCCCTAGTAAGTGACGCCACAAGCAGTACTAGGGGACCTAGGTTCGAGCAGCAAGGGGAGCAATTTTGAGCTGCTTTTTGCGTCAAGCTAAGAGGGGAGTTGGACGGCATTAAAACACTAAAGAGATGAGCACTAGATGTGGTCAAATTCCTTTTAAAATTCGACTAAAGGGAGGAGAGAATTGTTGATTTATTTAAATTATTTTAAATGGGTAAAGAAGAGGAGAAATAGGAGAAAAACAAGGGATAGGGAGTGAGGTTGAGGAGTTGGCCGAATATGGGACTTTAGGGGGGCAAAATTCGGTCATTCAAGGGGAGCTAGGTGCCGAATTTACCTAGTGTAGTAATAGGCATCTTTTTGGTGATTTTTCTCTCTTCCAAAAGCTCCATTCCCTTTCTCTTTTCTTTTGTGACTAGAAACCGAAAACCTCTCAAACCTTAGTTCTTTTCTTCTCCATCTTCTCGCGATCCAATCATCTTCAAAAGCCGAAGGAGCTTTTCTTCTTTTATGAAGTTATAGCCGAACCTCTTATGAGCCTCACCCTTATTTCTTCTCTTTCATTCTTTTCTAGAACGTTGATTCTCAAGGGTTGTTATCAAGCCGAATCCTCTATTTTGGTGGCCATAGCCGATTGTTCTTTTGAGAAGGGAGCTGATTCCTTCACTAGATCAAAAGCCGAAACTTAAGTGATCAACATCTAGCCTATAGCCGAATACCTCTGTGGATCTAAGCAAGGGTGCCGTCGAATGCAGCAGTAGGGGTAAGAGCAAGTGGTATTCGATTTTCTTTCCTTTATCTTTGAGATTAAATCGAAAGTAGGAATCTAATCCCAATAATTTTCTTGATCGAAACTTTGAAGGAGGCTTCGGGATTTGGTTGTTGTTGACTACAAGGAGGAAATCATTCGGGATTTCAAAGATCCAAGGTAAGCCATGTGTGGTATTCGGCCAAGGGCCATTTTCATAGATCTTGTGCAATAGGCTGACCCTAATATGTACCATGTAGGATTTCGACATCTTCATAGCCAAGTGACGATTTCCGGGATTTAGATCCGCAAGGTAAGAGAGTATCAATATTCGGCCAAAGCCATTTTTAAGTGTTAGTGATTGGCCGATTCTAACTTTGATTTTTAGGAAGAGTTCAACTGTTTGGTGAGACTTTGGGATTCAAGTGAATACGATAGTAACTGTGTGTGTAGCCCTACACTAATTCCTAATAGATCTATCGTATTATTATTATGAATGTGTTAATGGAAATATGAAAATATGGCTAAAGGTATCATTCAATGGTACAGAGTATTCAGGTACGTTAACATACTACTACTACTATGTTAATAATGTTTATGAACACTGTATATGACACACATGTGAAATTGTAACAAATGTGAAATAAGAGATATGGCATGATATTGCATATTTTGTATGACATGGGGCATATGGGTTATATGAAAAGGGGAAGTGATCTGGTGGTTTATACCACAATATCTGAATGTGGTGACTCATGTCACGAAATCTAAATGTGGTGACTTATGTCACGAAATAATGTATGGTGGCTATGCCACAAAATTTATAAGGGCGATGAGCACGTCGTCTGCAGCGACTGCCTTCGATGATGTGTAGCGAATGGAGGGTCGACTTAGTAGTCCCCACGGTATGATGGTTGGTACATGTGATGTGTAGCGGATGGTTATCTAGGTTTGGGTGCGGGATTGTATCATTATTTATATTCATTATTTGTGTATGATTTGATGTGCCTAAATCGTTGGGATTGGTGTTGGTTATACACACTGAGTCTGTTTGACTCACCCCGTTGTGGGATATTTTTCAGGTGACACTCAGTAACGGACTGGGTCGGCAGGAGCTTAGTGGTGGCCATGTTCAACTCTGACTTTATTTTAAATTTTGGACTTTTTATTTCTAAGTATTTTGGATTTATTTTGGGTTTTGCTTTGATGTAATAAGGCCATAGCTATAAACTGATTATGCATGCATGTTTATTTATTTTATTATGATACAACTTTTATCCATTTAAAGTTAAGCAACTTTTCTTAAAAATAAATTTTAAATGTTTAGACACCTAAACACAAATAATTTTCGAATTAAAGATTAACTCCAAAACAACTCGGCATTTTTTTTTTATAAAACCACCCAAATTTTCCAAAGTAATAAACATGAATTTGAAACGTTCTACTCGAGGAACATACCAAATCCGGTCTGGGCTCGTGGGCCGGGTTTGGGGTGTTTCAGTTTGGTATCAGAGCCAGGTTTTAAACTCTCGGCCTTGGGTTTAAAGCCCATAACATTTTCAAAATCGAGCCCAAATAAGTTTTTGTGAAAATTTTTGTGAAATGAGCAGGTTTTTCTGGCATGGCACCTAAGTCTTCGGCCCGAAGTCCACCAGGTAAGTACCCCTAACCGTTGTGTGAATTAATGTATGATTCGTATATGGGTATAACGAGAACGTAGATTAGTATATTAAGTTATGGAACCCTAGGATTAGTTTACCCCAACACAAGAACTACATAAAATTTAAGGCCTAACTAAACAAACTCGTGACTTAGTCGCGAAAGTTAGGTGTGGCAACCATTGTGCGCATGTTCAGGATTGGATTCGGGAAGAGCACTGGTATTTAAGCAATCCTAGTGACTCACCTTCTCTTCACTCGAATCCTACCTGGTGCGTAGTAACGGTTCACCCTAACCAAGAGGACTCATTCACAGGCTAAACTCAATAATTAAAACCCATAAGGGACTAGCCATATTTTTATAAAAACCTTAGTTTTAAAACCACCAAATTACCCCTTTGATTTGTAAAAACTCTTTTACAAAATTTTTCCAAAATATTCCCGATTTATAAAAATTTACTAAAATACCCCTGGGTTGGGAAATTACTAAAATACCCTTGGTTTATGAAATTACCACACTACCCTCAATTTTTTCTAAAATATTTTTACTTTACAAAAATACCAAAAACCCCTATTTTGCAAAACATCAAGATACCCTGGTTTGGAAATTTACAAAAATACCCCTATAGGACAAATTACGAAAATACCCCTGGGATTAAAACGGACAAAAATGTACAAGTGATGAATGTGTGTAGTAGATACTACTGAATGAAGGTGCATCTTTCTCTGAACTAGGATAGAAGACTTGAAATGAAAACCCTGTAATGATCGAAAGCACTACTACTAAGCTCCTTTTCAAAAAATTTCTTCGCGGATAATCAGTGGAACAAATACTAATGCATAAAATTCCTTAAATCAGATTAAAGCACGATCGTAGAAATGAGTTCTAGGGGACGTGGTTGTAATGTGTGAGGACATGGTAGAGGCAGAATGACCGTATCGGAACCCGTTAGGTCCGGACAAGGGTCCGAAAATGAGGTACCACCACCCCACCACCGGTTGTTGGTGTTGAAATGCCAAGATCGAGACGGGGATGATGCGATGATCGCGAGCGATGCTGCGGGTTCTTGAGATGGTGGCTGGAGCGGTGGAGGTGAGGAGCTCGTAAATGCACCGAGCGACTCCGAGCAAATGGAGCTGAAGTATTCCGTGGCGTATCTGGTGTGGCACCCAGTACGGCTGAATATTGGATGGAAGCGACAGAGCGAATTATGGATGAGCTGGATCTGACTGCTGAAGAGAAGCTGAAGGGAATGGTGTCGCTACTTCACGATGAGGCATATCAGTGGTGGCTCACAGTTCGGGATGGTGCTACAGCTGAGGATCTCACTTGGGAGTATGTTAAGGCGGCATATCAGAAGAAGTATGTTGGAACTAGTTATACTGATGCTCAGAGGAAGGCATTTCTGGGGTTGGTTCAAGGGAACAAGTCCGTAGCAGAATATGAGGCTGAATTCCTAAGGTTGAGCCGGTATGCTCGAGAAATTGTGGCTACAGAGCATGAACGATGTGTCTGGTTTGAGGACGAACTTAGGGATGATCTAAGGTTGTTGATAGCTCCGCAACAGGAGCGGGAATTTGTAGTGTTGGTGGAAAAGGCTAAGGTAGCCGAAGGGGTTAAAGAATCTGTAAGGCAGAATACAGATCGGAACAGGCATAAGAGAGGGTTTGGATCGTCAGGGTCATCTAGAAATGCGCAGAAGAGGCCTAGAGTTGATGGGCCGCGAGGTCAGCAAGTTGTGACAGGAGGGCAGTATCGTACTTGTGATCAGTGTGGGAAGAGGCACCTAGGAGAGTGTTGGAAGAAGATGGGAGGATGCTTTAAGTGTGGGTCTAAGGAACACATAATTAAGGACTATCCTATTAAGATAGACGGGAGTTGACCAATAGGTCAGGGTTCTAATTAGGCTGGAAGAGGGAGACAGCAGCCTCAGTGGGGTCGTGGTCTAATTGCCAGAGGAAACGGTGCTGAAAGAGGACGTGGAACACCAGGCAGAGGTGTTGGTAATGCTGAGGCTAGACAGCCAGGACTGGTATATGCGGTTCGTCGGAGGGAAGACAGCGATGCACCTGATGTTATAACGGGTACGTTCCTTATTTCGGAGTTACCCTTTATTGCTTTGATAGACATAGGTCAACTCATTCTTATGTTGCTAATGAAGTATCCAAAACTTTGCATGTAAACTTTGAGACTGTACCTAGGAAGATGACTGTACTTAGTCCTTTAGGGCATACTATGATAGTAGATAAACTCTTTAAGGAAGTGCCTTTAGAAGTTCAGGGGACGCAGTTCCCAGCTGACTTAGTGGAACTACCATTCGGGGAATTTGATCTAATCTTAGGCATGGATTGGTTAGTGAAGTACCGTGCAAATGTGGATTGCGCCGCTAAACGCATGTCGTTGAGAACTCCCGACGATAAAGAAGTTGTGGTGATGGGCGAAAGACGGAACTATTTGTCGAATGTAGTATCCGCCCTTAAGGCGGAGAAGATGGTAAGGAAAGGATGTCCAGTTTTTCTGATGTGGGTCAGTGCCTTGGACACTAAGGAAACAAGTGTGGAAGGGTTAGAACGGCAAGGGAATTTGTAGATGTCTTTCCGGAGGAATTACCTGGAATACCCTCGGATAGGGAGGTGGAGTTTGGAATTGACTTGCTACCGGAAACAGCTCCTGTGTCAATCGCCCCGTACAGAATGGCACCAAAGGAATTGGTTGAGCTCAAGGCTCAAATCCAAGAGTTGCTTGATCGTGGGTTTATCCGACCCAGTGTGTCTCTATGGGGAGCACCGGTCTTGTTTGTGAAGAAGAAGGATGGAACTATGCGTATGTGCATAGATTATCGTCAATTGAATAAGCTGACCATCAAGAACAAGTACCCATTGCCGAGGATAGATGACTTGTTCGACCAACTGAAGGGGGCAGCAGTATTCTCGAAGATAGATCTAAGGTCAGGATATCATCAACTTAGGGTGAAGGAAGCAGATATCCATAAGACAGCCTTCCGAATAAGATACGGGCATTATGAGTTCTTAGTAATGCCGTTCGGATTGATTGACGAACGCTTGATCGCGTTCATGGATATGATGAACCGGGTTTTTCAACCTTACTTGGATAGGTTCGTCGTTGTGTTCATAGATGACATCTTAGTATATTCCAAGTCTGAAGAGGAGCATGATGAGCATCTCTGGGTTGGCAAGTGTTAAGGGAGAAGAAGCTTTATGCCAAATTCAGCAAGTGTGAATTTTGGCTGAAGGAGGTCGCATTCTTAGGGCATGTAGTGTCTGCAGAAGGGATAAGAGTGGATCCTAGGAAGATTGAGGCAGTGTTGGATTGGAAACCACCTAAGTCTGTGGCGGAGGTTCATAGTTTCTTGGGATTGGCAGAATACTACAAAAGGTTTGTAGAAGGGTTCTCATCAATAGCCGCACCTTTGACGAAGTTGTTGAGAAAGGAAGTACCTTTCGTATGGACAGATAAGCAACATGAGAGTTTTGAGAAACTTAAGAGGGTTTTGACTAAAGCTCCGGTTTTGATACAGCCGGAGGCAGGAAAGGATTTCGTGGTGTATTGTGACGCTTCTCATACAGGATTAGGATGCGTATTAATGCAAGACGGGAAGGTAGTCGCTTATGCGTCTCGACAATTAAGGCCGCATGAGGTTAACTACCCGACGCATGATTTGGAATTAGCGGCGGTAGTCTTTGCTCTTAAGGTATGGAGGCACTATCTATATGGAGAAAAGTCAGTGATTTACACAGACCACAAGAGCCTTAAGTATCTGTTGACTCAGAAAGAGCTGAATCTGAGACAACGAAGGTGGGTAGAGTTATTGAAAGACTACGATTGTTCTATAGAGTATCATCCGGGCAAGGCGAATATAGTGGCAGATGCCCTAAGTCAGAAAGTAGTGTCGGATCTGAGGGCAATGTTTGCATATCTTAGCTTGTATGATGATGGAAGTTTATTGGCAGAGTTGCAACTTAAACCGACATGGTTGAATGAGGTGAAGGAAGGTCAGTTAATGGATGATGATCTAAGTGCGAAGCTACGGCAAGTGCAGAGTGGGGAGTTGGAAGATTATAGTATTAATGACGAGGGAGTATTATGTTTCAAGATTAAGGTCTGTATGCCGAAGAACAAGTAGTTAAGGCAGAGGATTCTTTGGGAATCGCATAGTAGCCCCTATGCTATGCATCCTGGAGGTAGTAAGATGTATAGAGATCTAAGGGAACAGTTTTGGTGGCCTGGTCTTAAGAGGGAAGTTACTGAATTTGTAGGAAAGTGCTTAACGTGTCAGCAAGTTAAGGCTGAACACCAAGTTCCGTTAGGATTGCTTCAGCAGATAAAGATTCCGCAGTGGAAGTGGGAGAGAATCACCATGGACTTCGTTAGTGGGCTTCCCCTTACGCCTACTAAGAAGGACTCGGTATGGGTGATAGTGGATCGATTAACAAAGTCCGCGCATTTCATTCCAGTACGGGTTGATTATTCTTTACAGAAGTTGGCAAAGTTATATATGGCAGAAATTGTGAGGTTGCATAGAGTGCCAATGTCGATTATCTCAGATAGGGATCCAAGGTTTACGTCTCGGTTCTGGAAAGCACTATATCAAGCTTTGGGAACCAGATTAGACTTTAGTACGGCATTTCATCCACAGTCAGACGGTCAATCTGAGCGAGTGATCCAAGTGTTGGAAGATATGTTGAGAGGCTGTGTAATAGACTTTAGAGGAAGTTGGGAAGAATACTTGCCTTTAGCAGAATTTGCATATAATAACAGCTATCAAGCCAGTATTCGGATGGCACCGTATGAAGCACTGTATGGACGGAGGTGTCGCACTCCTACGTGTTGGACGGAATTAGGAGAACGTCAAGTTTTGGGTCCAGAGATTGTGGCAGAATCCGAAGAAAAGGTTAAGTTAATTCGGGCACAATTAAAGGAGGCATCTGACAGGAAGAAGTCGTATGCGGATCTTAAGCGAAAGGAAATAGAGTTTACTGTGGGAGATCGAGTGTTTCTTAAGGTTTCGCCTTGGAAGAAGGTGATGAGATTTGGTCGCAAAGGGAAATTAAGTCCAAGGTTTATAGGACCTTATCGGGTATTGAAGCGAGTTGGTCCAGTGGCATACCAGTTAGAGTTGCCTTCGGAATTGCAGCAGATGCACGATGTATTCTATGTTTCTATGCTACGTCGTTATCGATCAGATCCATCTCATGTGGTGCCAGTTGAGGAGGTGGAGCTAAGGCCAGATTTGTCCTATGAGGAAGAGCCGATTCAGATCTTGGAACGAGATGTGAAGGTATTACGAAGGAAATCAGTTCCTTTAGTCGAAGTGTTATGGCGTAATCATGGATCAGAAGAAGCTTCGTGGGAGCCGAAAGAAGCAATGCGACAACAATACCCTCACCTATTTTGGTCAGGTAATTTCGATGACGAAATTATTTTAAGGGGGGTAGAACTGTAATATCCAGGATTTAGGGCTTGTGCATTTTTGCTAAATTGAATGTGCTAGTATGCCTATGTGTGTTTTGATGTGTTTTTGTGAATCATAAGAACCTTAGAGTGTAGGAAAATGCCATAGAAATTATTTGATTTTAAGTTTTAAAGAGAGAGTTAAGCCTGATAGGCCTTAAGAGAATTTGTAGGAGAATTGAGATACAAAAATGGGCTTGTTAAAGTGGCAAGGAGGCGCCACTTAAAGCCCTAGTAAGTGACGCCACAAGCAGTACTAGGGGACCTAGGTTCGAGCAGCAAGGGGAGCAATTTTGAGCTGCTTTTTGCGTCAAGCTAAGAGGGGAGTTGGACGGCATTAAAACACTAAGGAGATGAGCACTAGATGTGGTCAAATTCCTTTTAAAATTCGGCTAAAGGGAGGAGATAATTGTTTATTTATTTAAATTATTTTAAATGGGTAAAGAAGAGGAGAAATAGGAGAAAAACAAGGGATAGGGAGTGAGGTTAAGGAGTTGGTCGAATATGGGACTTTAGGGGGGCAAAATTCGGTCATTCAAGGGGAGCTAGGTGCTGAATTTACCTAGTGTAGTAATAGGCATCTTTTTGGTGATTTTTCTCTCTTCCAAAAGATACATTCCCTTTCTCTTTTCTTTTGTGACCAGAAACCGAAAACCTCTCAAACCTTAGTTCTTTTCTTCTCCATCTTCTCGCGATCCAATCATCTTCAAAAGCCGAAGGAGCTTTTCTTCTTTTATGAAGTTATAGCCGAACCTCTTATGAGCCTCACCCTTATTTCTTCTCTTTCATTCTTTTCTAGAACGTTGATTCTCAAGGGTTGTTATCAAGCCGAATCCTCTATTTTGGTGGCCATAGCCGATTGTTCTTTTGAGAAGGGAGCCGATTCCTTCACTAGATCAAAAGCCGAAACTTAAGTGATCAACATCTAGCCTATAGCCGAATACCTCTGTGGATCTAAGAAAGGGTGCCGTCGAATGCAGCAGTAGGGGTAAGAGCAAGTGGTATTCAATTTTCTTTCCTTTATCTTTGAGATTAAATCGAAAGTAGGAATCTAATCCCAATAATGTTCTTGGCCGAAACTTTGAATGAGGCTTCGGGATTTGGTTGTTGTCGACTACAAGGAGGAAATCATTTGGGATTTCAAAGATCCAAGGTAAGCCATGTGTGGTATTCGGCCAAGGGCCATTTTCATAGATCTTGTGCAATAGGCTGACCCTAACATGTACCATGTAGGATTTCGACATCTTCATAGCCAAGTGACGATTTTCGGGATTTAGATCCGCAAGGTAAGAGAGTATCAATATTTGGCCAAAGCCATTTTTAAGTGTTAGTGATTGGCCGATTCTAACTTTGATTTTTAGGGAAGAGTTCAATCTGTTTCGGTAGACTTTTGGGATTCAGTGAATACGATAGTAACCAGGTGTGTAGCCCTACACTAATTCCTAATAGATCTATCGTATTATTATTATGAATGTGTTAATGGAAATATGAAAATATGGCTACAGGTATCATTCAATGGTACAGAGTATTCAGGTACGTTAACATACTACTACTACTATGTTAATAATGTTTATGAACACTGTATATGACACACATGTGAAATTGTAACAAATGTGAAATAAGAGATATGGCATGATATTGCATATTTTGTATGACATGGGGCATATGGGTTATATGAAAAGGGGAAGTGATCTGGTGGTTTATACCATAATATCTTAATGTGGTGACTCATGTCACGAAATCTAAATGTGGAGACTTATGTCACGAAATAATGTCTGGTGGCTATGCCACAAAATTTATAAGGGCGATGAGCACGTCGTCTGCAATGATCGCTTCCGATGATGTGTAGCGAATGGAGGGTCGACTTAGTAGTCCCTGTGGTGTGATGGTTGGTACGGGTGATGTGTAGCGGATGGTTATCTAGGTTTTAAAAGGGATTGCATCATTATTTATATTCATTATATGTGTATGATTTGATGTGCCTAAATCATTGGGATTGGTGTTGGTTATACACACTGAGTCTGTTTGACTCACCTCGTTGTGGGATATTTTTCAGGTGACACTCAGTAACGGACCGGGTCGGCAGGAGCATAGTGGTGGCCATGTTCAACTCCGACTTTATTTTAAATTTTGGACTTTTTATTTCTAAGTATTTTGGATTTATTTCGGGTTTTGCTTTGATGTAATAAGGCCATAGCTATAAACTGATTATGCATGCATGTTTATTTATTTTATTATGATACAACTTTTATCCATTTAAAGTTAAGCAACTTTTCTTAAAAATAAATTTTAAATGTTTAGACACCTAAACACAAACAATTTTCGAATTAAAGATTAACTCCAAAACAACTCGGCATTTTTTTTTAATAAAACCACCCAAATTTTCCAAAGTAATAAACATGAATTTGAAACGTTCTACTCGAGGAACATACCAGATCCGATCTGAGCTCGTGGGCCGGGTTTGGGGTGTTTCATTCTTTACTCAGTTTTTGATAATTTCTATGTTTTTGTGATCGTTGGTTCGTGTTCTCTTAAGCCCATGCCTTAATTCATGAAATTGATGATGATTTTGAGTTATGCCATTATTGATGTTGTGGGATTTGTGATGTTAAATGGTGAAATATGGAAGCTTGATGTTAGATAAATATGTTTTGTATTGGGATTTTTGATGAAATTGATTATTATGTACTAATTTGTGAAAATGAGAAATTGAAGGACTAAAATGTGAAATAAATGAGATATGGGGGCTTATTTGAGCCAAGTGTATATTCGGCCAAGTTATAGTGTAATGAAATTTTGTATATTTTGTGATTTTGTGAATTAGGGACTTAAATGTCAAAATGTGAAATGCCCTAAATATGTGTAAATGGATTGAATTGAATGATTTGGTGAAAAAAAGAGTTAAATTTGAATGTGTATAGATCAAGAACCAAAGAAAACGGAATTAGATCGGGGGAAATCGAAAGTAGTTGAATAGCCGTTTGTTTCCGTTCTTTTCCGTACAAGGTAAGTCTATATACAAATAAATGTGTTTGAATTGAATTATTATTGTTTATATGTGAATGAATTGTGATATATGGCAATTTGAGCTGAATATGTGAAATCTGAGAAAGTTCCGGTAATGTAACGATGTCCGAAAATCCCCGTACAAACCTTAAGAAGTTGTTAGGATACGTATGTCATGACATAGGGTTCCGATATGAGTTATCGTGTAAGACCACGTATGAGACATTGGCATCGATTTGTGATTTACGTGTAAGACCATTTCTGAGACAGTGGCATCGATATTGATTACATGTAAGACCACGTCTGGGACGTTGGCATTGTACGAGCTTTTCAAACTATCCGAGTATCCTATTTGATTCTGAACGGTTCAACGGGCATTCCGAGATATGATTGAATTTGTGAATACGAATCCGTTTCAGGTATGTATGAAATGTATATGAAATTTGGCAATGGAAGACAAGTATGAATATGAACATTTGATATGTGAGCTACATGAAAATGTGATATGTTTATAAACAAGTGATTATGAACAAAGAAGCTAGATGAGAAATAAGAATTTGCTATTGTGTTATGCCATAGTTCATATGAATGAAATAGTTTATAATTTATTATGTGACAAGTTTATTTTTATATGGCTTACTAAGCTTTTGAAAGCTTACTTTGTGTGTGTTTGCATTGTTTTATAGATTATCGAAGCTACTGGAAGCTCAGGGATCATCGAGGATTATCACCACACTATCGAACTATATTTTGGTACCTTTTGAAAATGTACATATTGAAGTATGGCATGTATAGGCTAGAAATGTTAAGATATGTTTTGGGACATGTATATATAGCCATGTGATATGGCTTGATAATGAATGTGATTATGGGTGAATTTAGTCCATTCTAGGTGATGCAAAAGTTGATATGTTTAGATGTGCTCATAAATGGCTAAAAGAGATGGTCAATTTTGGTAAGTTTCATGGTGGATTTTGGAAATTGAAATGATGAGAAATACTATGAATTGAAATGGATTTATATGATGTATGAATCACATGTTTTTGATGTGAGGTTGGTATTTTTAATTTGTATGTTTGAATTGGATTTGTATTTAGAAATGAATGATGTTGTTACAGGTCAAATTGTGAATGATTTGGTATGTTTTTGGTTGCTTTTAGGATATGAATTGATGATTGTTTGATGCTTGTAGGTATGACCCAAAATGGGTGGCAATTTGGCCTTGCAAATGGCCTATAATTGCCCACACGGTTTAGCACACGGGCGTGTGTCCCGACCGTGTCCTTCAATGTTCCAATTCAAAGTAAGTCAGACTTACACACGGGTCAAACACACGGGCATGTGACAGGCCGTGTGATTCAAGTTAGTGTTGCACACATGCCAGACACACGGGTGTGTGACAGGCCGTGTGATTCAAGTAAGTTTTGCACACGGGCTGAGACATGGTCCAAGGCACGGCCATGTGAGGTACACGGCCTAGCCACATGGGCATGTGCCCTGTTTTAAAAGAAAAAATTTCTATGTTTCGCAAAGTTTCCGTATGAGATCGGTTTGGTCCCCAACCCTCTCTAAATCATGTTTAAGGTCTCGTAGACTTTCTAAAGGGACTATATGTGTATGAATCATTATGAAATGATGTTGTATGATTGATATTTTGAAATGAGAGTAAAATGTTTCGATATGTCCAGTAATGCCTCTTAACCTTAGTCCGGCGATGGATACGGGTTAGGTGTGTTACAATTTGTTGGTATCAGAGCTACGGTTTAGTCAATTCTAGGACTAACGTAGCGTGTGAGAGTCTAGCTATACATGCCATATATACGAACTATGATAGTGTGATGAATCCTGACAGATAAAATATGTTTTCTATATAGTAAATGGATCCCGAACGAGCCATAGCTGTCGATGTTGAAAGTAATGCGCCTGCTCCCGCTCAAGGGACATCGCCATCTGATTCTAGACCGGTTACTAGCGGTCAGGAAGGAGAGGCTAAACAAGCCTTCTTCCAAATGATGAATGAGTGGTTCACTCAGTATATTAGAGAAAATCTGGCTGTTCCTCAACCTCTGCCCCCACCTAATCCCCCTCAGACTCCTATTGTACCTCCGGTTATGAATCCGAATATGTTGAATAAGCCTCCGGTCAATAAAATTCGTAAATATGGGGCTGAAGAGTTTAGGGCCACTAATGATGATGATGCTGAGAGAGCTGAGTTTTGGCTCGAGAATACGATTCGAGTATTTGATGAGATGTCGTGTACCCCTCATGAATGTGTGAAATTTGTTGTTTCTTTGTTGAGAGATACAGCTTACCAATGGTGGAAAACATTAATTTCCGTTGTTCCGAAAGAACAAATTACCCGGGATTTCTTTCAATCTGAATTTCAGAAGAAATATATTAGTCAGAGATTCATTGATCAAAAGCGAAAAGAGTTTCTTGAATTGAAATAGGGCCGTATGTCTATTACAAAATACGAGCGAGAATTTGTGAGATTGAGCCAGTATGCACGAGAATGTGTCTCGACTGAGGCAATAATGTGTAAAAGGTTCGAAGACGGCTTGAATAAAGATATCCGTTTGTTAGTCGGAATTCTGGAAATAAAAGAATTCGTTGTGCTTGTTGACCGAGCGTGTAAAGCTGAAGAACTCGGGAAAGAGAAAAGAAAAGCTGATTCAGAAGCTAGAAAGGTGCGAAAACAAAAAAAGAGTAAGTCATATCAGTCGGCATCAAAGAAATTTCAAGATGATTATAGCCGTTCAAAGACTAATGTGGGGCATTTGAGTAGAGATCGTGCAAGATCACATTTGAGCTTCTGAGCTCCATCTACTTCGATTGCAAGTGTTGGAAATGTCAGATCTGAGCGACCCGAGTGTAGACATTGTGGTAAAAAACATCTAAGCAATTGTTGATTAAATGATCGAGCTTGTTTCGAATGTGGATCTTTAGATCACTTTATCCGAGACTGTCCCGAGTTTGTTGAGCAAGAGATTGTACAGAATTCGAAATCGAATAACGTTTTAGCTAGGGGTAGACCTTCCAGAAACACGAGAAATGTGAGTGGTAGCCAGAGAGCTACGAAAGATACAGTTGTGAGATCTGAGGCGAGAGCGCCTGCCAGAGCTTATGCTATTCGAGCTTGTGAGGAAGCTTTGTCTCCAGACATCATTACCGGTACTTTTACTATTTATGATACTTCTGTGATTGCATTGATAGATCCAGGGTCTACTCATTCATATATATGCATGAACTTAGTATCCGAAGAAGACTTTGCCTATAGAGTCTCATGAATTTGTAATTAGAGTATCGAACCCCTTAGGCAAGTGTGTTCTGGTTGACAAAGTGTGCAAGAATTGTCCGTTGATGTTTCGAGATATCTGTTTCCCGGCTAATATGATGTTATTACCTTTGATGAATTTGATATAATCCTGGGTATGGATTGGCTAACTTTGCATGATGCTATTGTGAACTGCAAACGAAAGACTATTGATTTGAGATTTTAGAATGATGAGATAATACGGATTGAGTCCAGTGATTTAAATGGGTTACCGGCCGTAATATCTTCGATGAAAGCTCTGAATTATGTGAAAAAGGGATGTGAAGCTTATCTTGCGTATGTGATTGATACGAAAGTGACAGAAAAGAAAGTTGAATCTATAACTGTGGTTTGTGAGTTCCCTGATGTGTTTCCTGAAGAATTACCGGGATTACCTCCGATACGAGAAGTTGAGTTTGGCATTGAATTAGTGCCGGGGATGACCCCTATCTCAATAGCTCCATATAGAATGGCTCCGATAGAATTAAAAGAATTGAAGTCTCAGTTGCAAGAATTGACAGACAGAGGTTTCTCACGACCGAGCTTTTCTCCTTGGGGCGCTCCCGTTCTGTTTGTGAAAAAGAAAGATGGCACGATGAGAATGTGCATTGATTATCGTCAGTTAAACAAAGTGACTATTAAGAACAAATATCCTCTGCCCAGAATTGATGATTTGTTTGATCAGCTGAAAGGAGCTACTGTGTTTTCAAAGATAAATCTGAGATTGGGATACTATCAGTTGAGAGTGAAAGATTCAGACATTCCGAAAACTGCTTTCAAAACGAGGTACGGACATTATAAATTTTTAGTTATGCCTTTCAGACTAACAAATGCTCCTGCTATCTTTATAGACTTAATGAACAGAATTTTCAGACCGTATTTAGATCGATTTGTTGTGGTATTCATTGATGACATTTTGATTTATTCGCGTGATGAAATTGAGCATACTAAATGTTTGAGAATTGTGCTACAAACTCTGCGTGATAAGAAATTGTATGCAAAGTTTAGTAAATGTGAGTTCTGGTTGCACGAAGTTGGCTTTTTGGGACATATTGTGTCAGCATCCGGTATACGAGTTGATCCGAGCAAGATTTCAGCTATTTTAGAATGGAAGCCTCCGAAAAATGTGTCTGAAGTCCGCAGTTTTCTGGGACTTGCTGGTTATTACCGATGATTCGTAAAAAGCTTTTCGATGATTACAACTTCGTTGATGAGATTGCTTCAGAAATATGTGAAATTCGAATGGTCTGAAAAGTGTCAGAAAAGCTTTGATAAGTTGAAAGCCCTATTGACTGAAGCTCCAGTGCTAGTACAGCCAGAATCCGGTAAAGAATTTTTTATATATAGTGATGCTTCGTTGAACGGTCTGGGATGTGTTTTGATGGAAGAAGGAAAAGTTATAGCTTATGCCTCGAGACAATTAAAATCGCATGAAAAGAATTATCCGACTCACGACCTTGAGCTGGCTGCGATTGTGTTCGTTTTGAAAATTTGGCGTCACTATCTGTTCGGTGAAAGATGTCACGTATATTCAAATCATAAAAGCCTAAAATATCTGATCACTCAAAAAGATTTGAATTTGCGACAGAGAAGATGGTTAAAACTGTTAAAAGACTACGAGCTAGTTATAGATTATCATCCGAGAAAAGTAAATGTTGTTGCTGATGCTTTGATTCAGAAATCACAATTTGTGCTACGTACGATGAACGCTCATTTAGTTCTATCTGATGATGGTTCGGTTTTAGCCGAATTGAAAGCAACACCGTTGTTTTTACAGCAGATTTGTGATGCTCAAAAAGTTGATAATGAGATAATAGAAAAACGAGCTCGGTGTGATTTGAACTCTGATTCTAAATTTTGAGTTGATGTTAATGATTATCTGAGATTCCAAGATAAGATTTGTGGTCCGAGAAATCCAGAGTTGATTCAGTTGATCTTGAAAGAAGCACATATCAGTCGCTTATATGTTCATCCGGGAAGTACAAAGATGTATAATGATTTGAAACAACTTTACTGGTGGCCTGGAATGAAAAGAGATATCTCTGATTTTGTTTTAAAATGTTTGATCTGTCAGCAAGTTAAAGCTAAACATCAGGTGCCATCTGGTTTGTTACAACCGATTATGATTCCCGAGTGGAAATGGGATAGAGTGACGATGGATTTTGTTTCAGGTTTGCCTTTAACTCCGAGGAAGAAAGATGCAATCTGGGTTATAGTTGATAGATTGATAAAATTAGCTCATTTTGTTCCTGTGAGAACGAATTATTTACTTGATAAGTTAGCTGAGTTATATATTTCTAATATTGTGAGATTGCAAGAGTGCTACTAACTATTGTGTCTGACAGAGATCCGAGGTTTACTTCGCAGTTTTGGAATAAACTGCAAGAGGCTTTAGGTATGAAATTGCACTTCAGTACTGCTTTTCATCCACAGATGGATGGTCAATTCGAACGGATTATTCAGATACTCGAGGATATGTTAAGATGTTGCATTCTTGAGTTTGAAGGTATGTGGGAACAGTATTTGCCATTGATTGAATTCGCGTATAATAATAGTTTTCAATCGAGCATTAAAATGGCACCATATGAAGCCTTGTATGGTAGGAAATGCCGAACACCTCTGTACTGGTCTGAACTTAGTGAAAATAAAATCCACGGGATTGATTTGATTAAAGAGACTGGACAGAAAGTAAAAGTGATACGAAATAGTCTGAAAGCAGCGTCTGATCGACAGAAATCATACGCATATTTGAAACGAAAAGATATTGAATTTGAGATCGGTGATAAAGTATTTTTGAAAGTGTCTCCGTGGAAGAAAATACTCCGATTCGGCAGAAAAGGCAAATTGAGTCCAAAATTCATCGGGCCATATGAGATTATCGAGCGTATTGGGATAGTTGCTTATAGACTGTTGCTACCATCTGAGTTAGAAAAGATTCACAATGTGTTTCATGTATCGATGCTTCGATGATACAGATTAGATCCTTCGCATGTAATTTCTCCGTCTGAGATAGAGATCCAGTCCGATATGACTTATGAAGAAGAACCGATCCGTATCTTAGCTCGCGAGGTTAAAGAATTGAGAAATAAAAAAAATTCGTTAGTAAAAGTAATGTGGCATCGACACGGTGTTGAAGAGGCTATGTGGGAGCCCGAAGATGCTATGAGACAGCAATATCCAAATCTGTTTAACGGTAAGATTTTCGGGGACAAAAATCCCTAAGGGGTGGAGAGTTCTAACAGCACAATTTAGACCCTAGTCAGAATAGTGGTTTCGGGACCACAAATTTGAGTCTGAAAAATATTTTAATATTAATTTCCATGTTTACAGTATGTGATTAAGAATGTGTGAAAGTTTTGTGAATTAATTTTATCGATTGGTTTTTTAATTTGAGAAAAGGGCTTAATTGCGTAAATTGCAAAAGTGACTTGCTATTTGTTAAAGTGCTAAATTGCTATGTTCTTTTAATGTGGAGGCCTTAAAATGAAATTAGGCCATTATAAATGCAAGTGGACGGTAATAGACAACCATTATATGGTTTTCTAATTGTCTCATAAAGGTTAAAATTGGTAATTGATAATTTTGTTAATATAATTAAAACAAAACCAAATTTTGTATCATCTTTTATGATACTTAGCCGAAAATAACAAAGGAAAATAAAGTTTATGAGCAAAATAGGGTTCGGCACTTTTGGTTGTTGATTAAGGTATGTTCTTTGCTCAGTTTTTGATAATTTCTATGTTTTTGTGATCGTTGCTTCGTGTTCTCTTAAGCCCATGCCTTAATTCATGAAATTAATGATGATTTTGAGTTATGCCATTGTTGATGTTGTGAGCTTTGTGATGTTAAATGGTGAAATATGGAAGCTTGATGTTAGATAAATATGTTTTGTATTGGGATTTTTGATGAAATTGATTTTTATGTACTAATTTGTGAAAATGAGAAATTGAAGGACTAAAATGTGAAATAAATGAAATATGTGGGCTTATTTGAGCCAAGTGTATATTCGGCCAAGTTATAGTGTAACGAAATTTTGTATATTTTGTGATTTTGTGAATTAGGGACTTAAATGTCAAAATGTGAAAATGTGAGGGTTAATTTGTAAAATGCCCTAAATATGTGTAAATGGATTGAATTGAATGATTTGGTGAATAAAAGAGTTAAATTTGAATGTGTATAGATCAAGAACCAAAGAAAACGAAATTAGATCGGGGGAAATCGAAAGTAGTTGAATAGCTGTTCGTTTCCGTTCTTTCCCGTACGAGGTAAGTCTATATAAAAATAAATGTGTTTGAATTGAATTATTATTGTTTATATGTGAATGAATTGTGATATATGGAAATTTGAGCTGAATATGTGAAATTCGGGAAAGTTCCGGTAATGTAACGACATCCGAAAAGCCCTGTACGAACCTTAGGAAGTAGTTAGGATACGTATGTCATGACACAGGATTCTGATATGAGTTAACATGTAAGACCACGTCTAGGACGTTGGCATCGATTTGTGATTTACGTGTAAGACCATGTTTGGGACATCGGCATCGTATTTGATTTTGTATAAGACCCTGTCTGGGACAGTGGCATCGATATTGATTACATGTAAGACCACATCTGGGACATTGGCATTGTACGAGCTTTCCGAACTATCCGAGTATCCTATTTGATTCCGAACGGTTCAACGGGCATTCCGAGATATGATTGAATTTGTGAATATGAATCTGTTTCAGGTATATATGAAATGTATATGAAATTTGGCAATGGAAGATAAGTATGAATATGAACATTTGATATGTGAGCGACATGAAAATGTGATATGTTTATAAGCAAGTGATTATGAACAAAGAAGCTAGATGAGAAATAAAAATTTGCTATTGTGTTACGCCATAGTTCATATGAATGAAATAGTTTATAATTGATTATGTGATAAGTTTATTTGTATATGGCTTATTAAGCTTTTGAAAGCTTACTTTGTTTTTTGCATTGTTTTATAGATTATCGAAGCTACTGGAAGCTCGGGGATCGTCGAGGATTATCACCACACTATCAAACTATATTTTGGTACCTTTTGAAAATGTACATATTGAAGTATGGCATGTATAGGCTAGAAATGTTAAGATATGTTTTGGGACATGTATATATAGCCATGTGATATGGCTTGATAATGAATGTGATTATGGGTGAGTTTAGTCCATGCTAGGTGATGCAAAAGTTAATATGTTTTGATGTGCTCATAAATGGCCAAAAGAGATGGTCAATTTTGGTAAGTTTCATGGTGGATTTTGGAAATTGAAATGATGAGAAATACTATGAATTGAAATGGATTTATATGATGTATGAATCACATGTTTTTTATGTGAGGTTGGTATTTTGAATTGGTTGTTTGAGTTGGATTTGTATATAGAAATGAATGATGTTGTTACAGGTCAAATTGTGAATGATTTGGTATGTTTTTGGTTGCCTTTGGGATATGAATTGATGATTGTTTGATGCTTGTAGGTATGACCCAAAATGGGTGGCAATTTGGCCTTGCAAATGGCCTATAATTGCCCACACGGTTTAGCACACGGGCATGTGTCCCAATCGTGTCCTTCAATGTTCCAATTCGAAGTAAGTCAGACTTGCACACGGGCCAGACACATGGGCGTGTGACAGGCCGTGTGATTCAAGTCAGTGTTGCACACAGGCCAGACACACGGGCGTGTGACAGGCCGTGTGATTCAAGTAAGTTTTGCACACGGGCTGAGACATAAGGCACGTCCGTGTGAGGCACACGGACTAGCCACATGGGCGTGTGCCCTGTTTTAAAAGAAAAATTTTCTAAGTTCCGCAAAGTTTCCGTATGAGATCGGTTTGGTCCCCAACCCTCTCTAAAGCATGTTTAAGGTCTCGTAGACTTTCTAATGGGACTATATGTGTATGAATCATTATGAAATAATGTTGTATGATTGATATTGTGAAATGAGAGTAAAATTTTCCGATATGTCCAGTAATGCCTCTTAACCTTAGTCCGGCGACGTATACGGGTTAGAGGTGCTACACAAACCAATCCTATGGCATGCCAACTATATCTGACACAGCCCGAACAACTAATAAGGTACCAACCATTCAAATCATTTTTACAATTTAATACATATAAAATCCACAATCACAACCATAATCCAAATCATTATCAAACTCATACATTTCATATTATATTACATATCCCAATTCAATTTCCATATCACTTAATGTAATTCATGTCATTTTCCATTTTATTCATTTTGGTCCTCTATCTTGATAATTCTTACCAAAATCAATCAAAACATGTCATACTATCACATAAACTCACCTCAATGGTTCATTAATTAATAAACATGTATATGCAAGCAAATACTTCTATTCCGAATCATAAAAGTACAAATCGTGGTCTCACATCACTTGTCGACAACTCTCGCTTTTCCTTTCTCTTTCGAAGGTTTTGCATCGATGTTAACTACAAATAGTCATAAAACATAACACACTATCAATTTCTAGCCAATTCATAAACAATTATCAATTCATTATATTTTGCAATTTATTCAATTTAGTCCCTAAAATCGGGACAAGCATAACTTTTAATCTAGAGCTTTAGATTGAAATCTGATTTGGCATATATTCATTTGGGGCCCTATACTTTCTATTCTTATTGAAATTTTATAAAATCTTTGCATTTTATTCAATTTGGTCCCTAATGTATGAAACTATTAATTAAGCTTTATAATTTAGTCCTTTTCATAATATAAGCTTAATTTCTATTAAATTCACACCAAATTCACCCATTTCTCAACAATGGTACCTTTAAAAAACTTTAACAGTTTCACAAATTGGTACATGGGCTAGCTAAATCAAGCTCTCATGATTCAATTTCCAGAAAAATCAAAGAAAAATTACTAGGGACTTAATTAAATTTGATAGTCGAATGTCCAAGGGTCTTCAAGCTTTCTTCCTTTATTTTTTCTTTGGTTTTCACGGGTTGAAGATAAAGATGATGACATCTTCTCTTTCTTTCCATTATGTTTATTATTTACACTTAAATTAACATGTTTTAATCTCAGTTAATTAACAGAAATATTTAATTAGTTTAAGTTAATGATATCCACCATCAAATCCCACTATCATATATTTTAATTTGGTTTATTTAACATTTTAATCCTTTGGATAATTAATATCTAAGTCCTTAAACCTTTTCTAATTAAAAATCTATAGTGATTAAACTTTTACAATTTAGTTCTTAGGCCTTAATTAACCACATTTTTGACTAAATTGCTTAACCAAATTTTAATTCATCAATATAATAACTCTGTAAATATACCTATTCAATAATTACGGACTTGGTTTACGAGAATGAGGTCTCGAAATCGCGTTTTTCGACACCACTGGAAATCTGGTCGTTACACATCTCCACTAGTCCAACTGACCATCATGATGGAGAAGAAGTGTAACACCCCTTGCCTGGTCCGATTGTCGGACCTGAGCTGCGGGATGCTACTACTTTTATTAAAGTTCACATGTAATTCTCAATAACAATTAATTAAACAATCAATTATGACCAAAAATGCATAAACATTACAGTATACAATTAGAATTGAAACTCAGTTGAGATTACGAAAGCTTTTAAGTTGACTCGAGCATGAATAAGGACCAAACTGTAAACTTTTCAAAGTATGAGCACAGGTACTGGTACTCAGGTTAGGTATCGATACCATCTTTAGCTTCGACGTTTTAAAAATCAAGTTAAAATACACTAGTATTGATACTTGGAATAAGGTACCGATACCCTTATTAGGGAGTATCGATACCAAATTGGACATCAATACCATTTTGGCATTCTATCATTTTCAAAATTTTGGACACAAGTCAATTCGTATTGATATCTTCATAAAATATCGATATTTGGAATTAAGTATCAATACTTTATGCTGGTACCAATACCAAATTGGCATTCTGTCGTTTTAAAGTATTGTTCATTAGGTAAAGTACCAATACTTCAACCTATAGTATTGATACTTTTTGCTAGAAGGTAAAAAAATCTCATGTTTTGGTACTATTTCATGCCCAAATCAAAATCAAACATAAAAGGTTCCTTAAGCACACTACAACTGATAAACCGTAAAAGTAACATATTTTAATCCCACATTTAGCATACTTTTGGATGATTTATCCCTTGATTTATGTAAAAAGGTGCTTTTAATCCTTTCTTTTCATGTTTTATACTCAGGAAAGCACCGGAGGATGGAAAGAACGAGAAACGGGCTTAAAACGGACCAAATTGGACCAAAGTGAAAATCGACACGGCCTCGACTTGAGCCAACACGGCCGTGTCTCCCTGATAGACTAGAACACGGCCTGATCATGATTTACACAGGCGTGTCACCTCATTAAAGTCCGAACACGGCCTAAAGACGATTCACACGGGCGTATGCCATGGCCGTGTCCCTGTCGTGGAGAAGAGCAATTTCACTCAGAAAAGGATACTTAGGGGCAAAGAAACCTATTTCAAAAGCCTATATAAACACCCTAAGTATAACCTAGAAGGCGGCGGTGAGCTAGGCCAAGGAGCTGAGCCAAAAAGGTTAGATTTGTGGGAAACACGCGAAGATAGCCAGTTGATCCATCTCAAGAAGCCGGAATTCTACTCAAGACGGTGGATCTCTCCTTCAATTCCTTGAGGGGTTTTAGGGATTTCTTATGTTTTGTTTTATCTTTTCTTCTCGAGATGTTTTCTTTTATTGTTATGAACTAAACCCTTGAGATACGAAGGGGATGAAACTTAGATGAATCTTGTTATCGTTTCTTGAACTATATGATAAATACTTGATTTGTTCTTAATTATGTGTTCTTAATTCTTGTGTTGATATTTCCGGATATTGATTCAAGTTTGATGTGCTTAGGCGGAGGAGCAAAAGTCCCCGCTAAGAGCAGATCTAGCATAATTAAGCAGAGTCGATCGCACGCCTAGAGATAGGGTAACGAGATTTTTCCGGATTAGGGTGAAACCTAATATGGGAGTCCATAGATCGAGTTAATGCAATTCTATGGGTTTTAATTAGAAAGAGATTTCAATTAATCAACCTAGGTTAGACGTTATTCACTTCGAGAGAGGGTTTAATATACATTAGGAGTCTTACGGATCAAGTCAAGTGAATAAATCGTCAGTTTGAGTTAGATAACAAGTGAAGTCTAGGTGGATTCTTCCTAAGGGTATCGTCTTAATCAACTGAGTTTTCCCAACGGTATTTCCCCAATTCATTCTTTTTGTCTTTGCGTCTTTAGCTTAGTAGTTAGTTAAATTTAGATTAAATAACAACTTCACTTATTTTAGGCTAGATAATAAAAAGAAAGTTACTATTAGTACTTTTGGTTCCTTTGGGTTTGACAATCCGGTCTTACCTAAGCTATACTACTGTTCGATAGGTGCGCTTGCCTTAAATCGTTGTCATAGTTAGTTTCCAGGTTCGATCATTCTTTTTATAAATTTTAAGACTTTGACATCGCGAAAACAACGATGAACAACCTATACGAAATCAACTCAAACCATACTAGTATACAACCAATCATCCATTCCTCAATTCTCAATTCCATCATATTTATTTGGCATTCAAACATCACAACATTTGAACTTTTACTTAAGTAATTCATAACACTAGCATTATACACTTATTCCATACATGATAATTTCACATACCAACTAAATGTACCATTGAACATTTACAATTCAATCAAACCATTGAATATCAAATAGGTACTTTTCCCAACATATCAACCTATGAAATCATCAACCATTACTCACATAGAAAATACCATTCACTATCAATAAGTACTCAAGCATCATCATTAACTTTACCATTCATATACCTCAACTAAGACCTTACATATTGCCATCATTAACACTTGAGTGCATAACATATAACCATTCATTGTTAAGCCACAATTGAGATTCAAAACACCACCATTCAAAGTAAAAACACATAAACATAACATTTCCTATATACATGCCACATAACTGAGTCCAAAACATTTAAAAGTGTACTGAGTCAAAAGCTAGATAATATGAGCTCTGAGGTGATCCGATCGATGCGTTCTGCAAAATGACCACTACAGAAAATAGAAAATGAAACAAAGTAAGCATTACAAATGCTTAGTAAGTGCATAGGTGTTTAAACAGTAAACTTACCTCAATTCATAATTATACATATCAAAATAACTACCTTAACTCAATTTCCTTTTATAACATTTCACAACGACAAGGTGAGTTCATCAAACATTCAAATCATGTAACATTTCACATTTTGTAACACCCCTAACCCGTGTCCGTCGCCGGATTAGGGTTACGGGTATTACCATGTAAGTTAAAACTTCAGTTCAATCGATTGAATCTGTTAATCATCTTTATCAAAAATTTAATCATAAATAGACAAATCACACATGTGTAACACATACTTGATATATTAATCCAAGTCATATACGATATAATCATCGATGAACACAAAATGACCATACTATAAATGTCAATGCATAATGCTTTCTATTAAGACCAATTTCACATGGCATAAAACCTATTCTCACATAATCGAATACATGCAACATATTACACATCACCTATGTGCTTAAATATTTGGCCGAATGTACAAGGTCTCATTCATAACATTTCATGTTCGTTACCTAACACAAATCGAGTTTGGTAGTTTCATGCACTCAATTAAGTTAAGCAATCTCACAAGCCAAATATATATATAATGAATACATCATGGTTATACATATTTTCCATATTTGACTATGAGCCTAAGCAATTACTTATTTAAACATGTTGACTACATTTGCAACTATCACCTAGGTTTGGCCGAATACACATATATGCATTACCCAATATAATTCATATCTCGTAACTCGACATAAAGTTCACATGCATACATAAATTCCGAATGATGCTCAACTACACATACCTACCTTGAATTATACCTGCGAATATTAACTTAAATGTCGCACCCACTTGACTAATTTAACACAAACATTGACATTACAAACAAGCAATCATATAGTACGCATAATATGTAAGCTAGAAATAAAAGAAACAGCCCCTAGCCGAATAGTTGAACCAAATATATTAATCACATAGTCAAGGGTAAATAGAACCGAACTTAATATGAAAATTTAAGCCATTTTCGCATGGCTATAATACATCATCAAAACGATATTCGGACATAGAGTTAGCCTATACATGCCTTAAGTTCAAAATCTAAATTTCAAAAATACCAAAACAAGTCGATAGTGTGGATGACTTCACAGATGATCCTCTCGAGCTCGTAGCTTGATCAAAATCTATAAAACAGTAACATTGAACACACACAGAGTAAGCTTACTAGCTTAGTAAGTCTCAAACAAAGGATAATATAACAATTAAACACTTAAACCTTTAATATTTAAGCTTATGGAATTGAATATAAACATTTCCATATGTGAATTTAAACATGGCCGAATTCTATTAATTCATTAACCTAAATGTTTGCACATTATTTCCATAAACATATAATTCATCGAAACCAAAGAAATATACCATATGTATTCGCATACTCCAAGTCATATGAGTACAACATTAATATCAACCTTATAAACTTATTTATGCACATATGCAAACATTCAAATTCTTTTATCCTTAACACTTTCACTTATAACCGATTCCCCAAAATAGCACATTTAAACTCAAATTCTATTATTGTAACACCCCAAACCCGGACAAGACACCACGTCCGAATCTGGTATGCTACGGGGAAAACGTCTTGGGAAAACTAGATTTTTCGTTTAAAAGTGGGGTGAAAACACCGTGTGCTTGAAACAGATTTGAGTAGACTTGTTTGAAAAACTTTTGATGTATTTAAAACCCGGAGATTTTTAAAACTTAGCCAGAATTTGTAGTTGAACGAGTTTAAACCATTTAAAACCTCATTAGTTACTTAATGATACATAAAACACTTTTGAACTTAGGTGAATTACAAGTTAGAATTGGAAACCAGTTGAATTTGTTTGTCACAAAGACTTAATGTGATACCCGATGGTATAGTTAAAAACACGTCGCGTTATAATTTTGAAAACATTACCTTTCCGTGTTTTAGTAAAACTTATACCGGCTTATTTTGTTAAGGCATATTAAATCTAATTAAAACATCAACCAACTTAAGACATAAATTTAGAGGCCTTTTACAAACCAAAATAAAACCCAATGTAAAGTAATAACTAAAGTACCCAAATAGTAGAGTCTGAGTAAAACTTTATTAAAGCATGGCATGTGCACCCCGAGTCCATCCGGCCCAAGTCCGCGTCTCACGAGTCACTGAAATGTCAAAGGAGAGGGTGAGTCGAGTGACTCAATGTGCAAATCCCGCTCCCAAAGAATCAACATGCTAACACACATCATACATAGCAATCATGATTAATGCAACCCGAACCTAACCATCCATATCTCCTTTTCTACCCCGTGTGGTACCAAACCACTGGTGGTGCCAAACCACTGGTGACATATAGTCACAATGTGCTACCAAAGCACTTTGGTGTCCCAAAGACACAATATCCGTCAATGTGCTACCAAAGCTTTGGTGTCCCAAAGACACGGTTGTGCTACTAAAGCACTGGTGACCGAAGTCACGAATCCAATGATGATGGGGCCAACCCATCGTGGTGTTACCAAAACACTAGCGACGATCATCCATATCTCAAGTGGGGCCAACCCACGGTGGTCAAACCACGGGGACAAGTCGCAATGAGGTGCCAAACCTCGGTGTCCCAAAGACACACGATGTGCTACCAAAGCACCTGGTGACCGTAGTCACAAATCTGGTGATGGGGCCAACCCATCGTGTGTTACCAAAACATCGGCGTCAATCCCGTATAATCATCTCTGTGGGGCCAACCCACTGCGTGGTAGTGCGAGCCACCGGGACGACAGACGAGGTACCAAACCTCTGGAGGTGCCAAACCTCTGGTGACCCAAAGTCACAAAGTGTGCTACCAAAGCACCGTGGTGCTCACAAAGACACATACATCACTGCTCCCTCCTCTCGTATCACCCATCAACATGCCAAACTCATGTAATCATGAATATCATGCTATCATGCATATCATACTATCATGCATATCATGCCAATATGTCTAATCTCATACCCCATGTCACATATCCATAACCATGGTATCATACAGATCATCAATAACTCATAATAATAATATCTTGACTTACCCGAGTCCAAACTCGCACTCCATGAGGGTATCATAATAGTCACCACTGCTCCATTAGTCATTGCACAAAGTTATTAACGATATTACTAAATATAAGTGTGTTAGTATACACACACGATAGCTACGAGTCTAAAGATCCCTACGAATCACTCGAGTCCCTTGACTATCGGCTCCTAGAATCGGCCAAAAGTAAACCATTAGGCAACCACAATATTCGGCCAACATAGGGGTTAGGCACTAAGACCATTCGGCCATAACCAAATGAACCACAAGGGTTAGCGTTGGACCCTTACCTTGCAAAAGTTTGGTTTCCTACCAAACCCGAACCAACTAATAGCCCCCTCTTTGATCACCAATCGGCTACACCTTAAGAGAGAATGGTTAATCCTTTGTCACCTTGACTTAATCAGATTTAAACGAATAATCTGCGAATGATATCTTACCATCACTTACCTAATCGGTTCACAAAGAGAGAAGGCTCCACTGATCGCTTCGATATCCAAGACCCTAACACAAGATGATAATCCCAAAAGGTTAACACCCTTCCAAACCGACCATAATCGACCCTTAACCAAAACACAACCAAATAAAGAACCAAAAGAGGGAGATATGGCCATTCGGCCTTGCACTTACCAACACCCAACACCAAAAATTCGCCAACCCCACACCGGGGAAGAGAGGAGATTCGGCCAAGGCTTCAAAAGAAAAGGATTCTGGTCTTTAGGTGTTCAACACCCTTGGGTTCGGCTTAGTGAGAAAAGAATGAAAACAAGGGTGAGAAGGGATAGAGAAAGCGGCACTAATATTTAGGAAAGAAGGAAATAAAAGATGAGTCAAAAATAAGAGAAACGGTGGAGGTGTTTGGAAGATGAGAGTTTCGGCTATCTAGGCTCAACCAAGAAGAAAATATGAGAAGAAGAGACTTTTTACTTTCGGCTCAAACAATTGAAATAGAAAAAAGGGTTGAAAAAATAGGATTTCGGCTATTAAGAAAAGTTGAAACAAAAATAATTTGGCAACTAGGTGTTTGCACATTCGGTTTCAAAAGAAAGTGAAAGAGAATTCTTTAGGAATTCGATTTTGGTAAGACAAAAGGAGAATTTGGCTTGCCTCCAAGTGACCGAAAATGCAAGGTTGCCTATGTGAATTTTCGCCACCAACTCTCCCTACCAAACCGTCCACTTCCCCACTCCATACCCCACAAATTCGGCCAAGAATCCCCACTCACTCCCATTCACTCATTTGAAATGAGTGGACCAAGTCCCACTCCTAAATTCACTCCCTACCTTTCATTTGAAAGGTAAGACTTGGTCCAAGGTAGTGTTTGATTTGGCTTCTACCACTCCACCATGCCGTCCCAAAAGCAACCAAAATGGGGAATCCTGTTTGCTCGAACACCGGATCTCCACCCCTTGAAGATGACGCCACACCTAGCTCCCAAGTGTCCCATGCCTTGCCACTTTGCCGCCTCCTTATTTATGCTTTAAAACTCCAATTAAAATTCTTAAACCCCAGACTCTTCCAACTCCTCTCACCTATGCCCAAAAATCAAAATTTTCTTACTCACTCAGCATACACCTAGGCTATAATTAAGCCCCTAAGACATAAAAATAGCAACACAAAGACACTACAAACATGCAATAACATGCAGCCACAAAACACCCCTAACCCGGGATATTACAGTTCTACCCCTCTTAAAAATAATTTCGGCCTCGAAATTACCACGATCAAAAGAGTTGCGGGTATTCTTTGTCTCATCGTATCCTCGGGTTCCCACGCCGCTTCCTCTACGCCATGATTCCGCCAAAGTACCTTAACCAAAGGCACAGATTTTCACGCAGAACCTTTACATCTCGATCAAGAATCATACATGTTCTTCTTCCATAGTCGTGTCGGATTCACCTCGATCTCTTCCATCGCTACCACATGCGACGGATCTCGAACGATACCTCCAAGCATCGAAACATGAAAGACGCCGTGAATCGACTAAGCTCACTGGCAACTCAAGTCGATATGCTCTTTGGTCCAACTCGTCTCAAAATCTTATACGGCCCAATGAACCTCGGACTAAGCTTGCCTTTCTTTCCGAACCTCAGCACCTTCTTCCAAGGCGAGACCTTCAGAAACACTCGATCCCCAACAGCAAACTCTATATCTCTTCGCTTAAGATCGGCATAAGACTTCTGCCGGTCTGAAGCTTCCTTCAATCTAGCTTGAATCGCCTTAACCTTGTCTCTCGTCTCGCCTACTAACTCGGGTCCCAACAATTGACGTTCACCTAACTCCGTCCAACATGTAGGTGAGCGACATTTCCTACCATACAATGCCTCGTATGGAGCCATCTTGATGCTCGCCTGATAACTATTGTTGTAGGCAAACTCAGCTAACGGTAGAAACTCCTCCCAACTACCTCTGAAATCCAAGACACAACCTGGACTGTATGTGATGCATCGCGAAGAGATCGTGTATTCCTTACGGCCTCAAAGTTGAATCAAAACCGAGCCTCGGTCAAAACCTTCTTTAACTTATCGAAGCTTTCTGTTGTTTCTCGGTCCAAACAAACGGAACCTCTTTCCTTAACAACTTAGTCATCGTGCTTTGCTATCAACGAGAAACCCTCAACAAATCTTCTACGTAGTATCCAAACCAAACCAGAAAACTACGAATCTCACCACTCGACCTAGGTGGCTTCCAATCCGTAACGACCTCAATCTTACGAGGATCTACTCGAATACCCTCTCACGACACTACATGCCCCAAGAACGTCACTTCCCTAAGCCGAACTCACACTTACTAAACTTAGCATAGAGTTGCTTTTCCTCGAATCTGCAGCACCACCTCAAATGCTTATCATGCTCTTCCTCTCGACCTTGAGTATACTAAGATGTCGTCTATAAAAACCACCACGAACCGATCCAGATATCTGCTGAAACACCCTATTCATCATATCCGCCGCCGCGGGTGCGTTAGTCAACCCGAATGGCATTACGAGGAATTCGTAGTGCCCATACCGAGTCCGAAACGCTGCTTTATGGATATCACCTCCTTAACCTTTAGCCGATGGTACCCGGATCTCAAGTCGATCTTCGAGAATACCGCAAAGACACCCTTCGGTGATCAAACAAGTCATCTATCCGTGGCAAGCGGATACTTGTTTTTAATCGTCGCCTTGTTCAATCGGCGGTAGTCTATACACATCCGCATCGTACCATCTTTCTTCTTAACAAAGAGTACCGGCGCACTCACGGCGAAACACTTGGCCCGATAAAACCTCGATCCAATAACTCCCGGATCTCGAGCCTTAAGCTCCACCAATTCCTTTGGTGCCATCCTATACTGAGCAATAGACACCGGCGCCGTCCCTGGCAACAGATCAATCCCAAACTCTACCTCTCGATCGGCGGCAAACCGGAAGCTCTTCAGAAACACATCAAACAAATTCCTTAATGAAGACGAACCTCCTCAACAGGACTCTTTAGCCTCCAAGGCATACACATGAACCACATACGCCGCGACCCTTCCCGACCATCTTCTCGCTTTCGTGAGCGGATACCACATTTGATAAGTAATCCCTCCTATTACCTATCATAGCCACCTCAACGCCATCAACCGTCTTAAGAACCATACGCTTAGCCGCGCAATCCAACCTCGCCTGGTACTTAACTAGCCAATCCATCCCGAGAATCGGATCGAACTCCCCAAGCAGCGGTTCCATCGGATCAAAGCAAACACTACCCCTTGGAGTTCTAGGGGTACCTCTCTAAATGCAGTTTATCTACCACTACAGAGTGACCTAGAGGGCTAATCACGGTCATCCGCCTAGAAGATATCTCGAGTCTAAATCCATTGTCTCTACTATACTACGGCAACATAAGAGTGCGTAGAACCCACATCGATTAAAGCAGAGTATAAGGAGTACCAAAATCAAAAACATACCGGTTATGACGTCCGGTGCGTCGCCTCCTCTCTCGGCGTCTCGCAAACAGACACCAACCAGCCGCCTAGCCTCGAACTACCGCACCTCTCGCCGGTGCTCCACGGCCCGACCAGATCCATAACCACCTCTCGCCATTACCACGGCCCCTCCGCAGTGGCGGTCCATTACCTCTGAATCGATTACGGCCCGACTCTCGGGATCGAATCCGCCATCCCACGCGGACAATCCCTAATGCGATGCTCCAGAGAACCACACTCGAAGCAACCTTTACCTCCAATCCAAAGAACCACCCCAATGAGATTTCCCACATCGACACATGCGGCGGTCCACGCCTGGCGAAGAACAAACCTAGCAGATCGATTCGCCCACTCGGTCTAGCCCTCTTCTTGCGGATTGCCGGACGAACCGGAAGACCCAAAGCTCCTCTTAAGCCTACTCCTATCCATGCTCTGTCTTACCGATTCTTTGACACCTCGCCACCTTAGCCTTCTCAACTAAGACAAGCAAACTCGGCTCCTGGCGAGGAGCAATCGTGAGCCTCAACTCGCCTCGCGGACCATCCTCGAAACGAACACACCTCTCATGCTCTCGGTGGCCACAATGCCCCCGGCATACCTACTCGGCTTCAGAACTCACCTCAGACTCAAGAATGACTTACTCCCCGAACAAGCCTCGAAATGCCTTTCACGGGAGTCGATATAACTAGCTCCGATGTACTTCTTTTGATATGCGGCCGGAAATAATCCCATGTCAAATCCTCCACGCCACATCGTCCGCATCGTGAGCCACCATCGATATGACTCATCCCGAGAAGCGATACGATACCCCCGACTTCTCTTCGTCGTCAAGTCCAGATCATCCATGATCCGCTCGGTTGCCTCCACCAATATTCAGCAGGTGCTAGGAGCAACACCGTAAACACCTCGGAAGAATTCGGCTCATAGCCCGAGTCGCTCAGAACCGATTTCCTAACTCCCGCACCACTACTAGCCCCGGCTACCCTTTCCAACACTCGCAGCATCACCGTGACAACTGCGCCGCTCTCCCGTCCGATCTTGGAACTCACCACCTCCACCGGGTGGCTGAACCCGGTATCTCATTTTACGAACCCCGCCTGGATCCTACGGGCTCGTAAAGCGTCATTCTACCCTACCTCTACCACGTGTGTTACGACCACGTCCGCCTCGAGTGCTCATGTCAAATCTTTCTACGGATCCGATTAAAGAGTTTTATGCATCGGTGTTTTATTCCACTTGTTTAAAAAGCAAGTCTTATGAATATTAAAGAGGATTGTTCTCGCAAGTTTCACAAAATCCTATCGGTTTCAATCTCTAAGGTAGCATACTATAGCTATTCATCGACTCATATCCAATCAAATCACAAGTAATAGTACAGGTACCACAGGCGGAATCAGTGGGAGACTCGGTGCCATGCCTTTCAAAATCATATATTCCAAAACAACACTTAAAATGAGACTTTTGAAAACATTTTGGGCCTCAGCCCACACCGAGCCTTTGAACTTGGCTCGATACCACAAATGTAACACCCCAACCCGGACAAGACACCACGTCCGAACGGTATGCTACTGGGGAAAACGTCTTGGGAAAACTAGATTTTTCGTTTAAAAGTGGGGTGAAAACACCGTGTGCTTGAAACAGATTTGAGTAGACTTGTTTGAAAAACTTTTGATGTATTTAAAACCCGGAGATTTTTAAAACTTAGCCAGAATTTGTAGTTGAACGAGTTTAAACCATTTAAAACCTCATTAGTTACTTAATGATACATAAAACACTTTTGAACTTAGGTGAATTACAAGTTAGAATTGGAAACCAGTTGAATTTGTTTGTCACAAAGACTTAATGTGATACCCGATGGTATAGTTAAAAACACGTCGCGTTATAATTTTGAAAACATTACCTTTCCAGGTTTTAGTAAAACTTATACCGGCTTATTTTGTTAAGGCATATTAAATCTAATTAAAACATCAACCAACTTAAGACATAAATTTAGAGGCCTTTTACAAACCAAAATAAAACCCAATGTAAAGTAATAACTAAAGTACCCAAATAGTAGAGTCTGAGTAAAACTTTATTAAAGCATGGCATGTGCACCCCGAGTCCATCCCGGCTCCAAGTCCGCGTCTACGAGTCACCTGAAATGTCAAAGGAGAGGGTGAGTCGAGTGACTCAGTGTGCAAATCCCGCTCCCAAAGAATCAACATGCTAACACACATCATACATAGCAATCATGATTAATGCAACCCGAACCTAACCATCCATATCTCCTTTTCTACCCCGTGGTACCAAACCACTTGGTGGTGCCAAACCACCGTGACATATAGTCACAATGTGCTACCAAAGCACTGGTGTCCCAAAGACACAATATCCGTCAATGTGCTACCAAAGCACTGGTGTCCCAAAGACACGGTTGTGCTACTAAAGCACCGTGACCGAAGTCACGAATCCAATGATGATGGGGCCAACCCATCGTGTGTTACCAAAACACTAGCAGACGATCCCATATCTCAAGTGGGGCCAACCCACGGTGGTCAAACCACGGGGACAAGTCGCAATGAGGTGCCAAACCTCTCGGTGTCCCAAAGACACGATGTGCTACCAAAGCTTTGGTGACCGTAGTCACAAATGCGGTGATGGGGCCAACCCATCGTGTGTTACCAAAACATCGGCGTCAATCCCGTATAATCATCGTGGGGCCAACCCATCGTGGTCTTGAGCCACCGGGACGACGCCGAGGTACCAAACCTCTCGGAGGTGCCAAACCTCTCGTGACCCAAAGTCACAAAGTGTGCTACCAAAGCATTGGTGCTCGTCAAGACAATACATCACTTTGCTCCCTCCTCTCGTATCACCCATCAACATGCCAAACTCATGTAATCATGAATATCATGCTATCATGCATATCATACTATCATGCATATCATGCCAATATGTCTAATCTCATACCCCATGTCACATATCCATAACCATGGTATCATACAGATCATCAATAACTCATAATAATAATCTTGACTTACCCGAGTCCAAACTCGCACTCCATGAGGGTATCATAATAGTCACCACTGTTCCATTAGTCATTGCAATGTGTTATTAACGATATTACTAAATATAAGTGTGTTAGTATACACACACGATAGCTACGAGTCTAAAGATCCCTACGAATCACTCTGAGTCCCTTGACTATCCGGCTCCTAGAATCGGCCAAAAGTAAACCATTAGGCAACCACAATATTCGGCCAACATAGGGGTTAGGCACTAAGACCATTCGGCCATAACCAAATGAACCACAAGGGTTAGCGTTGGACCCTTACCTTGCAAAAGTTTGGTTTCCTACCAAACCCGAACCAACTAATAGCCCCCTCTTTGATCACCAATCGGCTACACCTTAAGAGAGAATGGTTAATCCTTTGTCACCTTGACTTAATCAGATTTAAACGAATAAGCTGCGAATGATATCTTACCATCACTTACCTAATCGGTTCACAAAGAGAGAAGGCTCCACACAGATCGCTTTCGATATCCAAGACCCTAACACAAGATGATAATCCCAAAAGGTTAACACCCTTCCAAACCGACCATAATCGACCCTTAACCAAAACACAACCAAATAAAGAACCAAAAGAGGGAGATATGGCCATTCGGCCTTGCACTTACCAACACCCAACACCAAAATTCGCCAACCCCACACCAGGGAAGAGAGGAGATTCGGCCAAGGCTTCAAAAGAAAAGGATTCGGTCTTTAGGTGTTCAACACCCTTAGGTTCGGCTTAGTGAGAAAAGAATGAAAACAAGGGTGAGAAGGGATAGAGAAACGGCACTAATATTTAGGAAAGAAGGGAAATAAAAGATGAGTCAAAAATAAGAGAAACGGTGGAGGTGTTTGGAAGATGAGAGTTTCGGCTATCTAGGCTCAACCAAGAAGAAAATATGAGAAGAAGAGACTTTTTACTTCTCGGCTCAAACAATTGAAATAGAAAAAGGGTTGAAAAAATAGGATTTCGGCTATTAAGAAAAGTTGAAACAAAAATAATTTCGGCAACTAGGTGTTTGCACATTCGGTTTCAAAAGAAAGTGAAAGAGAATTCTTTAGGAATTCGATTTTGGTAAGACAAAAGGAGAATTTGGCTTGCCTCCAAGTGACTGAAAATGCAAGGTTGCCTATGTGAATTTCGGCCACCAACTCTCCCTACCAAACCGTCCACTTCCCCACTCCATACCCCACAAATTCGGCCAAGAATCCCCCACTCACTCCCATTCACTCATTTGAAATGAGTGGACCAAGTCCCACTCCTAAATTCACTCCCTACCTTTCATTTGAAAGGTAAGACTTGGTCCAAGGTAGTGTTTGATTTGGCTTCTACCACTCCACCATGCCGTCCCAAAAGCAACCAAAATGGGGAATCCTGCGCTGCTCGAACACCTGGATCTCCACCCCTTGAAGATGACGCCACACCTAGCTCCCAAGTGTCCCATGCCTTGCCACTTTGCCAGCTCCTTATTTATGCTTTAAAACTCCAATTAAAATTCTTAAACCCCAGCTCTTCCAACTCCTCTCACCTATGCCCAAAAATCAAAATTTTCTTACTCACTCAGGCATACACCTAGGCTATAATTAAGCCCCTAAGACATAAAAATAGCAACACAGCACACTACAAACATGCAATAACATGCAGCCACAAAACAGCCCCCTAACCCGGGATATTACAATTATATAATGTTCATACACATCAATAATAATCTCAATAAAATATATCATAATTCTTATCAAATCATCAACCATACCATATCATACTTAATTCAAATAATACTATGCCAACTTACCTTACTCTTTATAATTATAAAAGAAAAGGCTTATACTTACCTGAGCTTTTAGCTCATTGCATTAAATATGCTTCACTTTGTATGATTCATAATTTCTCCATTATAACACATCACCTAGGCAATAAGCCCGCTAGGCATCAAAGCTGAAATGTACACCAGGCATTAAGCCCGCTAGACCGTAAGTCGAAATTTAATCAGGCAGCATTCACTCGCTAGGCAATAAGCCGAAACATTTCACGGCACAAGGCACACGCTAGGCAATAAGCCGAAATATTTATTTCCAAACCAACTCATTCACACTACACATTAATGAAGATCACAAATATCATATATAATTCACATCACTATCACATAATTATCTCAATGAATTCGATTATATACATGGCTAAATTTCTTTCTCACATTCGATTTTAACATAATTAATTCCACAATTTCATGATTCAATATGTATTCTATGTTATAATCAATTCTTACGAAAATTACTTTGCTTAAAGACTTACCTCGACTGTCGACGGACAACGTAGACTGGCTATTCGGTAACCTTCGCCTTTCCCCGTTCCAAATCCGTTTTTCTTTGTTCTTGATCTTGAATTTGGCTTGAATGTAGCTGAAATTTCAAAGAACCTAGCTCCCCTTTCTTTCCTCAATATTCGGCCAAGAGAAGATGAGTAAACATGTTTATTTTTTTATGTTTTAATTAACATATAATATGGCTTTAATTTATTTACTTATTTAACCTTATATCATAAAATTATATAATATAAAACTTAAGGTTAATCTTGTCATATACCACCCACTAACTTAGAAATGGGTTATTTATCCATTTAATACCTCATATTAAAAAGCCATCATCATTCTAGCACTTTACACTATAATATGCAACTTTTACACTTTACGCGATTTAGTCCTTTTGTTAAATTGAACACACAAACGAATAAATTTTTCTACTAAACTTTCACACACATTAATTCACATATAATAAACACAAAATATAATATTAAAATATTTCTCGGACTCGGATTCGTGGTCCCGAAACCATCGTTCCGATTAGGGTCAAATTCGATGCGTTACAACTCTCCCCTCTTTAAGATTTTCGTCCCGAAAATCTTACCAGATAAACAAGGTCGGATATTGTTGCCTCATTGAATCCTCGGGCTCCCCACGTAGCCTCTTCAACTCGTGACGATTCCATAGTACCTTCACTAATGGAATTCTTTTATTTCTCAACTCTTTTATTTCCGAGCTAAGATACGGATCGGTTCTTCATCATATGTCAAATCGATTGGATTTCAAATCGTCGGTGTGATCACATGAGACGGATCGATCTCAGTATTTTACGAAGCATCGAAACATGAAATACGTCATGTATCTTTTCTAACTCAGAGGGCAACTTCAACCTATAAGCAACAGCCCAATACGTTCGGTGATTTCATAAGGTCCGATGAATCTCGGACTAAGTTTGCCTTTCCGACCAAATCGGAATACCTTTTTCCACGGAGAAACTTTCAAGAATACTCGATCTCCGATTTGAAATTCAATATCTTTACGCTTTAAGTCAGCATAAGACTTTTGTCGATCCGAGGCGACTTTCAAAGTATTTTCGATCACTGACCACTTTTTGTTCAGATTTCTTTAATCAAATCAACCCGTGTATCTTATTCTCATTGAGCTCAATCCAATATAATGGTGTTCGACATTTTCACTGCATACAAGGCTTCATAAGGTGCCATTTTGATACTAGATTGAAAGCTATTATTGTAAGCAAATTCAATCAAAGGTAGGTATCGTTCCCACGTACCTTCAAACTCGAGAACGCAACATCTCAACATGTCCTCAAGTATCTGAATAGTTCGCTCAGATCGACCGTTTGTCTGCGGATGAAAGGTCAGTACTAAAATGAAGTTTAGTGCCTAAAGCATCTTGCAACTTCTTCCAAAACCGCGATGTGAATCTCGTGTCTCTCATGCGAAACAATGGAACTCGGTACACCATGCAATCTCACAATTTGTGATACATACAATTCGCAAGTTTATCGAGTGAATAGTCCGCATTTAACTGGTACAAAATGAGCTGATTTGGTCGGTCTATCAACTATAACCCAAATCGCATCTTTCTTACTCGGTGTCATAGGGAGACCGGATACAAAATCCATTGTAATTCTATCCCATTTCCATTCGAGTATCATGATTGGTCAAGTAGCCGGATGGCACTTGATGCTCGGCTTTTACTTGCGACAAACTAAGCATTTGAAATAAATTTAGATATATCCCGTTTCATGCCAAAGCCACCAATAGAATTATTTCAAATCGTTATACATTTTTGTGCTACCGGATGTATCGATAGTCGACCACTATGGGCCTCACTCGAGAATCATCTCGTATCAAATCGAGTTCTTGAAACACACATTCGGCTTTTAAAATTCAAAGCGATCATTTGCATCAATCTGAAAATCGATTACGCACCTTTTTCACACTGAATTCGACTAGTAATCAAATCTTTGTCAACTTTCTGTGCATCACAAATTTGCTGAATAAACATCGGTCTTGCTTGTAACTCGGATATGATCGAACCATCACCAGACATAGCTATCTGCGCGTTCATTGCATCGAAGAGCAAACAATGATTTTCGACTTAACGATCCGCAACAACGTTAGCTTTTCCGGATGGTAGTCAATCACCAATTCATAGTCTTTTAACAATTCCAACCACCCGCGTTGTCTTAAATTCAGTCTTTTGAGTCATCAAATACTTGAGACTTTTATGATCCGAGTAAACATGGCATTTCTCGCCGAATAAGTAATGACGCCAAATCTTCAGTTGCGAACACAATGGCGGCAAGCTCCAAATCATGCGTCGGGTAATTTCTTTCATGCGGCTTCAATTGTCTTGATGCGTAGGCTACTACTCGCCTTCCTGCATCAATACGCAGCCCAAACCATTTAAGGAAGCATCGAATACACAACAAATTCCTTACCCGACTCAGCCGAGCTAACATGGGGCTTCAGTCAAAAGGGCTTTCAACCGATCGAAACTCTTCGACAATTTTCCGACCACTTGAACTTTACATCTTTTCTGTAGTAGCTTTGTCAAAGGTGTAGCTATTACAGTAAAAACCTTTCACAAACCGTCTATAGTAGCCTGCAAGTCCCGTAAAGCTTCAATCTCAAAAACATTCTTGGTGGCTTCCAATCAAGTATAGCCGAAATTTTGTTGGATCGACTTGAATACGATCTTTGAAACAACATGTCCCAAAAAGTCGACCTTTTTCATCCGAACTCACACTTACTAAACTTCGCATACAAGCTGTTGATCTCTCAAAGTTTGTAGCACTAATCTCAAATGCTCAAGATGCTCGGTTTCATTTTTGGAATAGATCAAGTATATCATCAATAAACACTACTACAAGCCGATCCAAAAGCTGCCTCAAAACTCGATTCATTAGATCCATAAAAACAAAGCAGTGCATTAGTGAGTCCAAAAGGCATAACCGAAACTCAAAATGTCGCACCTTGTCCGGAATGCGAGTCTTTGGCACATCTGTATCTCTCGACTGCAAATCGATAATAGCTTGATCTCAAATCTATCTTGAAAATCATGAAGCCCCTTTTAGGTGATCAAACAAGTCATCAATCCGAGGTAACGGGTATTTATTCTTTATAGTTACCTTATTTAGTTGCCGATAGTCGATACACATTCGCATGGTCCCATCTTTCTTTTTCACAAATAAAACCGGTGCACCCCAAGGAGATAAGCTCGGTCGTGCAAAGCCCCTATCTCACAATTCTGCAATCGCACTTTCAATTCTTTTAACTCCGTAGGTGCCATCCGATACAGAGTCATCGAAATCGGAGTCGCTTCGATACTAATTCAATGCCGAACTCAATCTCTCGTACTGGTGGTAAGCCCGGTAGTTCTTCAGGAAACACATCTGGGTATTCACACACAACCGATACAGATTCAATATGCTTTTCAGACACTTTATTATCCAGTACATACGCCAAATAAGCTTCACATCCTTTTCTCACATATTTCCGGGCTAACATCGAAGATATTTCAGAGGAAACCCACTTAAATCATGGATTCAATTCTAATAATCTCCTGCTCGACATCTCAAATCAATTAGCTTTCTTTTGCAATTCACCACTGCATCATGTGAAGTTAACCAGTCCATTCCCAAAATTATATCGAACTCATCGAAGGGCAACAACATTAAATCGGCTGGAAAGCAAGAATCCCGAATCATCAACGGGCAACCTTTACACACTTTATTAATAAGCACACATCTACCCAAAGGGTTGGACACACGAATCACAAACTCAGTAGACTCAACTGGCAGAGTCTTACCGAATACTAGAGTTTCACACACATATGAATGAGTCGAACCAGGATCAATCAATGCAATCACAGTAGTATCATAAAGGGTGAAAGTACCGGTAATGACATCGGGGGAAGAAGCATCCTCTCTGGCTCGTGTGGCATAAGCTCTAGCTGGGGCTCTAGCCTCAGATCGAACTATAGTGTTTTTCGTTCCTCTCTGACTACCACCTACATTGCTTGAATGTCTGGGTGGCCTGCCTCGCGCTGATGTGTTGCTCGACTTAATGTTTTGAACTATATTCTGCTCAACTAACATCGGACATTCTCTAATAAAATGATCTGACAATCCGCATTTAAAGCAAGACCGATCATGGAATCTACAACTCCCGGAATGCCATTTCCCACAGTGCTTGCATTCAACTCGATTCTGTGGAACGTTACCAACACTAGCCATCGAGGTAGCTCGGGAGCCCACTGGAGGTCGATCACGTCTAGGTAAATCAAGTAGCTTTATGTCGGTGAAGTCATCTCTCGAACTTCTTAGATGTGGAATGGAAACTCTTACCCAACGATCTCTTACGAGTGTCTCTAGCTTCTGTCTCAGCCTTTCTTTTCTCCTTCCCGAGTTCTTCAGCTTTGCAAGCTCGCTCGACTAGTATCACAAACTCTTTGATTTCAAGAATGCCAACAAGCAACTTTAAATCTTTATTCAAACCAAATCTTGAACCTTTTGCACATAATGGCTTGGTTGATACACATTCCCAGAGCATATCAGCTCAATCGACAAATTTTCTCTCATATTCGATCCACGGTCATTTGCCCCTGCTTTAGTTCGAGAAATTCTTTTCGTTTTTGATCAACGAATCTTTGATGATATATTTCTTGCGGAATTCATCTTTGAAAAAATCCCACGTCACTTTTTCTTTCGAACTCATCGATACTAGTGTATTCCACGGTGATATGCAAATGTCCAAGTAAAGATATAGCACACTTCGTGCATTCATCCGGAGTACAAGATAGCTCATCAAGTACCCGAATAGTGTTATCAAGCCACATTTTCACCGCTCTGCGTCATCATCATCGTTGGCCCCGAATTCTTCGACCCCAAATTTCCTGATTTTATCAATCTGGAGGCCTACTAGATCTCATCGGATCTATCATCGTAGGTCTTTGAAGGTATCGGAATTGAATTATTCGGGGTGGAGGTTGGTGTACACCGGGTTAGTCTGAATAAACGGGTAAACCACTCGTTCATCATCTGATAGAAGGCTTGTTTAGCCTCCCCCTCGTGGCTACCCGAAACTGGTCGAGAGTCTACCAGCACTGATCCGTGTGCACGGTCAGGCACTACACTCTCTACATCATCCACTACGGCTCTTTCGGGATCGGTGTCCATTTACTATATAAAACACGATTCGAATGTCGAAGTCACCACACTATCAATATATGATAAAGGCATGTATAGTTAGACTCACACGCACTACGGTAGTCCTAGAATCGACTAAACCGTAGCTCTAATACCAATAAAATGTAACACCCCTAACCCGTGTCCGTCACCGGATTAGGGTTACGGGTATTACCATGTAAGTTAAAACTTCAGTTCAATCGATTGAATCTCTGTTAATCATCTTTACCAAAAAATTTAATCATAAATAGACAAATCACACATGTGTAACACATACTTGATATATTAATCCAAGTCATATACGATATAATCATCGATGAACACAAAATGACCATACTATAAATGTCAATGCATAATGCTTTCTATTAAGACCAATTTCACATGGCATAAAACCTATTCTCACATAATCGAATACATGCAACATATTACACATCACCTATGTGCTTAAATATTTGGCCGAATGTATGTGTCTCATTCATAACATTTCATGTTCGTTACCTAACACAAATCGAGTTTGGTAGTTTCATGCACTCAATTAAGTTAAGCAATCTCACAAGCCAAATATATATATAATGAATACATCATGGTTATACATATTTTCCATATTTGACTATGAGCCTAAGCAATTACTTATTTAAACATGTTGACTACATTTGCAACTATCACCTAGGTTTGGCCGAATACACATATATGCATTACCCAATATAATTCATATCTCAGTAACTCGACATAAAGTTCACATGCATACATAAATTCGAATGATGCTCAACTACACATACCTACCTTGAATTATACCGCGAATATTAACTTAAATGTCGAACCCACTTGACTAATTTAACACAAACATTGACATTACAAACAAGCAATCATATAGTACGATAATATGTAAGCTAGAAATAAAAGAAATGACCCTTTCTAGAATAGTTGAACCAAATATATTAATCACATAGTCAAGGGTAAATAGAACCGAACTTAATATGAAAATTTAAGCCATTTTCGCATGGCTATAATACATCATCAAAACGATATTCGGACATAGAGTTAGCCTATACATGCCTTAAGTTCAAAATCTAAATTTCAAAAATACCAAAACAAGTCGATAGTGTGGATGACTTCACAGATGATCCTCTGAGCTCGTAGCTTGATCAAAATCTATAAAATGTAACATTGAACACACACAGAGTAAGCTTACTAGCTTAGTAAGTCTCAAACAAAGGATAATATAACAATTAAACACTTAAACCTTTAATATTTAAGCTTATGGAATTGAATATAAACATTTCCATATGTGAATTTAAACATGGCGAATTCTATTAATTCATTAACCTAAATGTTTGCACATTATTTCCATAAACATATAATTCATCGAAACCAAAGAAATATACCATATGTATTCGCATACTCCAAGTCATATGAGTACAACATTAATATCAACCTTATAAACTTATTTATGCACATATGCAAACATTCAAATTCTTTTATCCTTAACACTTTCACTTATAACCGATTCCCAAAATAGCACATTTAAACTCAAATTCTATTATATAATGTTCATACACATCAATAATAATCTCAATAAAATATATCATAATTCTTATCAAATCATCAACCATACCATATCATACTTAATTCAAATAATACTATGCCAACTTACCTTACTCTTTATAATTATAAAAGAAAAGGCTTATACTTACCCGAGCTTTTAGCTCATTGCATTAAATATGCTTCACTTTGTATGATTCATAATTTCTCCATTATAACACATCACCGCAATAAGTTCGCTAGGCATCAAAGCCCTGAAATGTACACCAAGATTAAGCCTGCTAGACCGTAAGTCCGGAAATTTAATCACCGGCATTCAGCCTGCTAGGCAATAAGCCCGAAACATTTCACCGGCACAAGGCCTGCTAGGCAATAAGCCCGAAATATTTATTTCCAAACCAACTCATTCACACTACACATTAACAAAGATCACAAATATCACATATAATTCACATCACTATCACATAATTAACTCAATGAATTCGATTATATACATGGCTAAATTTCTTTCTCACATTCGGTTTTAACATAATTAATTCCACAATTTCATGATTCAATATGTATTCTATTTTATAATCAATTCTTACGAAAATTACTTTGCTTAAAGACTTACCTCGACTGTCGACGGACAACGAGGTCGCTATTCTGTAACCTTCGCCTTTCCCCGCTCCAAACGTTTTTCTTTGTTCTTGATCTTGAATTTGGCTTGAATGTAGCCGAAATTTCAAAGAACCTAGCTCCCCTTTCTTTCCTCAATATTCGGCCAAGAGAAGATGAGTAAACATGTTTATTTTTTTATGTTTTAATTAACATATAATATGGCTTTAATTTATTTACTTATTTAACCTTATATCATAAAATTATATAATATAAAACTTAAGGTTAATCTTGTCATATACCACCCACTAACTTAGAAATGGGTTATTTATCCATTTAATACTTCATATTAAAAAGCCATCATCATTCTAGCACTTTACACTATAATATGCAACTTTTACACTTTACGCGATTTAGTCCTTTTTGTTAAATTGAACACACAAACGATTAAATTTTTCTACGAAACTTTCACACACATTAATTCACATATAATAAACACAAAATATAATATTAAAATATTTCTCAGACTCGGATTCGTGGTCCGAAAACCACCGTTCCGATTAGGGTCAAATTCGGTCTGTTACACATTTACAAGCTATTTTGATTCAGTATAGTACAACATAGTAGGCAACTATATATCATTAACATTAATTCATCATCGTATAAACATATCACATTCAATTACATATTATCAATTAGTCATTTTCCTTCTTTAATTGTTTCACCTGATATTATAAATCAGACAGATATGGATATGCCGGTAACTACACTACACCAGATTGCTTGTTAGGGCAGTAACTACACCACACCAGGGCATCGAAGTGCAAGGCTTGTAGGCACATATATCATATAATAGTACATCCCTCCAACACATCAAAGTCTCTGTAAAGACATAACTCGGTAATTTGCAACAAATGTAGGATTCTGACATAATCAGTGAATTTTCCGTACATCAGTATACACGGTGTCATCTCTTTTACAAATCTCGTACAACGCACAAATAAAACTATTGGCATGTAAATTGTATCCAATCCTTTCTTACGTTTATCTAGGCACATTTAACACATCAGATCATTTTTTTTACAATTCAGTCTATTTCTCACCTTTTTGTACCAATTTACATACAATTCAACGTACATTCACAAATTATAATTTCATAATTCAAACACATACATTACATTTATATATATAACCATACCATATGAACTTATCAGACAAAAACAACAATGAGCAAAATGTCAATGACTAAACTGTAATTTTTCCTTTTCCTTGATTATCTACAGGTTGAATCAATTCTTGATTTATACAGTTATTCATTTCAATTTATCAGTTCCAAACACCTTATATCATATTATTTCATGCATATGAAAATTTAATTTATTTTTTCACAGATTCCTTAACTTTTTTGCATTTTATTCAATTTAGTCCCTAAAATCGAAACAATCATATATTTCACATTTAAGCCTCGTCTTTCAATATGATTTCAATCACATCCTTCTACAGTCCTCTAATATCTATAATTATAGAAATTTAACGTAAATTTTGAAATTTTTACAATTTAATCCCTATGTTCAAAACTAACAACTTTCACTTTACAAATTAGTCATTTTTCATAACTAAGCTCAAAATCTATCAATTTAGTGCCAAAATCTTCAAGATTCAATAATGGAAACTTTTATAAAATTTAAAAGTTTTACAAATTAGTACCCAAGCTAGCTAAATAAAGCTCTCGGGACCTCAAAAATATAAAATTTACAAGAAACGAACTAAGAACGGCTTACCAATCGAAGATCTAAGCTAGGACGTTCCAAACCTATTCTTTTCTTCTTAGAAACGTTGTGAAGAAGATGATAAGAAAGAATGGCTTCCTTTTTCTATTTAATTTTATGTTATACATTATGTTTTAATTATTTTAAATTAACAAAATAATATAAATTAAACAAATTTTATAGAATTAAAAGCCACCAACCGTCCACTACACTCACTAGTGGCCTAATTTCTAAACTAATCCTTGATTTAATACTTTCAAGCCTTTTAACCAATAAAAAACAAAAGTGATTAACTTTTACGATTTAGTCATTGTTCCTTAATTACTAACCATTCAATAGAATTACTAGACCAAAAATAAATTTAATACTATAATAGACTCATAAATATAAATTAATAGTATTTACTGACTCAATCATCGAAAATGGGGTTCCGAAACCACTGTTTCTAGCATAACAAAAAAACAGGTTGTTATAAGAAGAGAAACCTAAAGCTGAAGCAGTTGAAGTAGAAGCTGAAGTGCCTTTTTCTATAGGCACTTCGAGTAACCCGGCTGGGTTGAACAAGCAAATAATTGATCATCTTTCTTATAACAGAGTCATTCGAAGCTACGACTTGAGATCAGAGTCATCTAGCAGATTAGGGACAAAGAGATTACCTTGTAATGATTTGCTCCTTCACCCTAGGCAGTGAAGATTTTACATTTATTTTGAACAAAAAGAGGGAGTAAAGAAGTTGTTGAAGTACTAGTGTTGCCTATAACTAATGGAGTAAAGAAGTTGTTGAAGTACTAGTGCTGCCTCTAACTAATGGAGTTATTATGTTCTTAAAAACATTATCTTGATATTTTGAAATTTATTTTGTAAATATGAAACTATTTGAATTCTATTGGTGGTTGGATGTTTTTATTTTGGTGCACATTTTCTTATCCTCATATTACTTAGATATAATTATAGTATTTTGATTATTAATGCAAATTCTAGTCAAATAATTGATGGTTAACCTGTTTAATTATGTTCTAAGTCAAGTATGATAGATTAAGGGGATTCTATTGAGGGGGAGCTATGGATGTTTTGATGATTCCATTATTGGTTTCTTTGGTTTTTTTTTTGTTCAAAAAAAATGCAAAAGGGGGAGATTATTGAGGTAAGTTTTTGAAGTGGTTGGCTAAGTGCCAAATGGATATGGTCACTTCCACTATCATTATGACCAACTATTACTAGTCATATTTGGAGTTGACAATTTATTAAAACAAAATCCTTGAGCTTTGAATGGTGTTCATATTCTTGATGTATGCAAGCTTGACTTTGAAGACCAATCCATTTAAAGCAACTATCCTTGAAGATTGGATTAGATCGGATCAAGAAATTAGATCCCTTAAATTGAGGAGAATAGACTGAAATAGTATTGAAGATACAATTGAAGAATGAATCTTTAACAGTCCACTTTACATTGGCCTTTATTAGTATATTGTACTTTGCTAGTTTATAGCTAAGGGATTGGATTGTAATTGATCTCTAGTATGTTAGTAAGTTTCGACTTCTATATATTTGAGAGACTTATATAAGTTTTATATTGATTTTTAGAGCACTTTATTGTTTATTAAGGAATGTATTTTTTAAGTGCATTTGTGAGTAAACATGTAACACTCGTAACCCGGCCTAGAAGTTTAGACCGAATCCTGGCTGTTACATTCATCACCGAAGTGATCATAGGTAAATTTTTACAAAGCAAGTTATCACGTCAAATCGAAACACTTAACCGTTTAAAATTCAAATAGTAAAATTACAGTTAAGTTTAATACTTATTTAACTGAAATAAAATCGCATAAAACTTAAAACGGAATTTTTACCATAATTTTTATAAAACCTTACATTTCAAAACTGATTAACAAAGTAGTAACCGAAAACCCAAATCGATAATTTATTTTCCACCGAGACTGTCCGAGACTTCCGCATACTGTGTAACACCCTGAAAATTTGAGTAATTTATTTTCTATGTGTGCTTTGAGTAATTATTCTAGAAAGTAAAATTTTTCGATTTATTTTCGTGGTTAGTATAGTCTGAAGAAGGGTTTAAAATTTTTTAGAAGGAATATTATTAATTTTAAGAAATTATTTATGGAAGTGGATTAAGTGACTTTGACACATAAATTAATTTAAGTGTCAAAGTGAGGCATAAGATGAATTATTGGACAAGTGGTGATGGCGCATGAGCTTGTGCATGAGGTTGAAGGTTCGAATCCCATGTTTAGCATCTAGGTGAATTTTATTTTGAATTTTTATGCACCAATATAGCAAGTGTCGGCCAAGAGCTTTTATGGAAGGTGTTGACTTGTTATTTTTGGTTAGAATATCAAAGGAATAAGGAAATTTTGAACTTAAGGAAGGGTATCAAAAGAATAAGGAAAATGTGAAGATATGAGGCATGAATCAAGGAAGAATTTTTGGAAACAATATCTTGGCCTAAAGACCATGTACTTGGACGGCAATATGGCTATAGGGGGGAGCCGAATTTTGGTGATAGTTTTGGCTAGGAATTTTAGTCTTGTTTTGGTCATTTTTGTTAGTTTGTGCAAGTTTTGAAACTCTCTCAACCTTTTCTCCCTTTTGCGAATTTGAGCATTGGTAAGTCCTAAAGTTTTTGACCATTTGGTCATTTTTGCACATCAATTGGTATTCTTTTGTGCCTTATTTCATTTGAGTGCGAAATCACCTACATCAAATGACCATTCCTTTCTTTTCTCTCTTTTCTTCATTGCCGAATGTGTCTTGATTCTAATCTCCTCTCTTTCTTTCTCTTTTATTTTCTTTGAAAACCGAATTCATCATCATCTCCATTTTCTTATTTTTATTCATTATCAATCAATATTTCTCTCCAATATTTCTCTCATGGCCGAATGCTAAGGTGTTCATAAGCCAAATTATTTCCCTTTCTCTTTAATCTTTCATAGCCGAATCCTCCTTAAAACCATACTATTCTCAAATCCTTTCTTTTCGACGTGGAATATAGGTAAGAGTTCTTTTTGTTTCGATTAGTTATTAGTGGTTAGTGCCGAATATTGATGATGGTTTGAAGGCCTTATTAGATCAAAATAAACGTTCCTTCTTTTAACGTTTATTTTGTTATACTAGTGCGATAACGGAAGTTTGGAATCAAGAAGTGGTGGGTGACAAAGCATAGGAATCGATTCTCGTGGTAAGGAAATCACATCTTTTAAACTTTAGAAATTTTTTTCGATATCATTAGATTAATGTTCTTTGCCTTTGAAGACATTCAACATAGGGAAGAAAAGGGCGGTGTTTAGCCTTCGGAAGAAAGGAGGTTCATTATTCCCCTAAGTACAAGCAAAGGATTTGTTTCAAGAATCCAGGATTTCCCACCGGGTTGTGGACGTTCAACCGAGGAAAATCAACTGTTCGAAGTCGTTCGTACTCCCGAACCATTATTTGTTCGTGGATTCGATTCGGTTAGCGAACCATCAATCGGAGAGAAATCGCAAGTAGAAGTCTTACGAAAATCCGAGGGTAAATTTCTAGATCGCTATAGTTAGATCGGTTTTATTATAGATTATAGTGTTTTAATTAACACAATACGTATAGGTGTTGAAGAGCGGGAAAGTTTAGTTCTCTCCATAACCGGTGTGTAACTTCACACTCATTTTGGGTTGGACATCAAGTTGTAAGTTACGTGATAAAATCGTAAAATAGTAAAAACGGGAAAAAATACGTAGTAACTCATATTTTTGAGTAAATGCATGAAAGCAGTTAAAGCGAGAAAATAAAATCCGATAATACTCTAGTTTGATAAAATCCGATAATACTCTAGTTTGATAAATGGGCCGATAATACTCTAGTTCGATAAAATGGGCCGATAAAACTCTAGTTCGATAAAATGGGCCGATAACACTCTAGTTCGATAAAATGGGCGATAATACTCTAGTTCGATAAAATGGGCGATAAAACTCTAGTTCGATAAAATGGGCCGATAATACTCTAGTTCGATTAAATGGGCTGAAAATACTGCTTTCGATAAATTGGGCTAAAATGGGCCAAAGTCACTAAACTACTAAATGGGCTAGTTGATAAATTGTTTATATGAGCCTAATGAAGGGTTAATTGATAAGCCCACCGATGATATGGATTAATGAAAATCTGTTATATGATTATATTTGTTATATACGCATGATTGCATGGGGTGGGTTATATGAAGAGAAGAATGGCGGTTGCCACAAATATGGCTCATTGCCTCTAGTTCGGTGGCTCTCGCCACAATATGGCTCATTGCCTCTAGTTCGGTGGCTCTGCCACAAATTCGACTAAATGCCTCTAGTTCGGTGACAATGTCACAATCTAGTTGGTGAGTGCACTACAAAATTATTTAAGGGCTTTAAGCCCATGATTGGTGTGTTTGGCGGGGTGGGTTGACTTGATCCCCACGGGTGTGTTGGTTGGTACGGGGTGTTAGCGGATGGATACTAGGTTGGTTTGGGAAATTCATATTTCATGCATTCTTTTCTTTAAATTATGTTACTTTACAATGTATGGTTGAAATCATTAATGGGCTCAAGCCCGGCATGATATCTTGACGATCCGGCCTAAAAATGGTGGTAAGTGAGTTGCACACCGAGTTCTTTGTAACTCACCCAATTTTTATTAACCATTTGGTGTAATGGAAATTGACGTGGACTTGGGTAGGAGATGACTTGGTGGAGGCCATACTACAAACTTGGGTTTTTAATAAACTATGACTTTATTTAAGTTTTTATTTTAATTGCTATTATTGGGTTGATGTAATAAGGCCTCTTATTATGTTTTATGGTTTTATTGTGTGGATGATTTAAATTTTATTTCTAAACTCTTAATATGGTTTTATCTCAAATATGTTAAGTTTTCTTAAGAACATTGGTTTTATAACAAAAAGTTTTGTAGCACTATTTTATCTTAAACCTATGAAAATAAACGAATGTATGATTGGTGTGACAAACCAAATCTTGTCTAAACGCATAGACCGGGTTTGGGGTGTTACATTTAGTGGTATCGAGCCCAGTTTCAAAACTCTGGTGTGGTTTGGGTTCAATAAAGAAATTTGTTTGAAAATAATTTCTAGAGTTTTGATTAAAGGTAGTATGGCACCATGAGCATCCCGCGCCAAGTCAAGTAAGTATCTCAGTATCTTTGTATGTTTATTATCATTGTGATATGATTATAAGAAACACTCTAGAACTTCTAGTTTTAGGTGTTAAAACCGTAGAGATTGAGACAATAGGATATTGATGCGAAAACACTCTATCTCTTTCATATCATAAGACATCGTTAATAAACAAGCTGAAATATTATTCGATTTATAAAACTTTTAATCAGATTAAATCGAATTATTCGCCATGAGCACTAGAGGGCGTGGTCGTGGACGCGGTAGGCGTGGCCGTGGTAGAGGACGAGGTGTTAGGGGCGCAATCGATGTGCCGGGTCATATGTCGGAAATGGATGCACTGCGTCACTCGAGAGTGAGACGGATCGCACGACCATATGGAAGAGGATAATCTTTGTGACACGAGCAATGCTGCGAGTACTTGAAAGGGTCATTTGGATCCCGAGCTGGACCAACCGCTCGTGGGTCGATATCGGAGCGATCGAAATCCGGTGGAGGTGAGGTTTTCGAGAGGTGTCTCGTGTAGCTCCCAATGTCGCTGAATATTGGCTTGAGGCGAGAGAGCGAATTATGGACGATCTTGAGTGCACCTTTGTGGAACAAAAGTTAAGAGGAGCGGTATCTTTGTTGAGAGACGAAGCTTACCAATGGTGGCTTACTATCCGAGATGGGCGATGTTGCTTTGGTTAATTGGGAGTTCTTTAAGGCTTCCTTTCAAGGGAAATATGTGGGAACAAGCTATGTGGATGCCCGAAGGAAGGAATTCTTGAACCTGGTGCAAGGAAATAAGACGGTGGCAGCATATGAGGCTGAGTTCTTACGTTTGAGTCGCTATGCTCGAACGATAGTGGCAACGGATCATGAGCGTTGTGTGCGCTTCGAGGACGGTTTGAAAGACGAGTTATGGGTTACGATAGCCCCACAACAAGTTAGAACTTTTGCCGCTCTTGTGGAGAAGGCCAAGATAGCCGAAGAGGCTAAGAACTCGGAACGTCAAAATCGGGAGCAAATTCGAGGCAAGAAAGATCTGAAGCATTCGGGTTCTTCGAGAAGATTCCTGAAGAGGCCCCGGAATGAGGAACCAGCTCAAGGAAGAGCACCGATGAGTCATTAATCAGTCGGGATTGTCTTTGAATGTGGAAAAAGACATTCGGAGAATGTTGGAGGAAAGCGGGTGCTTGCTATAAATGTGGATCGACGGAGCATCAATATAGGAGTTGCCCTCGACGTATGGATACAACTCAAGAAGTTCGTGCTCGCGATGTACCACCGGCAAGAGGAGTTCGGCAACCACCGAGAGGTCGGGGACCGTGTCGTGGTGGTAATGAAATTTGGGCGTGGTCAAGGTGCGCGTGGTCGAGGCAATGGTCCTAGGGGCAACGCGGATGCAAGACAACCGGGATTGGTGTATGCGGTCGGACGTCGTGGCGATGGCAATGCACGATGTGATAAGCGGTACGTTCTTCATTTCGATGTACCCGTTATTGCCTTGATAGATATTGGTTCTACTCATTCGTACATTGCTAGCACCATAAGCTGGAAACTTGAAATTAGACTCAAATTTCCGATAAAGAGATGAGGTGATTAGTCCCTTAGGGCGATCGGTGTTGGTTAATAAATTGTTTAGAGACGTGCCCTTAGTAATTCAAGGAGAAACATTCACGGCAAATTTGATGGAGCGCGCTTTTGGCGAATTCGATATCATTCGGGCATGGATTGGTTGGTTAAGCACAGGCGCAATTGGACTGTCTTTGAAAAGCGGATGTTGATAAGAGCTGCGGAGGATAAGGAGATAGTTATGATAGGCGGCGGAGAAATTTCTTGACAAACGTGATTTCTGCGTTAAAGGCGGAGAAGTTGGTACGAAAAGGATATGGAGCATTTTTAGCATTTATTAGTGCTTTAGATGCCAAAAGAGTGTTGGTGGAAGATGTGAGAACGGTGAAGGAGTTCACGATGTTTTTCTGAAGAACTTCTGGTGTACCTCCGGATCGGGAAGTGGAATTTGGTATTGAGCTTTTGCGGAGAATCGCTCCGGTGTCCATTGCTCCTTATAGAATGGCACAGAAGGAGTTGTGAGACTTAAAGCCCAAATTCAAGAAGCGCTAGATCGGGGTTTTATTCGACCGAGTGTGTCTCCGTGGGGAGCACCGGTTTTGTTTGTTAAGAAGAAGGATGGGTCAATGCGTATGTGTATTGACTATAGGCAATTGAATAAGCTGACGATCAAGAATCGGTACCCTCTGCCGAGGATTGACGACCTGTTTGATCAATTGAAGGGAGCTTCTGTTTTCTCCAAGATTGATTTAAGGTCGGGTTACCACCAGCTTAAGGTGAAAGAAGCGGATATTCACAAGACAGCGTTCCGAACCCGTTACGGACACTATGAGTTTTTAGTGATGCCGTTTGGGTTGACCAATGCACCACCAGTTTGCATTTATGGATATGATGAACCGGGTCTTTCAACCATTCTTAGATCAGTTTGTGGTGGTATTCATAGATGACATTCTGGTTTATTCGAGGAGCGAAGAAGAACATGACTCGCATTTGCGGATTGTATTGCAAGTGCTTGAGATAATCGATTGTATGCCAAATTCGGTAAATGTGAATTTTGGTTAAGAGAAGTGACTTTCTTGGGTCATGTGGTATCGGTAGAAGGAATAAGGGTGGATCCTCGGAAGATTGAGGCGGTATTGGATTGGAAACCACCAAGTCGTGTAGTGAGATTCGGAGTTTCTTGGGTTTAATTTGGTTATTATAGACGCTTTGTTGAGGGTTCTCATTGATTGTTGCACCTCTAACTAAGCTTTTGCGGAAGGGAGTGTTGTTTATATGGTGATAAGCAAAGCAAGAAAGTTTCGGCGGTGAAGAAGGTTTTAACGAAAGCGCCGGTATTGATTCAACCTGAGGCTAGGAAGGAGTTTACAGTTTATTGTGATGCGTCACATACGGGTTTAGGCTGCGTATTGATGCAAAGTGGGAAAGTTGTAGCTTACGCTTCTCGTCAATTGAGACCGCACGAAGTGAACTACCCTACTCATGATTTGGAGTTAGCAGCAGTGGTGTTTGCCTTAAAGATTTGGAGGCATTACCTCTATGGTGAAAAGTCTATAGTCTTAAGTATCTTCTTACTCAGAAGGAGTTAAACTTGAGACAACGAAGATGGGTGGAGCTGTTAAAGGACTATGATTTCTCTATTGAGTATCATCCTGGAAAGGCTAATGTAGTGGCGGACGCATTAAGTCGTAAGGTGGTATCTGATTTGAGAGCTATGTTCGCCCATTTGAGTTTGTATGAGGATGGTAGTTTGATAGCGGAATTTCAAGTGAAGCCTATGTGGTTGGAACAAATTAAGGAAAAACAGATTTTAGATGAGAAGTTGAGACTTTTATTTCAGCAAGTGGAAAATGGTGAAATTGAGGATTTTGGAATAAATTCGAGAAGGTGTATTGTGTTTTCGTGGAAGGGTCAGTATGCCTAAGGATTCAGATCCGAGGCAAATGATTTTGAGGAGGCGCATAGTAGCCCTTATGCTATGCACCGGAGGAAATAAGATGTATCGGGATCTTCGTGAGCAGTATTGGTGGCACAGGTTGAAACGTGAGATTTGTAATTTGTGGGAAAATGCTTAACTTGTCGACAAGTGAAAGCGGAGCATCAATTGCCGTCAGTCTTTTGCAACGATTAAGATTCCTCTTTGGAAATGGGAGCGGATAACAATGGATTTTGTTAGTGGGTTACCTTTAACACCTACTAAGAAAAATTACATTTGGGTAATTGTTGATCGTCGACGAAGATCGCTCATTTTCTACCGGTCGCGTCACGGACTACTCGTTGCGAAGTTGGCGTTTGTATGTATCCGAAATCGTGAGGTTGCATGGGGTACCTGATCGATTATATCGGATAGGGATCCTAGGTTTACATCTCGATTTTGGAAAGCTTTGCATGAAGCCTTGGGTACAAAGCTTAATTTTAGTGCGACTTTTCATCCTCGATCGATGGTCGATCGGAGAGAGTGATCAGATTCTGGAAGACATGTTAAGGGGATGTGTAATCGACTTCAAAGGTAGTTGGGAGGATTTTCTACGTTAGCGGAATTTGCGTACAACAACGGCTACAGTCTAGCATTCGGATGGCACCCTACGAGGCATTGTATGGTCGTAGGTGTCGTTCTCCCTATTTGTTGGACCGAGTTGGGTGATCGGCGATTGTTAGGACTCGAGATGATTTAAAGCGGAAGAAAAAGTGAAAGTTATTCAGCACGCGGTTAAAGGAAGCCGGATAGACGTAAGTCGTATGCGGATCCAAGCGTAAGGATATCGAGTATGCCGTAGGAGATCAAGTCTTCTGAAGGTCTCACCTTGGAAGAAGATATTGGTCGGGAAGAAGGGCAAGTTGAGTCCTAGATACATTGGACCATATCGTGTGGTGAAACGAGTTGGTCCAAGTGGCCTATCAAATTGAGTTACCTCCGGAATTGAGTCAAATTCATAATGTTTTTCATGTGTCCATGTTGAGGCGCTATAGATCGGATCCTTCGCACAGTAATGCCAGGTAGAAGAAGTGGAGTTGAATTTGGATTTGTCTTTTGAGGAGGAACCGGTGGAAATCTTAGACCAGAGACGTGAAGGTGCTAAGAAAGAAGGCTGTGCCGTTGGTCAAAGTGTTGTGGCGTAACCACGGAGTGGAGGAAGCTACGTGGGAGCACGAGATGCAATTCGGCAACAATACCCTCACCTTTTTCAATGGGTAAATTTCGAGGACGAAATTTTCTTTTAGGGGGTAGAGTTGTAACACCCGAAAATTTGAGTAATTTATTTTCTATGTGTGCTTTGAGTAATTATTCTAGAAAGTAAAATTTTCTGATTTATTTTCGTGGTTAGTATAGTCTGAAGAAGGGTTTAAAATTTTTTAGAAGGAATATTATTAATTTTAAGAAATTATTTATGGAAGTGGATTAAGTGACTTTGACACATAAATTAATTTAAGTGTCAAAGTGAGGCATAAGATGAATTATTGGACAAGTGGTGATGGCGCATGAGCTTGTGCATGAGGTTGAAGGTTCGAATCCCATGTTTAGCATCTAGGTGAATTTTATTTTGAATTTTTATGCACCAATATAGCAAGTGTCGGCCAAGAGCTTTTATGGAAGGTGTTGACTTGTTATTTTTGGTTAGAATATCAAAGGAATAAGGAAATTTTGAACTTAAGGAAGGGTATCAAAAGAATAAGGAAAATGTGAAGATATGAGGCATGAATCAAGGAAGAATTTTTGGAAACAATATCTTGGCCTAAAGACCATGTACTTGGACGGCAATATGGCTATAGGGGGGAGCCGAATTTTGGTGATAGTTTTGGCTAGGAATTTTAGTCTTGTTTTGGTCATTTTTGTTAGTTTGTGCAAGTTTTGAAACTCTCTCAACCTTTTCTCCCTTTTGCCGAATTTGAGCATTGGTAAGTCCTAAAGTTTTTGACCATTTGGTCATTTTTGCACATCAATTGGTATTCTTTTGTGCCTTATTTCATTTGAGTGCCGAAATCACCTACATCAAATGACCATTCCTTTCTTTTCTCTCTTTTCTTCATTCCGAATGTGTCTTGATTCTAATCTCCTCTCTTTCTTTCTCTTTTATTTTCTTTGAAAACCGAATTCATCATCATCTCCATTTTCTTATTTTTATTCATTATCAATCAATATTTCTCTCCAATATTTCTCTCATGGCCGAATGCTAAGGTGTTCATAAGCCAAATTATTTCCCTTTCTCTTTAATCTTTCATAGCCGAATCCTCCTTAAAACCATACTATTCTCAAATCCTTTCTTTTCGACGTGGAATATAGGTAAGAGTTCTTTTTGTTTCGATTAGTTATTAGTGGTTAGTGCCGAATATTGATGATGGTTTGAAGGCCTTATTAGATCAAAATAAACGTTCATTCTTTTAACGTTTATTTTGTTATACTTTAGTGCGATAACGGAAGTTTGGAATCAAGAAGTGGTGGGTGACAAAGCATAGGAATCGATTCTCGTGGTAAGGAAATCACATCTTTTAAACTTTAGAAATTTTTTTTCGATATCATTAGATTAATGTTCTTTGCCTTTGAAGACATTCAACATAGGGAAGAAAAGGGCGGTGTTTAGCCTTCGGAAGAAGGAGGTTACATTATTCCCCCTAAGTACAAGCAAAGGATCATTTCAGCAATCCGGGATTTCCACGGGTTGTGGACGTTCAACCGAGGAAAATCAACTGCTTGAAGTCGTTCGTACTCGAACCATTATTTGTTCGTGGATTCGATTCGGTTAGCGAACCATCAATCGGAGAGAAATCGCAAGTAGAAGTCTTACGAAAATCCGAGGGTAAATTTCTAGATCGCTATAGTTATATCGGTTTTATTATAGATTATAGTGTTTTAATTAACACAATACGTATAGGTGTTGAAGAGCGGAAAGTTTAGTTCTCTCCATAACCGGTGTGTAACTTCACACTCATTTTTGGGTTGGACATCAAGTTGTAAGTTACGTGATAAAATCGTAAAATAGTAAAAACGGGAAAAAAATACGTAGTAACTCATATTTTTGAGTAAATGCATGAAAACGGTTAAAACCGAGAAAATAAAATCCGATAATACTCTAGTTTGATAAAATCCGATAATACTCTAGTTTGATAAATGGGCCGATAATACTCTAGTTCGATAAAATGGGCCGATAAAACTCTAGTTCGATAAAATGGGCCGATAACACTCTAGTTCGATAAAATGGGCCGATAATACTCTAGTTCGATAAAATGGGCCGATAAAACTCTAGTTCGATAAAATGGGCCGATAATACTCTAGTTCGATTAAATGGGTGAAAATACTCTTTCGATAAATTGGGCTAAAATGGGCCAAAGTCACTAAACTACTAAATGGGCTAGTTGATAAATTGTTTATATGAGCCTAATGAAGGGTTAATTGATAAGCCCACCGATGATATGGATTAATGAAAATCTGTTATATGATTATATTTGTTATATACGCATGATTGCATGGGGTGGGTTATATGAAGAGAAGAATGGCCAGTTGCCACAAATATGGCTCATTGCCTCTAGTTCGGTGGCTCTGCCACAATATGGCTCATTGCCTCTAGTTCGGTGGCTCTCGCCACAAATTCGGCTAAATGCCTCTAGTTCGGTGACAATGTCACAATCTAGTTGGTGAGTGCACTACAAAATTATTTAAGGGCTTTAAGCCCATGATTGGTGTGTTTGGCGGGGTGGGTTGACTTGATCCCCACAGGTGTGTTGGTTGGTACGGGGTGTTAGCGGATGGATACTAGGTTGGTTTGGGAAATTCATATTTCATGCATTCTTTTCTTTAAATTATGTTACTTTACAATGTATGGTTGAAATCGTTAATGGGCTCAAGCCCAAAGATGATATCTTGACGATCCGCCTAAAAATGGTGGTAAGTGAGTTGCACACTCGAGTTCTTTGTAACTCACCCAATTTTTATTAACCATTTCAGGTAATGGAAATTGACGTGGACTTGGGGCGGAGATGACTTGGTGGAGGCCATACTACAAACTTGGGTTTTTAATAAACTATGACTTTATTTAAGTTTTTATTTTAATTGCTATTATTGGGTTGATGTAATAAGGCCTCTTATTATGTTTTATGGTTTTATTGTGTGGATGATTTAAATTTTATTTCTAAACTCTTAATATGGTTTTATCTCAAATATGTTAAGTTTTCTTAAGAACATTGGTTTTATAACAAAAAGTTTTGTAGCACTATTTTATCTTAACCCTATGAAAATAAACGAATGTATGATTGGTGTGACAAACCAAATCTTGTCTAAACGCATAGACCGGGTTTGGGGTGTTACATACTGAGTCCAGTGTCAGAATTCAGAAAGGGTACCTAAAAAGAAACACTAAGAGGGGGTGAGCTACTCGAGCTCAGTGTGAGTCTGAAACAAGTCTCAAACAGAGATACAAAATTCAAAACAGTAGCACAATAGATTTTCAGTTACTCACGGAGCCAGAACGCACACTTGGGACTAATGTCCCAACAGAACTTAATAACCAGAGCACACCAAATTCACTCAAATACTCAGCTCAAATGCTGATCAGACAAACAGATTACAGACAACTAGTCTTGTAGTCAGAACACACAGACAGATGCAGATGAAATGCAGTCAGATAAATATAACCCACCCATCCAGCCAACACACCTCTCCGTCCCCCGATCACACCTCATAAGAGCTGTTAAAGCTCATCCAACCAATCACACCAATTAGGACCTGAGAAGGCCCATCCAACCCTACACTCCACATATGTGGACTAAGCCACTCAGATAATAATACGCAACAAGGCTAGCGTATGTGCTGTACTGTGCAATACGGTAGATCGTGGTACAGGCCAGATTAGATAATGGTACACAACAAAGCTAACGTACATACAGTACAGTGTAATGCGGTAATCATCTGTACAATCATGTTGTAGTTAAACTTCCAGATCAGATAATATTGCGCAGCGAAGCTGAAGCACGTATGGTACAATACGATAAATCACTGTATGTATAAGTTTGTAGTTAAACTGCCAGTTTAGAACAGATACAGTCTTCCTTCTCTTCACAACCCAACCGAATATATTTTATGCAAATGCATAAATGCATTTAAGCTAACAGAGCAGAGACACATTAACAGACAGTCAGTCAGAACAGTTACATAGCACACTCTTCAGACCAGATTCAAAATCATATATCACACACAACCATCACAGATATCGAGTCTTGAACACTCTCACTAAACTTAGTTAAGGGTCGGAGCACACATAAACACATATTCAGATCAGAAATGCATACAAAACCATTATAAGTGTCTTAAGACCACACGCCCGTGTGGTATTGCCTAGGCCGTGTGGGAGATCAAAAGCTCGTGTGTGAAGGGGCACACAGCCGTGTAAAAGAAGCACACGCCCGTGTGAAGAGAGGCACACGGCCGTGTGACTGAGGCACACTTCCGTGTAGACCAGGGACATGGCCGTGGGGACAGGCCGTGTAACTCTCTGTCCATTTGCACTAAATTTGATTACAGGGCTGACACGACCGTGTGAGGGTCTCACACGCCCGTGTGCCCACCAGACACGGCCGTGTGTCCATAACACACACGCCCGTGTGGAATCCCTAATTTCTAAATTAGCCACACGGCCGTGTGGCACCAAACCACTCAAACCCTAATCCCCCAATCTCACACGCCCGTGTGCCCGGGAGACACGGCCGTGTGAGAAATGATAAAATCCTCAAGTCTACCACACGGTCGTGTGGCACCAAAATTATCCCGGAAACCCTAATTCCCAAAAGTATACGGCCGTGTAGACTAGCACATGCCCATGTAAAAACCCCAGTGGCCACGAAACTACCTCAGAATAGGCCGAAACCTCTATTCTAGCCATCTAAATCGGTCCTTTACCTTTACAATAATGAGAGTATAGCAAAATATGCGATATAACCCGTATTATTCAACCTCTAACACCCAAAATTGACAGAATTAAAACTCACTCAAGAGATACCGAAATGAATAATCGCAAAGTAAAATAGAAGAGTTTCGTATCCCACACCTGATTCGATGACGGAGGAGCAAAAATCTTCGAAGTATCCGCAGCGAAACCGTTTCCCAAAAGAACGAAAGAAAAATCAAAGAAAAAGGAAAAAGGAAAAGAAACAGAGAGAAGAATGTCCAGAAAACCAGAATAGAAAGAATAAAAAATTAAAATTAAAATTAAAATAAATAAATAATAACTAATTATTATTACTAACTAAAAACAAAACATAATAATAAGGTTCCCCCAAAATGTGCACCCAAGAACTCGAACCCAGAACCTTGAGATTAACTTTATACAACCAAACCACCAGACCAGCAGGCCCATTCTTGTCACTCACACGTAAGACTAACCACAAAAGCACACCTTTCCCTCAGACCCTAACCACTAACACAGAACTTTTAGCCCCCAAAATCCAGCGTGCTACAACTCACCCCTCCTTAAAGAAATTTCGTCCCCAAAATTTCCAACTAACAGAATAGTGGTATAACACGAACTATACCACCACACTCCCGCTGCGCACTCTAACTCAAGCAAAACAAAATCGAACCTAAGACCTCATACACACACCCAGAATACTTAACCACTAAAATAGATACACAATTTTAATACTCTAATCTAACCATCGAATCATTCACCATTATACCTGTCTCAAAATCTTCAAGGACACTCCCGAATCCGATGCTCAGTGGATCCACATCGAAGACACGCTCCCACCTTTTTCTAACAATTACCCGGATGACGCTTCTTACAGTGTTTGCAAGACGGAACGCTCGCACCACCACTAGCACCCTCTGCAGAATCACTATTGCTAGTCAAATGTGTTCTAACACGCTTCACAGAATGAGGCTCCAACCTCAGAGGACTGCGATCTCTCTTTTTTCCACAATCCACACACCTACTTTGTACTAACTCTTCGTGCCTGTTCAAACTAGCCTTGAGCACCTGCTCAAGCACTTCCCTAACCACTCGAGTCAATGCCTCAGTACCAAGCTCCAAGTTATCGCCACCCGTAGTTGGCAAAATTGCACTGCCCTCCGACTCCTGAATGGACACACGCCCTAGAGAAGTGGATGACTTCTCACGATCTTGCTTACCTTCAGAATCCATATCCGCCCTGTGGCTAACTTAAGATATCTACACTTCCAGAAAACGAACACAAGTTAAACACAAAAATCTATATTTCTAATCTTACAGTTTCAGATTCATACCTAGACCAGTATTGAAGTCTCAGACGGTTCATTTTCGTAAAACATTTTCCCAAAATACAAATAATTTTAACTTACCGTGGTAAAGTTTCTTAAAAATTTCTTTTTAAAACACCCACGTGCGCATACGGACACGTAGAAACACAGGCCGAGTTTTTGTGAACCTAGCTCTGATACCACTAAATGTAACACCTGTAACCCGACCTAGAAGTTAGACCGAATCCCGAGTGTCACATTGATCACCGAAGTGATCATAGGTAAATTTTTACAAAGCAAGTTATCACGTCAAATCGAAACACTTAACCGTTTAAAATTCAGACAGTAAAATTACAGTTAAGTTTAATACTTATTTAAATGAAATAAAATCGCATAAAACTTAAAACGGAATTTTTACCACAATTTTTATAAAACCTTACATTTCAAAACTGATTAACAAAGTAGTAACCGAAAACCCAAATAGATAATTTATTTTTCACCGAGACTGTTTGAGACCTTCGCATACTAAGCCCAGCGTCAGAATTCAGAAAGGGTACCTAAAAAGAAACACTAAGAAAGGGTTAGCTACTCGAGCTCAGTGTGAGTCCGAAACAAGTCTCAAACAGAGATACAAAATTCAAAACAGTAGCACAATAGATTTCAATTACTCACGGAGTCAGAACGCACACTTGGAACTAATATCCCAAAAGAACTTAACAACTAGAGCACATCAAATTCACTCAAATACTCAGCTCAAATGTTGATCAGACAAACAGATTACAGACAACTATTCTTGCAATCAGAACACACAGAAAGATACAGATGAAATGCAGTCAGATAAATATAACCCACCCATCCAGCCAACACACCTCTCCGTCCCCCGATCACACCTCATAAGAGCTGTTAAAGCTCATCCAACCAATCACACCAATTAGGACCTGAGAAGGCCCATCCAACCCTACACTCCACATATGTGGACTAAGCCACTCAGATAATAATACGCAGCAGGGCTAGCGTATATGCTATACTGTGCAATGCGGTAGACTGCGGTACAAGCCAGATCATAAAATGGTACGCAACAAAGGCGACGACGTGCAAGATGATTGCAATGCGGTAATCCTTTCTGATCATGTTGCGATTAAAGCGCAGATCCCGATAATATTGCGCGTGAAAGTTGAAGCACGTATGGTACTGATGCGATAAATCATTTAGACGTATAAGTTTCTGATTAAAGCGCTAGTTCGAATGAATCTGATCTTCCTTCTATTCACAACCCAACCCAAAATATTTTATGCAAATGTATGAATGTATTCAAGCTAACAGAAAAGAGACACATTAACAGACAGTCAGTGAGAATAGTTACGTAGCACACTCTTCAAACCAGATTCAAAATCATACATCACACACAACCATCATAGATATCAAGTCTTGAACACCCTCACTAAACTTAGTTAAGGGTCGGAGCACACACAAACACATATTCAGATCAGAAATGCATACAAAACCATTATAAGTGTCTTAAGACCACACGTCCGTGTGCTCTGGCTGCGTGGTATTGCCTAGGCCGTGTGGGAGATCAAAAGCTCGTGTGAGGAGGGGCACACGACCATGTGACAGAGGCACAAGCCTGTGTGGACCAGGGACATGGCCGTGGGGATAGGCCGTGTAACTCTCTATCCATTTGCACTAAATTTGGATATAGGGCTGACACGACCGTGTGAGGGTCTCACACACCCGTGTGGAATCCTTAATTTCCAAATTAGCCACACGGCCGTGTGGTACGAAACCACTCAAACCCTAATCCCCCAATCTCACACGCCCGTGTGCCCGGGGGACACGGCCGTGTGAAAAACGATAAAATCCCCAAGTCTGCTACACGACCGTGTGGCACCAAAATTGGCCCGGAAACCCTAATTCTCAAAAGCACACGGCCGTGTGGACTAGCACACGCCCGTGTGGAAACCCCAGTGGCCACGAAACTACCTCAGAACAGGCCGAAACTGCCATTCTAGCCATCCAAACCGGTCCCTATCCTTTACAATAACGAGAATATAGCAAAATATGCCATATACCCCGTATTATTAAACCTCTAACACCCAAAATCGACGGAATTAAAACACACTCAAGAGATACCGAAACGAATAATCGCAAAGTAAAATAGAAAAGTTTCGTATCCCACACCTGATTCTACGACGGAGAAGCGAAAATCTTTGAAGTATCCGCAACGAAACCGTTTCCCAAAAGAACGAAAGAAAAAGCAAAGAAAAAGCAAATAAGAAAAGAAACAGAGAGAAGAACGTCTAAAAAACCAGAATAGAAATAATAAAAATAAATAAAATAAATAAAATAAATAAATAAAAACTAATTATTATTACTAACTAAAAACAAAACATAATAATAACATTCCTCCAAAATGCGCACCCAAGGACTCAAACCCAGAACCTTGAGATTAACTTCACACAACCAAACCACCAGACCAGCAGACCCATTCTTGTCACTCACACGCAAGACTAACCACAAAAGCACACCTTTCCCTTAGACCCTAACCACTAACATAGAACTTCTAGCCCCCAAAATCCGGGGTGTTACAAAACAGATTGTGTTTACAACCTAAGTTTTCAGTGAGAGAATTTAGATGTGAGTGATCTAGGTCTTTAAGATACAAAAACGAGGTTGATATATTAGGAGAGTGATAGAAATTGAATTACTTGTTGTATTGGAGATTAAAGATAGTGGATCTACTCATTGAAATAGGCTTTGCAGACGTAAGGAAACCGAACTATGTAAAAAATTTCTTGTATCCTATGTTTACTTTGTTTACAGTGTTCATTGCAGTAGCAGCTGAAGTGGTCAAGTCAGTCAAGCACTTTCATTTAGCACTTAGTGTTTTAAAGCAATTAACAACTGTTCAATTCAACAATTATTTTTATATTATCTATAATATATATAAAAACACAAGTTTGGAAAAATTTTTGAATTGACAAAAATGCCTTTTATTTTCCATCATATTGCTAAATTCATATTTTAAAATAATTATAATATTTGATTTAGAATTGTTAGTTAAAACAAGTTTAAATAAAATAGAAGTTATGATAATTATATATTTAAAAATAGTTATAATTTAATAGAAGTTGTGATAAATACACATTTAAAAATAATTAGAAATTAAATTACAATTATTAATTAAAAAATTTGTACTAATTTTAAAATAAAGTTATTACTTAAATAGAACTCTAAGCATAAAATATGAGTTAATTGCACAAGACATATTCAAATTACGACCTTCATTTTAAATTAGTTTCTAAACTTCAAAACGTTCTAATTACATCCCTAAACTATCAATGTTATATCAATCATGTCCTTTCATTATTAAAACTATTAATTTAACTATTAAATGACACGTAAAATCTTATGTGACATAATTTAAAATAATTTTTTTAAGAAAAGTGAAATGTTGCAGTATAAATTTTAAAATTAAAAACTAAAAATATAGTAAAACCCTTCAAAAAGAGAAAGTGAATCAGTGTTTCTGTAAAATCTTTGAAAACCCCAAAATCAAGATTCTTACAACATTTATTTTTACAATATTCATTTTTCTTTAAAAGTTTCATTTTAAATTATGTTACATAATATCTAATTAGAATATTTTAAAGTTTTAGGATTAATTTAAAATAAAAGTCTTACTTTAGGAAATTTTGTGCAATTAACTCCATAAAATATATAGAAAAAAAAAAGATGTGATAATCATAATTATGTTTTACCATTATTAATTAAATTTTTTTACCTAAACAAACATTGTGCTAATTTTATCTTAAAAAAGAACTTATACTATTTTTATTAATGTAAAATAGAGTTATTATTTGAATAAAATTCTTAGCATAATAATTATCACTTAATGACTATTAAATTTAATCATGTTAATTAATTATTATTTTGAATAATATTACTATGAATTAATTACATAAACCAAAACTATATTGTATGTTGGATATGTTAAAAATGATTTAATTATTATTTTAAATTTTTTTGAAAGGTAAATTCATTAATTCATTCAATGAATGGAAACATAAAATTCAGAGAAAAAAATAACAAACACTCGTCGTAGATGGTGAAGGACAAGCTCCATCAACACAACAAAGGTTTTAGCCTCAGCATCAATAGAACATTATGACGCGTTGACAATTGGCTTTGTCACAACTCAAGCACGACATATCTGTAGTGATTGCAAGCACTTAATACGATAAGAAAATCAGGCCCGAATGGTTCAAAGCGGTGAGCAAGAATCGAAAAAAGAATCGAGCATTCACCAAACTAGAGAGGACAATAACAAAATAATCCCTAAATTCACTTGTAAAACTAAGATTACATGCATAAGTAAGACTAAAAAACGTGCTACAAGAGCAGAAAAAAACTTCTAAAACTGAAGACTTATTAAACAATAGAAAAACAAACAAAAAATATATAAAACTTAAGATAACATGGGTTCAAATCGACACGTGAAATCATTTTTTATTCTAAAATACTCTCAAAACAGAAACAGATTAAGAAGTTGATGAAAAGTCACCCACTTTCCAAGAAAAACTACTGGTGGCTACTGGAGTTTTAGCGAACGGCAGACACCGTCATTTGTCCATTACAACTTGCAAAAACAATAAAAATACCCACAAAATATATCTGCAAACTGAAAAGAGAGAAAATATGTGTAGTGAATGATAAAAAGAAAGAAAGAAATGGTTGATGGGAGAGGAAAAAGGCGGGTGATAACCAGCTCGAAGGCTGGCACCGCGGCTGAGCAAAACTAGCTATTATTTAAAAAATTATATTATAATATTTGAATTAATAAGTTAATATATTTTAATTATATTCAATAATTCAAATAAACATATTATTTTATGTTGATTGTTGTAATTAAAATATAATATTTAAAAAATTAATTAAATATTAAACATGTAAAATTAAATCAAACACATATAATATTAAAAATTAATTTTAATAAAAGAAATTAGAAAAGGTGAAATGGTTTATTTTTCATTTAGTCGAAGATACCAAAACCCAGGGCATATATAGACCACTTTCTAAATTCTAACAAATAAAGCAAATTCATGCCTAGCTAGTTAAATGAGAAAGTTATTTTAGATTGTCCAAATCCGATTCTGGGGCCAAGGCCAAGCCATGGCAAGAAACTTAATTATCTTGATAATTATTTTATACTATCCTGAATTTATGCTATTGTCAAAGGACAGTGGTGCACTAGCTACACTTTTTGCTGGGCATCATTAACAAAAGCGAAAAAATCTGCGATGTGATGTGAAATATTGTCGATGTCTCTTTTGTCACTCAGTTTCTGAGACGGACGAGAAGGCAACTGTAGTTGGTCATATCATATTAAACAATTAAGTCATAACAATCACATTCAGCCAGGATTTTAATTTTTTTTTTTTAAAAGTTAATGCACTGGGTTTAAATATATGGGTTAATATAGTTAATTCTATCAAACATACCTAAAGTATCACCTTCATTTTAAGTAGATTCTTAAATTATAAAATATTTTAATTAAAATTTTAAAATATTACTATTGCATTAATCATATTATTTTATCAATTTAGTAGTTTATTTAATTTTTAAATGTCAGTTTGAATATAATATAGAGTGTATTTAAAATACGTAAATCAAATTATGAATATATACATTGAAATAAATGTAACATATTAAAAAATATTGTGTCAATAAAATTTAAGAGTATTTCTTTCTCTCTCTTTTTTAACAAACTAGATCCAAGCTATAAATGTAGTAGATGTACATTTATTTATAATTTGAGCAATATATTTTAAATATATTTTACATCATATTTAAGTTGTCAATTAACGCCTAAGCTAATAATGATCAAGATGATGAAGAACCCGATTAATATGATATTGATTCTTTAAAAGTTTAATTAGAATATTTTAAAGTTTGGAGACAATTTTAAAATCTTAACTTTTAAGTGCATTTGGTATATTTATATATGTTAAATTTAGATACATATTATACATACATGAAATATGTAAATTAAATTTATGAATGACAGATTAAATTTGTGTTAGATATTAATAAATAAAAAAATTAATTGAGAAAGACTTGACATATAGTGTTACTTATTAATAAATAAATTTTAATATGTATAGCTCGTTTATGAAATTTTAACTCTTAAATTAATTACTAACTGCAAAAGAACGATATAGAGAAACAAAAAAAGAAAAGATATAAACATTGCTTGAACTCACTCTTTCCATTAAGATGTCAACCAAGCCAAAATTCAAGATGAAATAGGATATTACTTGATATCATCAGAAATTAAAAAAAAAAAGAACAAAAAGTAAAACTACGGCATGCATGCTGAAAAGGCCACATATACAAGGAAGCTAGTACAATTTACAAATAAAAGGATGGCTTTTTCATATGCCCGTTGTAGAACTGCTGATAACTTGGAAGAAAATATTCCAAGATATAAAAGGTGCCAAGGGGAAAACCCGACCCTAACTCATACTAAGAGCTACAAGACTGCAGAAAACAAAACACTTGCAAAGGAAGTACCTTTTGGAGGTTTTATGAATCTATTCAATATCCGGACAACTCCTACCCTTCCCCTTATCAGAAAAAAAAAAAATATTTTTTAGGTTTTTCTTTAAAATTATTTCAATCTTTTATCACACTGCCACACTCACTAATCAACTAGAAACATGCATATATTAAATCTAGCAAGAGATTGAGACTTGATATCACTCCATATATATATATATATATATATTCTAATGGCCAGATGGTGGGTTGTCGTGGCCAATACCAGGGCTATGACCGGGAGTTGTTGGCCGAAAAGCTTCGGTCTCAGTCATCTTATAACGATTTATAGTAAAATGAAGAGAAGGAGAAGTTGGCTTTCCCAAATAAGCTCTAGTAGTGATAGGCGATGCCCGTAATGGCAGTGCTGCTCGTGATGCTGATATGTGGTCAAAATGCTGCTGCAGAAGTAGAAGCATGAACAAAGAAAGCACAAACGTGTTGGCTTTGTATGCTGCCATCGAGCTAGGGTTGACAAGAAGTGAAAGAGATAGATAGAAAGGGCTAGCAATGAAGAAAGTAATTCAGTTACCAGTCTGCGGCAAACAATTCCTGAGACTGCTATTTAAGACGATGGTACGGTCCCACTAGCAGGTTTTTTAGTCATCGAGAGTTTGATGCACATGGCAATGTCTGTTCCATAGTTGATCAAAATTAGTAGAAGAAAGCGAAGCAAGCATGGGAATAATTTCCTAAAATGGCAAGTTTAGCATTTCCTTTCACATTCTATTTTAGCTACCTTTCCTCGGCCGCTCATTGATTAGCTCGTAGAATTTATATATATATATATTAAGTAGGGCATTGGTTATGATTAGACAACACCATAAACACTTTCATTATTATTTCTTTTAAATTGTAATAAATATAATAACTAGTACTATATAATTATGAGAAGGATTGAAATCTAGAGTACGATGTATTTATCTAGCTAAGGTAAGGTTTTAAAAGTAAATGCATCTTCCACTAAGCGTATAAGTTAAGTTAAAATTTAAAATGATGGCTTTGGCATGCTTTGTTCTATTCCTTCCTTGCTACCATAAATGTTGGGTTAATTTGTATTTATTGTATGTGTCACTTCGCTTGACCACGAAAACCCACCCAGGACGATGATTGGGTTGAAAAAAGTGCTACTTATAAAGATAGAAGAATTTAGGTTATTTCGAAAAAGAAGAAGAAAAGAGAAGAATTTAGATAAACTAATTAGAAGTCCTAAATTTTCAACAATTTAACTGTTTTTTGGTTTAATAGAAAACATTTTTAAAAAGATGGTTGGAAGCCTTGGAGTTTATTGTCTCAGTCCGAAGGATACATGTAATGAGTTGGTTTTAAAAGTTGGTAGATATTTATTCGACTAAATTACCTAAAAAGGCTCATTTCCAAGCATATTTACGGAAATGGGCCGATTACATCATTATTTACTGGAAAGGGTCACTTTTTAGAAAACGCGCCTACGTTGTCGCGTTTAAGGGGGAAATTGCCAGCAAAGCGCCCCCAATGGGGCCTTTTTTGCCATGTCAGCAAAACGCTTTCACGTCAGCGCGTTTTGCTGACGTGGAAAAAAAAGCTCCCTTGGGGGCGCGCTTTGCTCCGTTTTTTTATATGTTAGGGTTATTTGCATGTTTGGTCCATATGTTTTTTAGGGTTTTTAGGGTTAGGGTTTTGCCAAAATAAGTTAGGGTTTAGTGTTTAGGTTTTTGTTAAAACAAGTTAGGGTTTAGAGTTCTAGTATATTTTAAAAATAAATTAGGATTTAGTGTTATCTTATAAAAATTATTTAAATTAGGGTTTAAGGTTTTTAAATAAATTAAGTAATTTAGGGGTTTTAGGGTTTAAAATAAATTAGGGTTCTATGGTTTTAAATAAATTAGGGTTTAAGGTTTATGGTCTTTAAATAAATTAAGTTAGGGTTTAGGGTTTTAAATAAATTAAGGTTTAGGGTATTAAATAAATTAATTTAGGGTTTATGGTTTTTAAATAAATTAAGTAAATTAGGGGTTTTAGGGTTTAAAATAAATTAGGGTTCTACGGTTTTAAATAAATTAGGGTTTAAGGTTTATGGTTTTTAAATAAATTAAGTTAGGGTTTAGGGTTTTAAATAAATTAAGGTTTAGGGTATTAAATAAATTAATTTATGGTTTATGGTTTTTAAATAAATTAAGTAAATATTAGGGTTTTAAATAAATTAAATTAGGGTTTATGATTAAATTTAATTAAATTAGGGTTTAGTTTTTTTTAAAACAACATTGTGTTTATTTTTTTAACAAAATTGACTATTTTGTGCCCTAAAAAATAATTTTGAGAAGACGTTTCTGAACAAATAGTGTCAAAAACGCTTCAAGCAGGATGCACTGTCAGTAAAAATACAGAAAAAAACTCCTACGTGGACGCTCTTTTTCTACAGTAGTTCCTGAAAAATAATTTTGAGAAGACGTTTCTGAACAAATAGTGTCAAAAACGATTCAAGCAGGATGCACTGTCAGCAAAATTACGGAAAAAAGCTACCACGTGGACTCTCTTTTTCTACAATAGTTCCTGAAAAAATAATTTTGAGAAGATGTTTTTGAACAAATAGTGTCAAAAACACTTCAAGCAGGATGCAATGTCAGCAAAATTTCTGAAATAAGCTCCCACGTGGACGCTCTTTTTCTACAGTAGTTCATGATTGGCCTTAGGCTATAAACGAGACAAATTTCATTCTCGGGATGCATAAGTTACAGCAAGTAAAATTAGAGAGGCTAAGCAGAATAGAAATTGAAGATGAGTGAACGTATTAGTGTTGTTATTTACTATGATGGTGAGTTTCGTGACACCGAGAATAGCATTGTTTATTTTTCAGAGAACACAGTGCGAATGGTTTTTAACCAGAGTATAGATTTTACAGAATTTCGTAAAAGAATTAGGCGTAAAATCTTCGGAACAACGCCAAGTAGGGTTTCTTCTATTAAGTATCAATTTTGTGCTTCGATTGATCTCGTGACATATGACTCATTTGATATCAAAGGTGTTCGTAGCTTTGAGGCGATGGTGCAAACTTATCTAGCTAGTGGATCACCCTACCTTGAGTTATATGTTCAATTTTCATCGCCAAATGAAACATTTGCAACTTCAACATCAACTACTGTTCGAGAGGAATACACGACCCCTAGCCGACACTTCGTTAGTGGGAGGTAGAACACAAAAGCGCTCGTGTTTGGTGGCAGTATGGAAAACACAACTCCTGCACGACACTCGGTTAGTGGATGGGACATGCACATCAGTGGGTCAATGTTCGATGCTGGAAATGCGTATTGGGGAATGACATCAACTTCTAGTGGTTGGCAATCCACATCTGATTGGGGACGTTACGAAACATCCAGAAGAAGGGATGATGTATCCTTATGACGTCCACCGGCAAGGGGACCTCGTACGTTACAGATGATGGTGGGTTGAATGATGAGTCCGATGTGGATCCACCTCGAGAGCCCGGCCACGATGGTGCAGAAGTTGCATTATTTTCTGAACCGGAGCCTGTTCCATCCGAACCTGAAGACGTTGAAGGGGGTTTAGATGAAAAAGAAGAAGATCCGCCCTCCAGCCTACATGCATAATATCGATATATCGGCAGATGATGTGTTGGAGTTTCCAGATCTACCATACAGAACGCGTGACCGTACAGGTTCGACATTGGATTCGGGTGATTTAGAAGTTGGTAAGGAGTTTTTCAGTAAGGATAGTTTTCTTGGTGCTTTGAAACAATATAGCATCAATCACGGGGTTAACTACAATGTGGTTAAATCCAAATCTGAGAAGTTTGAGGCCAAGTGTGCAGTGCAAAATGGTACATGTTCTTGGAAAATCATGGCTTCTTTTAGGAAAAAGATAGGCTTGTGGGAGATAAAAAAGTACAAAATTACACATACCTATGTTGCCGGTACAGTATCACTAGGTGTTTAAGATTTTGAATAATAATTTTATTACTTAATGTTGCATTATTTAATGTACTTCATTGACAGGTGTTTCACAAGATCATCCCAAGATGGATTCAGGCATGATAGCTAGCTTAATACTATCGATGTTGAAGGCAGATCCCAGGACTTCTATGTCATGTATAATTGCCAGTATTCGTAGCCAATTAAGGTACACGCCCTTTTACCGCAAGGCTTGGATAGCTAAGCAAAAGGCGTTGGAAAAGATGCATAGTGGGTGGGACACTTCATATAATGAGGTTTGGCAGTGGTGTCAGGTGCTGGAGAGGTACGTCCCAGGTTGCATAATAGACCTTGAAACGGTCCCTGGGTACTACAACGATCGATTGCTCTGTGGATTCCAAGTGTTCAAACGTCTGTTCTGGAGCTTTAAGCAATGTCGGGACGCATTTGTGTACTGCAAGCCATTGGTACAAATTGACTGTACCTTTATGTATGGTAGATATACCCATCGGCTATTGCTAGCTGTGGCACAGGATGACGGTGGGAGAATCCTTCCAATTGCGTTTGCAATAACACCGATGGAGTCAACTGATGACTGTGATTTCTTTCTTTCTAGGTTAAGGAGGCATGTATGCCCCCAACCTGATATATGCGTTATATCGGATTGGAGCACTAGAATACTAGCAGCAATTGAGCGACATGGAAGCCTATAGGATCGCACACACCATCGGTATTGTCTAAGGCACCTTGCGTCTAACTACTACGGGCAATATCAGTCTACGACTGAACGAAAGCAAGTGACCAACATGGGTATTTAATCTCTATTAATACACTTTCGGTTGTAATATTCAATTTATTCTTAATGGAATATTAGTATGTAATTTTCGCTATCAACTTATATTGGCAGGGTACGAGATCAATAAGGACCGTTTTCATGATATGTTGGGGAATTTGCATTCAGTTAACCATCAAGGCGCAAACTACCTCTGTAACATACCTTTTGAACAGTGGACACAAGCATACGACGGCGGCCTACGATATGGTCATATGACCACAAACCTGGCTGAATGCATAAATTTTGTTCTAAAAGGAACGCATCATTTACCGATAACCTCGGTTGTACGAGAGACATATTTTTGTTTGGCGGCACTATTTCCAAAGCGAGCAGCGAGTTATAAAGGCCAAATGCAGGGAGGCCATGTATGATTACGGAAGGTATTGCAAGAAATTAACAAGGCAAAGTCACAGGCCAACACGATGCACACTGTGTGTCACGAGCGACAACCTATGGTTTCGTGTGACGGAGTTTGACAGACCGAGCCAATGTATTACCGGCGGGCAATATCGTGTACACCTGATAAATAGGACTTGCGACTGTGTGACGTTTGACGCACTTCGTTATCCATGCGCTCATGCAATTGAAGCTTGTCAGAATCTCTTTTGGATCCCATGAGATATGTCGATGAAGTGTACAAAATAGAATACATGTACAATGTGTGGAGACACGTATTCCCACTGGTCCCAGATGAACGTAAGTGGCCGTCTGTATAACTGCCTCACAAACCAAAAGGTCGACCTTGCTCGAGTAGAATACGTAATAATATGGATATCTGGGAAAGAACGAACCAATAGAAGTTGTGTGGATGGTGTAGGAACCCATGTCATATAATTCGATCATGTCCAAACTGAAATAGTTGATAATTACTGTTATGAAACGATGTTGCATTATTTCTATTCAGCCTTATTCAAAAGAACTTATATTTTATTCAAAATATAAAATTAATTTACTATTAAATTATTAAAAACAACTTCTTTTTTATTAAATGAAACAATATAGAAAAATCTTCTACAAATATATTAAAAAAAATCAATGTATATGCCGGCCGAAATCAATGCCACATGGGGTGGACGACGATTACTCACTAGATTCCCCATTGGTTGCTCGTTTGTGTGGTCGCCCTCGTGGGTTTGTGGTTGCTCCGGTTGTGGGTGTTGGAAGGATAACCCACCTTGGTAGAATAAAGAATGTGGAGGTGTTTGCATTACCCACGGCAGAGGTGTTTGAATCCCATAAGGCGATGGGGAATGGTAATGAGATGAGCTCGGCAACGATGCCTCGTGCAATCCCTGCAGTGACGATGGCCTATATATCATCGGTTGAGTCAGAGTCATTGGGAAAGGAGATGCACCGGGCCATGCATTCTAACCTGGCATAGGATTGGGAAAAGGAAACATATAAGGGTTAGGATACATATAAGGGCTAGGATACGCACCTGGCATAATCTGAAGGGGTTATGATGTGGGTGTCGTTGGTTGAGCCATTGGGCCCGGTGATTGTGTGGGCGCTGTTGATGGGCCCGTGCCGTCATCCCTTCTCCTTGGATTTAAAGGGCCCCGTTGTTCCCTTTCCACACGGATTTGTCGATGCCTCTTCTCTTTCGACAGCAAATATGGCTTGCCATAGATTCTAAACCATGGCATATAATTCGGGGTGCACGCTAACTCTGGGACGATAATCGGGTCGCGATCAGGTATATGATCATACCAGTTTTCCCAAATATCGATATATTTCGACCAGAATATCGGCCAATCCATATTCATTTACCGTAAGTCGATTCTGTGCTGGTCATCGAGCACCTCAGGTTCCTCAGGAATCGATTGTTGGAATCTAAATTTTCGTAACACTCTATCCGTCTGGTGCATCTCGACAGTAGCATAGTTGACCAATGGGACCTTAACATGCCAAATGTTTGGATTTTGAAAGAATTCTTCCGGAATTACAGCCCGTATTGCCGGATCCTCGTATGGTGTCTATTGAAACTATATGAATGGGATAAAAATATTAGTTATATACATAATACTAAATACTAAATACTAAATACTAAATAAGAAACGACTATTTTATGTATATATATTTTCTTTAATACTTACTTGCGCTTCCGACCGTTGGTCTAATAAAAGCCATATATCTTCAAGAGTGGTAGGTATTCCAACATAACTCGCCGGATGGTTCCACCTAATTAAATAAATTTTCAGCATACAATTTTATTTTAAATCTATGGAATAATTGTAAAATCAAATAAAAATTTTACCTCGTTATGAGTGGGAATGTATATGGGTGGTTCACTTGAAGACGTAAAAATGGAAAGCAAAATCGAACCCATGACTGTAGTAGTGATAGGCAACCTCCAATTTTGGCTTTATTTGGAGGTGTTGCCCCGCACATCTCCCGATACAATGTTGCCAACACGGCAGACCCCCAACTAAGTTCACCAGTTGCTATAAAATCAACGAGTTTCAGTAGCCACCTCAGATGTACGAGGTTTCATGACAAGTCCGGTATCAGATAACCTCTAATCATCTCAAGGATGTATGCCATAGCATATCGTATTCTTTCTACTTCAATCGAATCATTCCCAGGCTTTGGGAATGTGTCTTATAACCAGCCCATCTCGATTTGACCTCCGTAGATTTTATCCGAAATCGCACCCTATAACAACCCGATTTTGGGGCTAGTCGGAACAGTGGTTTTGGGACCACTAATCCGAGGTTGAAGAAAATTATTTTAATATTATTTTATGTGTTATGGCATAATTATAAGGATGCATAGAAATTTTGGTGCTTAATTTTTTAACAATTTTATGCTTAATTGTGAAAAAAGACTAAATCGCATAAAATGCGAAAGTTCTATTTTATAAGTTAGAGGTGTCTAATAGCCATAGAATATTAAATTGGAGGTCCTTAAAGTGCAAGTAGGCCAATGAGAGGGTGTTGGCCGGCCATAGTAACAATGGAGACAAGAGCATTAATTTTGGTCAAAAATTTGGTGAAATTAGGTGACTAAAAATGAATAAAATAAGATAAAATAAAGAAAAAGGTTATCATCTTTTTCACTTCTCTTCTTCCACTAATTTTTACACACAAAGAAGGGTCTTGAGAGCTTGAAATTTCAACAACTTATTCTCCTTGCTAATCAAGAAGAGCGCAGAAACAACCTTGACCGAGGAAAAGGTAAGGTTACAGACTAAACCGTCGATTAATATATTTTTCACCGAGGTAAGTTTACGTGTAAATGATACATCCTTAATACTTATGTTTTTACCTATTGATACATTGTATGAATGATAAAAATTATTAGTGAGATTGATTGAAATTGATAGATAATGAATAATTTCTCGTATGAACCTCGGAATAGAAATGTAAGTGTGGAAAAATATCTGTACCTATTATTGGTGGCCTGTGTGTGATACCACCGTAATTATTATTGTTGGTGGGCTGTGTGCGATACCATCGTTTATATTATCATTTGGTGGGCTATGTGCGATACCATCGTAATTATTATTGTTGGTGGGCTATGTGCGATACCACCGTAATTATTGATTAATGGTGGGCTATGTGCGAAACCACCGGGTATGTAGTATTATTTCGAAGGGTTCATCGAGAAACTTGTCTAAGTAAATATTTCATGTGGCTTTGTGGCGATGAGTGCAGGGTATATGTACAAGTAAATGTGAGCAATATATATGTTATATGGTTGGAATGTGGTAAGAGATGAGATGAGTAAGCATGATTATGAAAATGTAAATTGTTCTTACATAATATACAATGGTTGTGGTTGCTTGCATATGGTATGATGCTTATTGTTTACATGTAGAATTACTAAGCTTAAAGCTTACTCCCTTTCTTTTCCTTTGTTTTATAGTGTCAAAGAGCCAGCTCGAGATACGAAGATAATCAGAAGATCACCCGCACTATCATCATATCTCGGTATAGTTAGACTTAGCATTTTGAGTATGGCATGTATAGGGACTAGACTTAGTGAAATGTCTTGTTGTTTTGGCCAAGTGTGTTGGCTCTTTTAAAGATGAACTCTTTTGTATATAGCCAGAGTTGATGGCTCATTATTATTAATATATGAGAAGATGAGGTTATTCATAAATGTGTATGATGCATGATTGGGTTGCTTGGTTAATGGTTGAATGTGATTTATGTTGTATGAGTTAGGGTGATAAAAGAGCTTGGCAAATGGCCTTGTTCTTGTCCACAAGGGTAGGCACACGAGCGTGTGTCTAGGCCGTGTGTGAAACACGGTTAGCCTTATGGGTGTGGGAATAGGCCGTGTGTCCCCTGCATGTTAGTGATACAAGTCAATGTCGACCACGGGCCAGACACACGGGCGTGTGACAGGCCGTGTGATGCAAGTCAGTGTCGACCACGGGTGGAGCACACGGGCGTGTCGAGGCTGTGTGAGGGACACGAGCCAAGGAAACGGGCGTGTGTCTGGCCGTGTGAAAACCCCTGTAGGTTCGAATTGAGAATTAGTTCCACATGGGTGTGGAACACGGGCGTGTGATATGTCACACGGGCGTGTCCCTTCCTCCACACGGGCGTGTGGACTGTTTAGAGAAAATTTTCTAAGGTCTTCCAGAGAGCTTCAAAAGAGCTCGATTTGGTCCCGAACCATTCCTAGACCGTGAATTAAGCCTCGTAGGCTTGTTTAGGAGGTGTTTGTAAGAGTTTTGAATTGGGAAAGAAAGGTCGAGTTTCTAAATTGCATGATTGATTGCGTGTAAGCTTAGTAATGCCTCGTACCCTGTTCCGGCATTGAATACGGGTAAGGGGTGTTACATTTAGTGGTATCAGAGCCTGGTTTAGTCGATTCTCAAACTACCGTAGCGTGTGTAAAAGTCTAGCTATACATGCTATAAACATAAATTGATAGTGTGGTGACTTCTGACAATTTTAAACTATATTTTTGTATAGTAAATGGATCCCGACTGAGTTACTGCTGATGGCGCTGTTAGTAACGTGCCATCTCCTGCGCAAGGGCCGCGCCTGTAGAAAGTAGACCCGAGACTTTGGGTCAGGGAGAAAAGGCTCGGGAAGCCTTTCTCCACATGATGAGTAATTGGTACACTAAGTTTGTACGAGAAAACCCGAATGCTCAACCTCCTCCACCCCCTTCTATATCTCAGCCAGTTCCTGTGGCTCCTCAAGGTATAGACTTGGTAAGAGTGACTAAACCTTTGGTCGATAAGATTTGAAAACAAGGGGCCGAGGAATTTAGAGCCAATATAGATGATGATCCCGAGAGGGCGGAGTTCTGGCTTGAGAACTCAATGCGGGTATTTGATGAACTCTCCTGCACACCTGAGGAGAGCTTGAAATGTGCCGTGTCATTGCTGAAGGACTCGGCATATCATTGGTGGAAAATGTTGACATCGGTAGTTCCAAGGGAGAGAGTGACATGGGACTTCTTCCTAGAAGAGTTCCGAAAGAAGTACATAATTCAGAGATTTGTAGATCAGAAACGGAAAGAATTCCTTGAATTGAAGCAAGGAAAAATGAGCGTGGCGAGTATGCCTGTGAGTTTGTTAGGCTCAGCAAGTATGCACAAGAGTGTGTGTCTACGGAAGCTATTTTGTGCAAGAGGTTCAAAGATAGGCTGAATGAGGATATCAGACTACTAGTTGGGATCTTGGAATTGAAAGAACTTGTGGTGTTGGTCAATAGAGCTTGTAAGGCTGAGGAGTTGAATAAGGAAAAGAGAAAAGCCATGATTGAGGCCCGAGATGCAAGGAAGAGGCCAATGAGTAAATAACTCCAAATTCAATCAAAAAGATCTAAAGAGACGAACCCTCGAATGACTGCTTCAGTTGGGTATTCACACCAAGATCGAGGTAATGCATATTCGGGCTCAAGAGTTCAAGCCACCTCGATGGCAAGCGTAGGCAATCCAAAGTCTAATAAACTGGAGTGTCCAAATTGTGGTTGACAACATACGGGAGAGTGTTGGGGAAATAACCGTAATTGCTACAAGTGTGGTTTACCCGACCATTTCATTCAGAACTATCTAGAGAGGGATGAGAATGATAGAAGACAAGAAGTAAGGGCAAGCAATGTATCTTCGAGGGGTGGGCCACAAAAGAACCCGGGACCTGGGACTACTAGTAAAGGTGCGCCTAGAGACTCTGCTGTGAGATCGGAGGGTTGAGCACCTACAAAGACTTATGCCATTCGCGCTCGAGAAGAGGCATCATCTCCAGATGTGATAACGGGTACTTTTTCTCTTCATGATATCTCTGTTGTTGCTTTGATTGATCCGGGGTCTACCCATTCTTATATTTGTATGAAATTGGTATCTAGTATGAGTATGGTGGTCGAGTCGACAGAATTTGTAGTAAAAGTGTCAAACCCGTTAGGCAAACATGTGCTAGTTGACAAGGTGTGTAGGAATTGTCCTTTGATAATTAGAGGTCACTGTTTTTCGACAAATCTCATGTTGTTGCTGTTTGATGAATTTGACCTGATTCTTGGTATGGATTGGTTGACTGCTCATAATGTTTTAGTAAACTGTGGTAGTAAGTTTATTGAATTGAGATGTGTAAATGGAGATGTCATTCGGGTTGAATCAGGTAAATCGGATAGTTCGCCTGTAGTGATTTCGTCTATGGTAGCTGAGAAATACTTGAGAAAAGGGTATGAATCCTATCTCACCTTCGTGTTGAATACTCAAGAATTAGATGTAAAGATTGAATTAGTACCTATGGTGTGTGAGTATCCGGATGTGTTTTTGGAAGAGTTACCCGGATTGCCTCCAGTTAGAGAGGTTGAGTTTGGTATAGAGTTAGTTTTGGGTACAGCACCTATTTCGGTTGCCCCGTATAGGATGGCACCGTTAGAGTTGAAAGAGTTAAAAGTTTAGTTACAAGAGTTAACGAACAAGGGTTTTGCAAGACCGAGCTATTCACCGTGGGGTGCTCCAGTACTTTTTGTGAAGAAGAAAGACAGATCGATGAGATTGTGTATAGACTACAGACAACTCAACAAGGTAACTGTGAAGAATAAGTATCCTTTGCCAAGAATAGATGACTTATTTGACCAACTGAAGGGAGCTATGGTGTTTTCTAAGATAGACCTGAGATCTGGCTATTATCAGTTGAGGGTTAATGAGCAAGATGTACCAAAAACTGCATTTCAAACGAGGTATGGCCATTATGAGTTTCTTGTCATGCCATTTGGCTTAACAAATGCTCTCGCGATTTTTATGGATCTAATGAACCGTATCTTCCGACCGTTTTTAGATAAGTTTGTAGTCATTTTTATTGACGACATACTAATTTATTCCCAGAATGAAAGTGAACATGCAGAACACCTGATAATTGTGTTGCAAACTTTAAGAGACAAGCAGTTGTATGCTAAATTCAGCAAGAGTGAGTTTTGGCTCCGAGAGGTCAGATTCTTAGGACACATTGTGTCGGGTAATGGCATTAGAGTTGATCCAAGTAAGATCTCAGCTATTGTGGAGTGGAAACCGCCGAGGAATGTGTTAGAGATTAGAAGCTTTTTGGGTTTAGCGGGGTACTACAAACAGTTCGTTAAAGGGTTTTCCATGATTGCTACACCGATGACGAGACTGTTGCATAAAGATGTTAAGTTTGAATGGACCGAGAAATGCCAACAGAGTTTTGAGAAACTGAAAGCTTTATTGACTGAAGCGCCTGTTTTAGTACAACCTGAGTCGGGGAAGAAGTTTGTGGTCTACAGTGATGCGTCATTAAATGGTCTTGGATGTGTGCTGATGCAAGAGGAAAATGTGATAGCTTATGCTTCGAGACAGCTAAAACCGCATGAGAAGAATTATCCGACTCACGATTTGGAGTTGGCTACTATTGTTTTTGCTTTAAAGATTTGGCGTCATTATTTGTATGGCGAGAAATGCTGAGTCTTCACCGATCACAAGTGTTTGAAATACTTGATGAATCAAAAAGATTTAAATTTGCGACAACGGCGATGGCTCGAAATACTGAATGATTATGAGCTAATAATCAATTACCACCCGAGAAAAGTGATTGTGGTTACAGATGCCTTAAGCAGGAAATCCCTGTATGCTTTGAGAGCCATGAGTACGAGCTTAGCATTGTCTGATGATGGTTCTATATTGACCGAGTTGAGGGCTAGACCATTATTTCTCCAGCAGATACGCGAAGCTCAAAAGAATGATAGTGAGATGCAAGTTAAGAGAGCTCAGTGCGAATCAGGGAATGACTCTGATTTTCGGGTTGGTTCAGATGATTGCTTGATGTTTCATGATAGAGTATGTGTACCAAAGGATGATGAGTTAATCCGAAAATTTTTACATGAAGCACACAGTGGTTGCTTGTCAGTACATCCAGACAACACAAAAATGTACAATGATTTGAAGAAGTTGTATTGGTGGCCGGGTATGAAAAGAGACATCTCCGAGTTTGTTATAAAATGTTTGATCTGTCAACAAGTGAAAGCCGAGCATCAAGTACCATCAGGATTACTTCAGCCAGTGATGGTTCCCAAGTGGAAGTGGGATCGAATCACAATGGATTTTGTAACGGGGTTACCTATGACTCCGAAAAAGAAAGATGTTGTGTGGGTTATTGTGGATAGATTAACGAAATCAGCTCACTTTATACCGGTGCGTGTGGATTACTCATTGGACAAGTTGGCTGAGTTATATATTGCAGAGGTTGTGAGATTACATGGAGTGCCTATATCCATTATCTCGGATAGAGATCCAAGATTTACTTCGAGGTTTTGGAAGAAGTTGCAGAAAGCCTTAGGTATAAGATTGAATTTTAGTACCGCGTTCCATCCTCAAACTGATGGCCGATCTGAAAGAATGATTCAAGTTCTCGAGGATATGCTCCGATGCTGTTTGTTAGAGTTCGAAGGTAGTTGGGAAAAATATCTGCCTTTGATTGAATTTGCTTACAACAATGATTATCGATCAGTATACGGATGGCACCGTCGTCTGAAGCTTTATATGGGACGCAAGTGTCGGACTCCCTTGTGTATTGGGTGAGCTTAGTGAGAAGCAAATTCACGGGGTTGATCTAGTTATAGAAACTGAAGAGAAAGTGAAAGTGATCCGTGATAGTCTAAAAGCTGCTTCAGATCGACAAAAGTCATACGCGGATGTAAAAATGAAAGAAGTCGAGTTTCAAGTGGGTGATAAAGTATTCCTAAAAGTATCCCCGTGGAAGAAAATATTGAGATTTGGTCGAAAGGACAAATTGAGTCCACGATTCATAGGGCCGTATGAGGTTATTGAAAGAATTGGGCCAGTACCTTACCGGTTGGCTTTGCCGGCAGAGTTAGAGAGAATACACAACGTGTTTCATGTGTCGATGTTGCGGCGATATCATTCCGATCCTTCGCATGTGATCCCTCCGACCGAAATTGAGATACGACCGGACATGACTTATGAAGAGGAACCAATTAAGATTTTGGCTCGAGAGGTTAAACAATTGAGGAACAAAAGTATAGCATTAGTAAAAGTGTTATGTCAAAAACATGGCGTAGAAGAGGCTACGTGGGAACCGAAAGAAGCCACGAGAGAACAGTACCCAAACCTTTTTACCGGTAAGATTTTTGGGGACGAAAATCTCTAAAGGGGGGAGAGTTGTAACAGCCCGATTTTTGGGCTAGTTGGAACAGTGGTTTTGGGACCACTAATCCGAGGTTGAAGAAAATTATTTTAATATTATTTTATGTGCTATGGCATAATTATAAGGATGCATGGAAATTTTGGTGCTTAATTTTTTAGCAATTTTATGCTTAATTGTGAAAAAGGACTAAATCGCATAAAGTGTGAAAGTTCTATTTTATAAGTTAGAGGTGTCTAATAGCCATAGAATATTAAATTGGAGGTCTTTAAAGTGCAATTAGGCCAATGAGAGGGTGTTGGCCGGCCATAGGGACAAGGGAGACAAGAGCATTAATTTTGGTCAAAAATTTGGTGAATTTAGGTGACTAAAAATGAATAAAATAAGATAAAATAAAGAAAAGGATATCATCTTTTTCACTTCTCTTCTTCCACCGATTTTTACACACAAAGAATGGTCTTGGGAGCTTGAAATTTCAGCAACTTATTCTCCTTGCTAATCAAGAAGAGCGCGGAAACAACCTTAACCGAGGAAAAGGCAAGGTTACGGACTAAACCGTCGATTAATACATTTTGCCCCAAGGTAAGTTTACGTGTAAATGGTACATCCTTAATATTTATGTTGTTACCTATTGATACATTGTATGAATGAGAAAAATTATTAGTGAGATTGATTAAAATTGATAGATAATGTGTAATTTCTCGTATGAACCTCGAAATAGAAATGTAAGGTGGAAAAATATCTGTAACTATTATTGGTGGGCTGTGTGCGATACCACCGTAATTATTATTGTTGGTGGGCTATGTGCGATAACAGCTTATTATTGATTAATGGTGGGCTGTGTGCGAAACCACCAGGTACGTAGTATTATTTCGAAGGGTTCATCGAGAAACTTGTCTAAGTAAATATTTCATGTGGCTTTGCGGTGATGAGTGTAGGGTATATGTGCAAGTAAATGTGAGCAATTGATCGCTGTGATTTGTCAAAGTTTTAAAATTTATAAAGAGAATGATCGAACCTGAAAACTAACTATGACAACGTTTTGAGGCAAGCGCACCTATCGAACAGTAGTATAGCTAAGGCAAGACCGAATTGTCGAAACCAAAGGAACTAAAAGTACTAATACTAACTTTCTTTTTATTATCTAGCTTAAAATAAAGAGAATTGTCATTTAATCTAAATTAACTAACTACTAAGCTAAAGACCCTAAGACAAAGAAGAATGAATTTGGGGAAATACTTGTGGGAAAGACCAATTGATTAAGACAATACCCGAGGCAATATCCACCTAGACTTCACTTGTTATCTAACACTGAACCAGACGATTTATTCACTTGACTTGTTTCGTAGGATTCCCTAAGTTATATTAATACCTCCATCGAGGCTACTAACGTCTAACCCTAGGTTGATTAATTAAAATCTCTTTCTAATTAAAACCCCTAGAATTGCATTAACTCGATCTATGGACTCCCATATTAGGTTTCACCCTAATCCGGCAAAATCTCATCACCCTATGTCTAGGCGTGCGATCAACTCCGCTTAATTATGCTAGATCTACTCTTAGGCAGGGACTTTTACTCCTCCACCTAAGCACATCAAACTTGAATCAATATCCCAAAAATATCAAAACAAGAATTAAGAACACATAATTAAGAACAAATCAAGTATTTATCATATAGTTCAGAAAACAATAACAAGATTCATCTTAGGTTTCATCCCCCTCAGGTATCTGAAGAGTTTAGTTCATAATGATAAAAGAAAACATCTCAGAAGAAAAGATAAAACAAAACATAAGAAAAACCCTAAAACCCCCTGAAGGAATTGAAGAGAGATCCTCCGTCTTGAGTACGACTCCGGCTTCTTGAGATGAATCAAGCGGCTTTCTTGAGTAAATTCCCACAAATCGCCCTCTTTGGCCTATTTGGACGCCCCCTGACAAAAGCCTTGGGCTCCCCCCTTTTAGGTCATACTTAGGGTGTTTATATAGGCTTCGGAATGTGTTACTTTGCCTCTAAGTATCCTAATCCGAATAAAATTTCTCTTTGCCACGGTAGGGACACGCCCTTGGCACACACCCGTGTAAGTCGTGGTCAGGCCATGTTCGAGTCCATTAATGAGGCACGGCCGTGTGGTCTTGGGCCCAGGCCATGTCGATTTCGTGATTTGGCCCATTTGGTCCGTTTTAAGCCTATTTCTCGTTCTTTTCATTCTCTGGTGCTTTCCTGAGTATAAAACATGAAAACAAAGGATTAAGAGCACCAAATTACATAATTCAAGGCTTAAATCATCCAAAAGCATGCTAAATGTGGGCTTAAAATATTTTACTATTGCGGTTTATCAAATACCCCCACACTTAAGCTTTTGCTTGTCCTCAAGCAAAATTCTCAACTTACAATTAAAACAAACTTCCTCGATAATATTCATCGATAGTGTTTCATCATAATTCATAGATAATTTATACATGGATAATTCAACTCAAAGAGTCCTAAAAATTCAAACAATCTAAGTCATACATTTTGTAGCATGAAAACATAGGTGTTTCCCCTCATCTAAATAATTACCTTTGATCCAAAATCGACAAGGATTGAAATCCTCACTAAAGATTCACTCAAATCACTCGAGGTGTTTAAGGTTCAGGAAAAAGCACTCATAAGTCAAACATGAAATGTTAATCCCATAGGCTTGCATGAAAATCAAATCTCCACCACTATAATATGATATGATACACAAATCAAAAGGTTTTTAATAGGGTTGTAATGGGGCTTGGTTAAAGGTGTGGATAAAAGCTAAATTAGAGGGTTAGAATCGAGACTGACCTGACAAATTACCTAACTAGAAACAACGAACTGATAGTAAATAATTATATCAATTGAAAACTCATAATACTAATAATAACACAAGCTTCTTCTAAAGATGTGAATTTAACTATTTTAAGCTCATAGAACATAAAACTAATAATGAATATACTTCGTCTTTTTTTTAAGAACAAATCAAGTACATAATAAAGGATAAATCTACTACTGAAATAAAGATCATAACTAGGCAACTGATCAAATCAAATCTCGATATAAGGGTAGTCAAGAGGAATGGTGATAACAAGTACAAAGGGTTTTGGGTTAATATTAGTGGGTGAGTCAATAAAAAGGGTTGTTAGGATCAAAGGGGTTCACTAGGGGTTAATTATGAAGGTAGGCTTTTTAGTGGAGTGAGTGGGTTAAAACCTAGGTGCCTTCATCATCTTTGTATGTCAAATCAAAGGTGTGGTCTCGACATGTATAATCGATGCAAGTTCTAGAATAATAAATCAATGTTGACACACTCATAATCAATAAAATGAGCAAGAAAAAGAATATATGCTCTAAAAGGCTCAAAATCTCACACAAATTATGGCTTTTTGATGTCAACCTAGTAAATTTCAAACTTCAAAGTAATATTCAAATTCAGGTCGACAACCTAGAATTTTTTTTCTGAAAAATAGACTTATCATGCTTGACTCTCTAGTATCTTAAAGTTTAATCATCAATGCACAATTATCAATGACTTAATCTAAAATATATCAATAAAAATCATAAATCATAGGAAATTTCATTGTAACAGTAATATGAGAAATTTTACTTAAGAACAAGATATAATTCAGGATTTGAGAATAATGCAAAAAGTTTGGCACTTTTTCACGATAAAATTCACCCCCACACTTAAGATGTACATTGTCCTCAATGTACAAAGATATATATGAACAATATTTTAAGAAAATCAAAAGAGAGGGAGAAGTGAAACTTCCTGAATTATGGATGAAATCCTTGGAGGATGATCAATGGTGAACATGAAGACTAGGCATAGGTGAAGGTGGTGGAGAATACTCCGGTGGTGTGTTCGTTCCTTGAGTGGCACCTTGAACCTTTTTTAAACTGCGAAGTCATCAGTAAAGTTTTTAGGGAGTTCTTATTTAATGGACATTTGTTATAGTTACTCGAGAGTTAAACAGCCAGAGATAAAAGAAATTAAATTATACTTAAAAATTTAAAGAGTTTAATAATAAAGGAAAATGAACTAAAATAAAAATAAATAAATAAAAATAAAAATAAAAATAAGAATAAAGAAAATAAAAAGGACTTAAAGGTTCTCATCATCGGAGTGATCTCGAGGTGGTGGTGGCGGCGATATGTGAAAAAGCTGATAATATCGACCACGGACGCCTCGCACGGCCGTGTAGATTTATCTCAGCCCGTGTTCTTTAGGCAGTTTCGACCACGACCGCATTGCACGATCGTGGCATTTAGTCGGAGCTCGTGTCTTGGGGAAAATTTTCGTCTTGTTTCTGTACAATATCTACCACGCCGATATGCATACTCGTGGTGTCCACACAGCCACGGCCACGCCCGTGTGCAAGGCCGTGTGGTATGGAAACCTACGCCTAAAAATTTGGTTAGTTTTTTTAGTCAGATGCTAAAATTCAAAAATATGGACGTTAGTGGGGTTAGTACTCGGGTTGCATCCCGAGAAGCGCTCGTTTAAAGTCTTGAGCTAGACTTACCTATCATTCGCATAATCATGGTGGTTTGAGGAGGTGAAAATCCTTTCTCATGCGATCAATTTAGTTATTGATATATAGTTTAAGTCGAGTAGTGTTTACCTTAAAAGTGCTGACTTTAGGATTAGTTACCTCGACTGTTCCATTTAGGAAGATTTTGAGTACCTGATCTCCTATCTTAATCTGGGTTGTCCCGTCGTTAAGTTTGTCGTGGAGTTGCCTCGTTTTTGATTCGTGTGCCTTTAGTTCCTCTTTGAAGTGTGTCTTCAACTCGTCTAGTCTATCGATCCGAAGCCTTCGTTCCTTATGATTTTTTTCTTTATTGACACGAGGTCTAGGATCTGGCTCGGTTGTGTAGTTTTGTGGTGTTTCCTGTACAAAAGGTTGAATCAAATGATTATTAATAGAATTTATGTTTTTACCTTGATTACTCGATGTCCTAGCCGAGTCAAGAGTGTGAAGAGTGATCATTTCGTCGCCTACACGAAGTGTGAGTTCACCGAATTGTTCCTCTGTGTGGTCTTTTATCATTGCATCGGGATATGGCACACGAGGTTGGTACTCTGTAATTGCCAGTTTTGGTATATCATGGCTCACCTCACCCTTACCTTTATCTGCTATGTTTTCTTGCCTTGGTTCTGGTTCATTTAACCCTTCATTATCGTAAATAGTTGTGGCTTGAATTTGCTCTTTAGGGCTAGTTTCAGTGTTGCTTGGCAAGCTTCCTTGTGGTCGTTTTGAGATCAGCTCAGCAAGCTGACCTGATTGATTCTTGATCTCTTGAAGTGATGCTTGCTGATTTTTGAGCATTGTTTCGTTGTTTTGAAGACGAGTTTCTGAGACTGCTATGAATTTTGTCAGCATATCCTCAAGGTTCGGCTTCTTTTCCCGTGGGTAGGTTTATTGTTGGAAGCCTAGAGGGGGTTGTTGTCTTTGATTACCTTGACCACCCCACGAGAAATTGGGATGGAACCTCCAATCTGTATTATAAGTGTCACTATAAAGATTATTTTGAGGTCTAGAATAGTTACCCATATAGTGAACTTGCTCGTTTTCAGCACTCGGGTTGTAAGGTGGATATTCTGTATTGCTCATCCCTCCTCCATTCATATTGCTCTGTATTATTGGGTGTACATGCAAGGAACCACATAAACCGTAAATTTTCTTACTTAAAAGCTCTACCTGGTTTGATAGCATGGTTACTGCATCGAGGTTGTAGACACTGGTGGCTTCAGTTGGCTTTGTCCTCATGAATTGCCACTGATAGTTATTCAGTGCCATGTCCTCTATAAACTAAAATTACCTGTCAAAAGCAAATAAAAGAAAAATTAGCAAAGTAAAATAATAAAAATAAAAATAAAAATAAATTGAGATAAAATGGCTAAAGTAATAAAAATTGAGTGTTCTTAATATTTTAGTTCCCCGGCAACGGCGCCAAAAAACTTGATCGCTGTGATTTGTCAAAGTTTTAAAATTTACAAAGAGAATGATCGAACCTAGAAACTAACTATGACAACAATTTGAGGCAAGCGCACCTATTGAACAGTAGTATAGTTAAGGCAAGACCGGATTGTCGAACCCAAAGGAACTAAAAGTACTAATACTAACTTTTTTTTTATTATCTAGCCTAAAATAAAGAGAATTGTCGTTTAATCTAAATTAACTAACTACTAAGCTAAAGACCCTAAGACAAAGAAGAATGAATTTGGGGAAATACTTGTGGGAAAGACCAATTGATTAAGACAATACCCGAGGAAGAATCCACCTAGACTTCACTTGTTATCTAACACTGAACTAGGCGATTTATTCACTTGACTTGTTCCGTAGGATTCCCTAAGTTATATTAATACCTCCATCGAGGCTACTAACGTCTAACCCTAGGTTGATTAATTGAAATCTCTTTCTAATTAAAACCCCTAGAATTGCATTAACTCGATCTATGGAATCCCACATTAGGTTTCACCCTAATCCGGCAAAATCTCGTCACCCTATGTCTAGGCGTGCGATCAACTCCGCTTAATTATGCTAGATCTACTCTTAGGCAGGGTCTTTTGCTCCTCTACCTAAGCACATCAAACTTGAATCAATATCTCGGAAATATCAAAACAAGAATTAAGAACACATAATTAAGAACAAATCAAGTATTTATCATATAGTTCAGAAAACAATAACAAGATTCATCTTAGGTTTCATCCCCCTCAGGTATCTGAGGAGTTTAGTTCATAATGATAAAAGAAAACATCTCAGAAGAAAAGATAAAACAAAACATAAGAAAACCCTAAAACCCCCTGAAGGAATTGAAGAGAGATCCTCCGTCTTGAGTACGACTCCGACTTCTTGAGATGAATCAACTGGCTTTCTTCGAGTAAATTCCCACAAATCTGCCCTCTTTGGCCTAGCTGGACGCACCCTGACAAAAGCCTTGGGCTCCCGTCGACTCCCCCTTTTAGGTCATATTTAGGGTGTTTATATAGGCTTCGGAATGTGTTACTTCGCCTCTAAGTATCCTAATCCGAATAAAATTTCTCTTTAGCACGGCAGGGACACGCCCTTGGCACACGCCCGTGTAAGTCGTGGTCAGGCCGTGTTCGAGTCCATTAATGAGGCACGGCCGTGTGGTCTTGGGCCCAGGCCGTGTTGATTTTGTGATTTGGCCCATTTGGTCCATTTTAAGCCCGTTTCTCATTTTTTTCATTCTCCGGTGCTTTCCTGAGTATAAAACATGAAAACAAAGGATTAAGAGCACCAAATTACATAATTCAAGGCTTAAATCATCCAAAAGAATGCTAAATGTGGGCTTAAAATATGTTACTATTGCGGTTTATCAGCAATATATATGTTATATGGTTGGAATGTGGTAAGAGATGAGATGAGTAAGCATGATTATGAAAATGTAAATTGTTCTTACATAATATACAATGGTTGTAGTTGCTTGCATATGGTATGATGCATATTGTTTACATGTAGACTTACTAAGCTTAAAGCTTACTCCCTTTCTTTTCCCTTGTTTTATAGTGTCAAAGAGCCAGCTCGGGATACGAAGATAATCAGAAGATCACCCGCACTATCAGCATATCTCGGTATAGTTAGACTTAGCATTTTGAGTATGGTATGTATAGGGACTAGACTTAGTGAAATGTCTTGTTGTTTTGGCCAAGTGTGTTGGCTCTTTTAAAGATGAACTCTTTTGTATATAGCCATAGTTGATGGCTCATTATTATTAATATATGAGAAGATGAGGTTATTCATAAATGTGTATGATGCATGATTGGGTTGCTTGGTTAATGGTTGAATATGATTTATGTTGTATGAGTTAGGGTGATAAAAGAGCTTGGCAAATAGCCTTGTTCTTGTCCACACGGGTAGGCATACGGGCGTGTGTCTAGGCCGTGTGTGACACACGGTCAGCCTTATGGGTGTGGGAATAGGCTGTGTGTCCCCTGCATGTTAGTGATACAAGTCAGTGTCGACCACGGGCCAGACACACGGGCGTGTGACAGGCCATGTGATGTAAGTCAGTGTCGACCACGGGTTGAGCACACGGGCGTGTCGAGGCCGTGTGATGGACATGGGCCCAGGACAAGGGCTTGTGTCTGACCGTGTGAAAACCCCTGTAGGTTTGAATTGAGAATTAGTTCCACACGGGTGTGGAACATGGGCGTGTGATATGTCACACGGGCGTGTCCCTTCCTCCACACGGGCGTGTGGACTGTTTAGAGAAAATTTTCTAAGGTCTTCCAGAGAGCTTCAAAAGAGCTCGATTTGATCCCGAACCATTCCTAGACCGTGAATTAAGCCTCGTAGGCTTGCTTAGGAGGTGTTTGTAAGAGTTTTGAATTGGGAAAGAAAGGTCGAGTTTCTAAATTGCATGATTGATTACGTGTAAGCTTAGTAATGCCTCGTACCCTGTTCCAGCGTTGAATACGAGTAAGGGGTGTTACACACCCAAAAGATCGTAGCATATGGCTCCCTAATCAGTAGATTAAACGGACCCGGTGAGTGCGGCCCCATCCACCGGCAATCCTAATTATAACTGGATGTCCTCCAATGTGATAGTACACTCTCCGCATGGAAGATGGAATGTGTGCGTCTCCGGTCTCCACCTCTCTATTAACGTGCTAATGAGTTTCGGGTCCAACTTGCACCCCCGGCCTATAGTCGCCGAGTGCCAAAAACCCATTTCCCTCAAGTAATTTTCTATCAACGGTGATGACGGACCAGACATATTACGAATATAACATTGTAACACTTGATCTACAAACTGTTATAAAAAATTATAAAATACAAATTAATTCAAATTACATAAATGGAAAAAATATTAAATAATATTCAAAATTTAAAATAAATGAGAAAAATATTAAATAATATTCAAAATTTAAAATAAACTGTTACCATTTTCATTTGTTCGACGGAGATATGTTTATGATCGAGACGAATTAACCCCCCGGCCATTGCTAACATGATTAAATATTTTTGAAATTATAAAAAAATACTAATTTAGAAAAAAAATTAAAGTAAATAACTAATTATAAAGAGCTTTGAGAAATTTAATGAGAAATTTGAGAGCTTTAGGGAGAAATTGTAGAGATTTTTTGCTAAATTGTAAAGAAAATATGTGTGAAATAATAGGAGGGGGATTTTATACTTTTTTTTAACCGTTGGACCCCCCCAACGGTAAAAAAAATAGCCGTTGGGGTTCAAAATTTGCCAGCAAAGCGCCCCCCCAAGGGAACGTTTTTTTCCATGTCAGCAAAACACGCTGACGTGGAAGCGTTTTGATGACGTGGCAAAAAACGCTCCCTTAGGGGCGTGCTTTGCTGGCAATTTCCCCTTAAACGCGGCCACGTAGGCACGTTTTGCAAAAAGTTGCCCTTTCCGGTAAATAATGGTGTAATCGGCCCATTACCGTAAATATGCTTGGAAATGGGCCTTTTTAGGTAATTTAGTCTATTTATTCATTTGCAATTGGACGTAATTTATTAGTAGGTTATTGAGATGACCATTAGAAAATTGTTCATGTAATTCAAAGATTTTATATATTTGTAGGGAATTGTCTAAAGAGTAATTCATGTAACAAATAAGTACAAACTATGATTTAAGTTTAAGACCCTTACAAGGTTGCTACATCACTATGATACTTCAAACTAGATCACTCTCCCTCTAAAACTTCTCTCCTAAAAGCTTAGAGGTAAGCAAATAAACACAAGTTTACTTACAATTTTGCACTCAAAGAAATAGTTCTTAATTGAACAAATAAAGTATTCTCTATTTCCTGCATCTAACTTAAACAAGTCAGTCAATACATAAGAATTAAAAGGATTGCCAAAATAAAATCAGTTACAATCACTAATTTCTCTAAAATAGTTACTTGAAAAGATTTTCAATGAAAAGTGTATTGACAAATATCTTATTCTCTTTAAACTCCTTTGAAGATCAAATGTTCTATTTAAGGGGAACTTTGATTGTATTGAAATTTTGAATCTGATCATTACTTGACTTGATCCATCCACATAAAGTCTTTACTAATGAGCAGCTAACAATCTTCAAAAATCAACAATTAATGGTCCAAACAATTTTTCTCAAAATATGCCAATCAAACACTGAAAGTTATAATGTTATACCAACTTTCCTTAAGTTGAAACAAGCGTTGTAGCTAGTGGTTATGACTGGAACTAATAATATCCCCTTTTGGTATTTTTAAACAAAAACTTAGAAGCATATCAAGCAAGGATAACAAATTCAATACCCCCTTAATCCATACACTCAACTATTAATTTAAATCATGGAATAAACTATTAATGTAAGATATTAGAGCATTGATAATTAAAATGCAATGAATTAGTAATATTATAGTAAAGTTGAGGAAATATTATAACATGCTAAGGACACGCCATCATAAAGAAACATGTTCAAATATTATCAGTATCTCAACATGAAATATTCCAAAAAAAAAAAAAAACTTCATCAATAAAAAACAATAACTATCAGTAGACTAGCAATAATAACCAACCAACTTCAACTTTCCCCCATTTTTATTCAAAAATGTAAAAAAAAAAAATTACTCCTATTAAGCAATTAGATCCATCTTATATCATTGAGCTCTAGTCCTCTACTATTGGAGTATCTTCAATTAATTCTCATAATGCTGAATGCTTTTGTAAAGGCAGGCCAACTCCTAATTCAAATGCTCTACGTGTAACGCCCCTAACCCCTATATCCGTCACCGTATTAGGGTTACGAGGTATTACCGATCTAAACTCAACCCAGAATAGGCATTAATGTACATATATTATACTTCTTTAGTACAAGTTTGAATCGAATGAACTTTCAGCGCATAATTATTGAATGCCTAATTCTTTATCAGACCTACTTCAATCATATCACATTGCATCAAAGATGAACAAACTTCATTAATAATCATATCATACACACTTGCACATAGTTACATTTCAAACATATACCCATCATTTATTCTATTAAAAGTAGAAACCAACTAACATGCATCACAACTAAACTACATATTTTTAATATACATCAAGATTGAAATATACAAATATTTCATGCATAATATTCGCTATTCTTATGGTCATAACCGAATGTATCATAGGTAACAATGTACTTTCATAAGATGCTTTAAACATTAACTTACATATCACTAATCCATATAAGTAAATTCACATAAAAGGCATTTTTAAGCAAATAGCAAAGTTACTATTCATTTGGTCATAAAATATAAAAGCCCAATATGCACATGTTTATAAACATTTTACCAAAACGAATTATCTAATGCCAAAACCAATATACATATATGCCAAAACCTTGCTTATCCGAATCTAGGGTACACCAAATTTTATACCAATGGCCGAAAGCATCCATACATATCAATAATCACATCTCTTATAATTAACATAGCCAAATTTTAAAGTTTGATACATATCTTACCTTAACCCAAACATATAAATCAATCTTCATACATATACATATACATGTTATGTTCGAATATACACAACCCACAGACATAACCTACATTGCCATTCATACCAATCATGTAAGTATACCTACTTTATCCTACAAATACCATGACCGAATATTCACAACTATGATTAACTCGATTCATTTAATTCTCATATCCAAATACCAAACATAACACATTAAGATATATAACCAAAATAAGTTAATACCATAGCCGAATCTGTATAAAACCATGATACCATAATTTAGCCATTTTCGCATGGCATTATGCATATACACACCATTCAAAATCAACACAAAATTGACATAGCCTATACATGCCATAATTTTCAAAAGAAGTACAACTTATAAGGTACCAAAGTTAGTTGATAGTGTGATAGACTTGACGATGATCCCCAAGCTCTAAACCGGGCTTCAAAACCTAATAAACAACACAACAACCACATAGAGTAAGCTATCATAGCTTAGTAAGTTATAAGCTATTACAAAACAATGTATTAAACATTATAATAGACAACTCACACATTTTATAACCCATAATGCCGAATACTCAAACATTTCATATTAGGTTTCACCTTGAACTATAAACCATTTTCTCATCTCAAAACCAATTTATAAGCAAATAAATACATTACATTTCATTAATTTCATATGCAAATATTACTTATCGAATTTGTACTTAATTTTAAAACCATCATGAATCACATACCTGATCATTTTATTTTGTTTAACACATTTCACTAATCGATATTCTTGGAGGATCCGCAAACCCGCACACTCGATGCCAAACCATGTAACGTATCGCACACTTAGTGCCGTCACCTTAACATATCGCACACATAGTGCCAAATATTTGTAATGTATCGCACACTTAGTGCCATTACATTAATATTCAGCACACTTAGTGCCAAATGACCGATTTCGCACACACAGTGCTCGGTGTTTAGATTCGCACACTTAGTGCTTTACTTGAACCAGTTAATTCACCTCAGTAACCACATATTTACATTCAATTTAGCTTATTACATCTATATTTCAACATCACATTCAGCTATACTAAATATATACAAATATACATAACATTTGGCCAAATTCATCTCTTAAATCATTATCTCACATAGCTATATCACTAACATATACGTATACTTCACATTCAACTAAATTCATCTCCTAACCAATATTTCATTCGGCATTATCATATTGTACATATTTACCTCTATTAAATACATGTACATCATTATAGATAAAAATTCAATTCAACCCAATTGCTTAAAAACTTACCTCAAATATCGACAGACTTTGTTTTCCGACTATTCAATTAACTTCTCCTTTCCCCAATCCAATCCCGATCCTTTTTGTTCTTGATCTAAATCAATTTCAAATTAAGCTCATTCAACATATTTTCATTCAATTTAGTCCAAAAACACAAAATCAGGCAAATTACAATTTTACCCCTGACATTTTACACTTTTTGCAATTTAGTCCCCATTGCACAAAACACAAAATACTCAAAATTTGACCACACTTCTTTAGGGCCGAATCTTCATCATCTTACTACAAGCTCATACAATTCCTTTATTTCGTAATTTGACCCCATCAATTTTCAAATTTCACAATTTAATCCTATTTAACATTTCTACCAAAAATGTCTTAATTAAACTTAACAATCCAACATCCTATATTTATTTTCCATCTCTAAACATCAATTTCATCAAGCTATCACAATGACATTTCATGAAATCATCATCAAATTCGAAAATTCCAACTTGGGCTAGCTAGTATTCAAAGCAACGATTTCAAAAACGTAAAAATTATCAAAAACTGAACTCAAATTCATACCTTAATTGATCATGCAAAGGCTGAAAGTTTCAAAGCTCAAGCTCTTTCTTTTCTTCTCTAGTTTCGGCAATGGTGAAAATAAAATGATAGAAATGATGTTCATCCACTTAGTTATGTTTTATTATTATTAGAACATTATAACTTATCAAATTTACCAAAATTCAATTAATAAAATAATTTAATAACTCATTTACTATTACATGCAAATCATGACCGGCCACTATGTCCATTCTATGGTCAAATTGCTACTTTAAACCTCCAATTTATAAAGACATCATCAATTCAGTACTTACACATTTAACCACCAAATTTTCTTTTTACGCGATTAAGCCCCTTTTCACAATTAAGCACTAAAACGATCAAATTTTAATACGAAAGTTTCACACACACCAATTCACACATAATGAGCATAGAAAATAATATTAAAATATATTTTCGACTCAGATTCATGGTCCCGAAACCACCGTTCCAATTAGGGTCGAAATAAGGCTGTTACAACTCTCCCCCTTAAGGATTTTCGTCCTCGAAAATCTTACCGGTGAATAGGTTAGGATAACGTTCTTTCATTGAATCCTCAAGCTCCCAAGTTGCTTCCTCGACCCCGTGCTTATGCCACAGTACTTTCACCAACGAAATTTTCTTATTACGAAACTCTTTCATTTCGCGAGCCAAAATACGAATCGATTCTTCCTCATAGGTCAAATCAGACTGAATCTCATTTTCTGACGGACTAATCACATGAGAAGGATCGGATCTATATCGTTGAAGCATCGAAACATGGAAAACATTATGGATCTTTTCTAACTCAGGTGGCAACATCAACCTGTATGCAACCGGCTCGATACGCTCAATAATCTCGTACGGCCCAATAAAACTCGGACTCAACTTACCCTTGCGACCAAATCTAAGTATTTTCTTCCACGGTGAGACTTTCAAAAATACTCGGTCACTAATCTGAAACTCTATGTCTTTACGTTTCAAATCCGCATATGATTTCTGCCGATCTGACGCTGCTTTCAAACTTTCGCGGATCACTTTTACTTTCTGTTCAGTCTCTTTAATTAGATCAACCTCGTGTATCTTGCTTTCACTTAGCTCAGTCCAATACAAAGGTGTACGGCATTTAAGACCGTACAAAGCTTCATAAGGTGCCATTTTGATACTCGATTGAAAACTATTATTGTACGCAAATTCAATCAAAGATAAGTATCGTTCCCACGTACCCTCGAACTCGAGAACACAACATCTCAACATATCCTCAAGTATTTGAATAATTCTCTAGGATTGACCATCCGTTTGAGGGTGGAAAGCGGTGCTAAAATGCAATTTAGTACCTAATGCATCTTGCAGTTTCTTCCAAAACCGTGATGTAAACCTCGGATCTTTATCCGTAACAATAGAAATAGGTACTCCATGTAATCGTACGATTTGAGAAATATACAATTCAGCTAGCTTATCGAGCGAGTAATCTATACGGACCGGAATAAAGTGAGCTGACTTAGTCAATCTATCAACAATAACCCAGATTGCATCTTTCTTGCTCGGTGTCAATGGTAACCCAGATACGAAATCCATCGTGACTCGATCCCATTTCCATTCGGGTATCATAATCGACTGAAGTAATCCCGATGGCACTTGATGCTCGGCTTTTACTTGCTGACATATCAAACATTTCGACACGAAATCTAAAATATCTCATTTCATACCGTGCCACCAGTAATGCTGTTTCAAATCATTATACATCTTCGTGCTACCCGGGTGAATAGACAATCTACTATTATGAGCTTCATTACAAATCATTCGAATCAACTCAGGATCCTTTGGTACACATATTTGGTTTCTAAACCGCAAACATCCCTCAGCATCAATTTGAAATTCTGAGTCAGCATTCGAACCACAATGATTCCTTTTTGCCATCAAATTATCATCACCCCTTTGAGCTTTGCAAATCTGTTGAAAAAATAACGATCTTACTTTAAATTCTGCTATAATTGCACCATTGTCAGTCATTGCCATATCTGCGTTCATCGCGCGCAAAGTAAACAGTGATTTTCAGCTTAATGCATCGGCAACCACATTAGCCTTCCCCGGGTGATAATCAATCACAAGCTCGTAGTCTTTTAATAATTCCAACCACCGTCGTTGTCTCAGATTCAAATCCTTCTGAGTCATTAAGTACTTTAAACTTTTGTGATCGGAATAAACATGACATTTTTCACCAAACAGATAGTGGCGCCATATCTTCAGAGCAAAATCTATAGCGGCTAATTCGAGATCGTGCGTCGGATAATTCTTTTCATGCGGCTTTAACTGTCTCGAGGCGTAGGCTACAACCTTACCCTCCTGCATCAAAACACATCCCAAACCATTCAAGGATGCATCACTGAAGATAACAAACTCTTTACCCGACTCTGGCTGAACTAGCACTAGAGCTTCAGTCAACAAAGTTTTCAGCCGATCAAAACTCTTCTGGCACTCCTCTGTCCACTCGAATTTAACATCTTTTTGAAGTAGCTTTGTCATCGGAGTTGCAATCATCGAGAAACCTTTCACGAAGCGTCTATAATAACCGGCAAGTCCCAAAAAGCTCTGAACTTCAGTAATATTCCGCGGGGGTCTCCAATCAAGTACAGCCGAAATCTTACTCGGATCAACCCGAATACCTGATGCTGAAACAACATGCCCCAAAAAGCTAACTTCGCATAACCAGAACTCACATTTACTAAATTTTGCGTACAACTTCTTATCACGCAAAATATGTAACACAAGTCTCAAATGTTCGGCATGCTCAGTTTCGTTGCGCGAATAGATCAGAATGTCATCTATAAACACAACTACAAACCGATCCAAATACTGTCTGAATACCCGATTCATCAAATCCATGAAAATAGTAGGGGCGTTAGTGAGTCCGAACGGCATCACCAAAAACTCGTAATGGCCGTATCTCGCCCGTAGCGATCTTTGGCACATCGTAATCTCGACTGCATGAATCGATAATAACTCGATCTCAAATCTATCTTTGAAAACACTGAAGCCCCTTTCAGCTGATCGAATAGATCATCAATGCACGGCAATGGGTATTTATTCTTTATGGTCACTTTATTAAGCTGTCGATAGTCGATGCACATCCTCAAAGTTCCATCTTTCTTCCTCAAAAATAACACTGGCGCACCCCAGGGAGAAAAACTCAGTCGAGCGAAACCTCTATCTGTCAACTCTTGCAACTGGGCTTTCAACTCTTTTAATTCTGTCGGTGCCATTCTATACGGAGCTATCGAGATCGGGGTCATCCCTGGTACTAATTCAATACCAAACTCTACCTCCCGAACAGGTAGCAATCCTGGCAATTCTTCCGGAAACACATCCGGATACTCACATACAACAGGTACAGATTCAATCTTCTTTTCGGTCACTTTATTTTCAATCACATAAGAAAGGTAAGCTTCGCAACCCTTTCTCATATACTTTCGAGCCAAAGTCGAAGATATCACTGCTGGTAGCCCATTTAAATCTGCAGTTTCAATCTGAATTATCTCATTATTCTGGCACCGCAGATCGATAGTCTTTCGTCTGCAATTCACTACGACATTGTGCACAGTTAACCAATCCATACCGAGGATGATATCGAACTCATCAAATAGTAGTAATATCAAATTAGCCGGAAAACATGAATCTCGAATCATCAAAGGGCAATTCTTGCACATCTTATCAACTAGCACACACCGGCCCAGGGGGTTCGAAACCCGAATCACAAATTCAGTAGACTTAATAGGTAAAGTCTTACTGAATACTAATGTTTCACACACATAGGATTGAGTTGAACCGGGATCAATCAAAGCAATTACACTAGTATTAAAGAGAGTAAATATATCAGTGATAACATCTGAAGATGAAGCCTCCTCTCGGGCACGAATGGCATAAGCTCTAGCTGGCACACGAGCCTCTGATCGAATGGCTGTATCCGAAGTCCCTCTTTGAGTGCCGCTCCTACCTCCCACATTTCGGGGTGGTCTACCTCTAGCTGCGGTACCGCTCGGTCTTGCACTCTGAGCATTATCCTTCTCAGCTAACTCCGGGCAATCCCGAATGAAGTGATCCTGCGAACCACACTTGTAGCAAGCTCAGTTGTTGGACTTGCCCCAACATTCACCAAAATGTCGCCTACCACACTGTTGACACTTGGGCTTATTCAGTCGAGTATTGCCAACACTAGCAATCGAGGTAGCTTGTGAACTCACTGGTGGTCGCTCTCGTATAGAAATCCCAGCATTAGTCTTAGATCGGTTACTGTCATTTCGGAACTTCTTTGATGTCATCTGAGAAGTTTTACTTGCTGATCTCTTGTAAAAATCTCTAGCTTCGAATTCAGCTTTTCTTTTCTCTTTTCCGAGCTCTTCGGCCTTGCAAGCTCGCTCGACAAGTACTACGAACTCCTTTATTTCAAGTATGCCGACAAGCAATTGTATGTCTTCGTTCAGCCCCTCCTCGAATCTTTTACACATAGCATCCTCGGTTGCAACACACTCTCGGGCATAACAGCTGATTCTCAGAAACTCACGCTCATAATCAGATACAGTCATATGACCCTGTTTTAATTCGAGAAACTCTTTGTCTTTCTGATCAATGGATCGCTGACTGATATACTTTTTGCGAAACTCCGTCTGAAAAAAATCCTAAGTGACCCGTTCTTTCGGAACAACCGAAACCAAAGTGTTCCACCAATAGTAGGCAGAATCCCGTAATAAGGATATAGCACATTTCAAGCACTCTTGGTGTACAAGATAGTTCATCAAAGACGCGAATAGTATTATCGAGCCAAAATTCAGCACGCCAAAGCATCGTCGAGAGTCGTGGCTCTAAACTCTTCAGATTCGTACTTTTTGATTTTATCAACAGGAGGCTTATTTAACCTCTCACGATTAACAATCGGAGGTACCACAGGTGGAGTATTTGGATTCGGGGGTTGTTGAACAGCCGAATTGGTCCGGATTTATTGGTTAAACCAATCATTCATTATACTAAAGAAGGCTTGCTTAGCCCCCTCATTTTGATTACTCGTAGCTGGTCGAGATTCAACCGGAGTGGTCCCTTACGCGGGAGTAGGCACCACACTCTCGACATCATCAGCTACAACCGGCTCAGGATCAGGATCCATTTACTATATAAAAAGAGAAAACATGTTTCATTGTCAGAAGCCATCACACTATCATAATAAAGATATTTATGGCATGTATAGTTAGACTCGCACGCGCTACGTTAGTCCGAGAACCAACTAAACCGTAGCTCTGATACCAATCAAATGAATAGCCCCTAACCCTTATATCCGTCGCCGAATTAGGGTTACGAGGTATTACCGATCTAAACTCAACCCAGAATAGGCATTAATGTACATATATTATACTTTTTTAGTACAAGTTTGAATCAAATGAACTTTCAGCGCATAATTATTGAATGCCTAATTCTTTATCAGACCTACTTCAATCATATCACATTGCATCAAAGATGAAAAAACTTCATTAATAATCATATCATACACACTTGTACACAATTACATTTCAAACATATAACCATCATTTATTCTATTAAAAGTAGAAACCAACTAACATGCATCACAACTAAACTACATATTTTTAATATACATCAAGATTGAAATATACAAATATTTCATGCATAATATTTGCTATTCTTATGGTCATAACCGAATGTATCATAGGTAACAATGTACTTTCATAAGATGCTTTAAACATTAACTTATATATCACTAATCCATATAAGTAAATTCACATAAAAGGCATTTTTAAGTAAATAGCAAAGTTACTATTCATTTGGTCATAAAATATAAAAGCCCAATATGCACATGTTTATAAACATTTTACCAAAACGAATTACCTAATGCCAAAACCAATATACATATATGTCAAAACCTTGCTTATCTGAATCTAGGGTACACCAAATTTTATACCAATGGCCGAAAGCATCCATACATATCAATAATCACATCTCTTATAATTAACATAGCCAAATTTTAAAGTTTGATACATATCTTACCTTAACCCAAACATATAAATAAATCTTCATACATATACATATACATGTTATGTTCGAATATACACAACCCAAAGACATAACCTACATTGCCATTCATACCAATCATGTAAGTATACCTACTTTATCCTACAAATACCATGACCGAATATTCACAACTATGATTAACTCGATTCATTTAATTCTCATATCCAAATACCAAACATAACACATTAAGATATAAAACCAAAATAAGTTAATACCATAGTCGAATCTGTATAAAACCATGATACCATAATTTAGCCATTTTCGCATGGCATTATGCATATATACACCATTCAAAATCAACTCAAAAGTGACATAGCCTATACATGCCATAATTTTCAAAAGAAGTACAACTTATAAGGTACCAAAGTTAGTTGATAGTGTGATAGACTTGACGATGATCCCCGAGCTCTAAACCGGGCTTCAAAACCTAATAAACAACACAACAACCACATAGAATAAGCTATCATAGCTTAGTAAGTTATAAGCTATTACAAAACAATGTATTAAACATTATAATAGACGACTCACACATTTTATAACCCATAATGCCGAATACTCAAACATTTCATATTAGGTTTCACCTTGAACTATAAACCATTTTCTCATCTCAAAACCAATTTATAAGCAAATAAATACATCACATTTCATTAATTTCATATGCAAATATTACTTACCGAATTTGTACTTAATTTTCAAACCATCATGAATCACATACCTGATCATTTTATTTTGTTTAACACATTTCACTAATCGATATTCTTGGAGGATCCGCAAACCCGCACACTCGATGCCAAACCATGTAACGTATCGCACACTTAGTGCCGTCACCTTAACATATCGCACACATAGTGCCAAATATTTGTAATGTATCTCACACTTAGTGCCATTACATTAATATTCCGCACACTTAGTGCCAAATGACCGATTTCGCACACACAGTGCTCGGTGTTTAGATTCGCACACTTAGTGCTTTACTTGAACCAGTTAATTCACTTCAGTAACCACATATTTACATTCAATTTAGCTTATTACATCTATATTTCAACATCACATTCGGATATATTAAATATATAGAAATATACATCACATTTGGCCAAATTCATCTCTTAAATCATTATCTCACATAGCTATATCACTAACATATACGTATACTTCACATTCAACTAAATTCATCTCCTAACCAATATTTCATTCGACATTATCATATTGTACATATTTACCTATATTAAATACATGTACATCATTATAGATAAAAATTCAATTCAACCCAATTGCTTAAAAACTTACCTCGAATATCGACGGACTTTGTTTTCTAACTATTCAATTAACTTCTCCTTTCCCCAATCCAATCCCGATCCTTTTTGTTCTTGATCTAAATCAATTTCAAATTAAGCTCATTCAACATATTTTTCATTCAATTTAGTCCAAAAACACAAAATCAGGAAGATTACAATTTTACCCCTGACATTTTACACTTTTTGCAATTTAGTCCCCATTGCACAAAACACAAAATACTCAAAATTTGACCACAATTCTTTAGGGCCGAATCTTCATCATCTTACTACAAGCTCATACAATTCCTTTATTTCACAATTTGACCCCATCAATTTTCAAATTTCACAATTTAATCCTATTTAACATTTCTACCAAAAATGTCTTAATTAAACTTAACAATCCAACATCCTATATTTATTTTCCATCACTAAACATCAATTTCATCAAGCTATCACAATGACATTTCATGAAATCATCATCAAATTCGAAAATTCCAACTTGGGCTAGCTAGTATTCAAAGCAACGATTTCAAAAACGTAAAAATTATCAAAAATCGAACTCAAATTCATACCTTAATTGATCATGCAAAGGCCGAAAGTTTCAAAGCTCAAGCTCTTTCTTTTCTTCTCTAGTTTCGGCAATGGTGAAAATAAAATGATAGAAATGATGTTCATCCACTTAGTTATGTTTTATTATTATTAAAACATTATAATTTATCAAATTTACCAAAATTCAATTAATAAAATAATTTAATAACTCATTTACTATTACATGCAAATCATGACCGGCCACTATGTCCATTCTATGGTCAAATTGCTACTTTAAACCTCCAATTTATAAAGACATCATCAATTCAGTACTTACACATTTAACCACCAAATTTTCTTTTTACGCGATTAAGCCCTTTTTCACAATTAAGCACTAAAACAATCAAATTTTAATACAAAATTTTCACACACACCAATTCACAGATAATGAGCATAGAAAACAATATTAAAATATTTTTCTGACTCGAATTCATGGTCCCGAAACCACCATTCTGATTAGGGTCAAAATCGGGCTGTTACACTACGACTTATCTTGAGCAACACTTGTTGGCCTAGAAGATTTTGAGTTAGTTGCAATTAGGTCTGGCACTGGCTTATCAATCTCAATATCTTCATCGGGAATAATTTCCTCTATAATGGGTTTTCCATTCTTCTACTTGGAAGTATAGTTCAACTTAGATGGTAGGGCCTCGTAGACCTCATCTTTTCCAACTATTTGTGACATTTGCTTCACTAGAATCTAGAATATGAGAAAGGGAAAAAGACAATGCTAACGTTGTATTCATGATCTTTGCATGCTCAGTAGTTTCATAAAATATCATCTAACCAAGATCAAATGAGGTAAAAGAAACAACATTATGGAGAAAAATAGCCATCTTCTTTGTGACTACATTCCTTTGGTCATTAGGAAGCCAATTTCTTGTTACTATGGTTTGGAGTACAACATAGGTTGGCTTAAGCTCGGATGCTTTAAAATCTTGACATTTAGGTTATGTAGTCCTCACTTTATTGGTCAATTGGGCAGTAAGATCATCATAGTCAACATGGGTCTCATCATCATCCATTCCTTAATGATGTAAGAAGTCACTTATGGATTTTGGACTAAATATGAAGTAGTGATTTCACACAAAAGCTTGCATATTTTGCTAATGATTTGAGTATTTGATAGATTTATGCGAATTGACATAAAATTTTAGGACAATATTTTTAACAAATGATTTAACTTACCCAATAGAGAATAATAGTTGATTCTACTCCAAGAAAACATCGCTCTTATTCTTGTAAAATTGTTTTTCTTCTATATTTTTTTCAAGGACAAGACCTTTCTGAGCCACTAGTTTCAACCTTTTAGCACAAGCATGGTTGATGAATTTCTTCTTTGGCTAAGGTGGCTCTAGTTGTGTATCTTATGCAACCTTTTTAAAAAAATCTCAGACGCTTGCATCTTTCATCCTTTTATTCATTTTCTTGGAGGATGATGACTCAAAAGGTCATTTAGAGCGATGTTTCCCAACTAGTGCAACTAAAATATTAATAGGCACATAATCTTCCAAGTCTGTATCTTCCGAGATGATCTATAGGATCTTTATTTTCCTTTATGTTCTTTTCTTTTTGTGATTTTTTAGTATGAATGGTTCTTTATCCTTTCTAGCATCCTTATTATCTACATAAATAGACTCAATCTCCCAAGTCATTGAGGCTTTAGTGCTTCAGCGAGATACAAGACTAGTTGTAACCAAGGTTATCAATACCTCAGGATATTTTTCATTGTCATCCTCTTCTTCTGTGTCTTAAAAAAATCAATAATTGGTTGAACTTCAATATTGGCCTCATTAAGTGTTAGGATTTTTTTTTCCTTTAGTGTAGTAATTTCATCATATTAGATAAATTACTAAAATGATCAAAGTGGTTATTCATGGAAATAAAAAAAATGTTATTCATCATCTTTAAGCTAGACTATCCTCGACGGTTTTTGCAAGTAAAAAAATGTATAAGCAAATATTGGATCACTAGTTACCTAAGGTTTTATGTAACACCCGTATTACTAATAACCCGAAAATTGGAGATAATTGGAGGGCTAAATTAAAAGAGGCCGCAAGTTGGCGGCCTCTATTGAAAGAAACAAGAAAGCTAGAAATTGAATTGGACATAGTTTATGACCAATCCTGGTTCGGTTAGAATGGAACCAGCCAACTCCATTATGGGAGACATAATGATTGAGGATGCATGGTTCTCAAAAGTTGGAAGTAGCGCGGGAAAGGCTATAAATAGCAAGGAATGGCTTCCCAAGGATGATTTTCTTCCCAACTTAGTCTCATTCTCTCTTCTTCATCATCTTCTTTGGTTGTTTTAGAGAAGAGGAGGCCATGGAAGGTTCTGCATGGAGCAAGCTTCATAAGGATTAAGATGGAAAATTAGGGAAACCGGCAAGTGGATAAGGTTCTTAACCCTTCTCTGTACGTAAAAGATAAGGAAATAAAGTTATGGATTCCAGAACCATTGACCGCATCCGGATATACCAACGTCTAAAGTAGAAATCCTACACAAAATATGTTAAAAAAGCAGTGTCTGCAAGTATACGGGTCAGGTTGTAATATAGTTACAATGAAGTAGGTGAGAACTCTAAGGATCATGCTCACGGCAGGCGAGCACTAAACTAATCCTAAACTAAACAAAATTAATATAGTACTAGCCTCCCTTGGGTACGATGTAACACCCTATACCCGGCTCTCCCGTCGAACCTGAATATTAGGATGTCACACCACCGTCACAAAAAATACGCAACACAAATGATCTTATTATTAAGAAAACATCTTCCATTTTAGTATTTATAAATTTTTTTTAAGTCATACATTTTCTGATCATAATCAAAACATGCTAAACATTCATCCAGGAAACTTAAAACAAGAGCTACACATGCTTTTTGTAACATCCTGAAATTCGGGATTTTATAATTTAATTCACATCATGCGTTAGGCTAGTTAAGAATGTTAATTGTGTATGCTTAGGGGTTCTAATAAGGCTCGGGGTTGAGTTGGGCCTTAACAAAATTTTTGTGTTTAAGCGCTTTAAGGAGAGAAGGTAAGTGGCATCAAGACTTAAGGAAATAAGTGTGCATTTTGCTAGCACAAGGAGTCTATTGGTAAAAGTGGAAAGTGGTGTGTGGAGTGTACTAATGGTCTGAGGTTCGAATCCCATCTATTGCAAATTTTGGATTTATTTTTGTGTTCCTATTCCAAGTGTTGGCCATGGATCTAATTATGGTATGGGAGACTTTTTATTTATTTATGGAAAGATGGCTAAGAAATAAGGGAAGGAGGAAAACAAGGGAAAATGAAGGAAAGAATTAAAGGAAAGGAGCAAGAAGGGGGATATGTTGGCCGAATGTTTGGAAGGTGCTTGGGATAGAATTTTGGTCAACATTCATCCTTTTGGCAAAAGTGATACACGGTTTTGGGAGGGGGACTTGGTAGCCGAATTTCCTATAGGCATTTGGCAAATTTTGGTGCATGAAAGGCTTGTTTCTTTTTAGAAATTTTTGGTGTTTCTTTTCCAATTCTTTCCCTTTGCTTGCCGAAATTCTAAAGCCATTTGTTCACCTCATTTTCTCTTGTTTTTGGCTGAAACACTCTAGCCATTATTCATCTTGTTCCCTTGTTGTGTCATAACCCTCAATCCATCTTTGTTCAATTTTCTTTTGTTGCTGAAACACTCATCTCATTTTGATCATCTTCTCCTTGGTGTTAGCCGAACTCCCTAACACTTCTTTTCCATCTCTTTTTATCTTTTCTCACCATTTATTTTATTTTCTCTCTTTTTCATTTGTCAATAATATTTGAAGGCCGAACCTTCCTTGTCCTTTTCTCTCCATTAGCCGAATCGATAAGTGATTCCATTTCATTCTTTTCATTTTCTTTTCTCCCTAGCCGAATGTGTGTCTATTAACATTCGGATGTTTCACTTTTGTTCAAAACCGAAATACCATTCTCTCATAATCCTTCATATTGTGATCATCTTCTAATGTAGTGTTATAGTGGGAAAGCCGAATCTTATACCTTTGTCTCATCCGCAGCCATAAGTCCAATCGGTGGAAGTTGGATCTATTATTGTCAAGGTAAGGGATTTCTTCAAGGTTCATTTTGATATATCTCATCTCTTGGTTATTCCGTTAAAACGAATCGATGGATTTGACTAATCATTTATTTTAGGGACTATATCGTTCGTTCTTATTCACTTGTTGATTCCACAGAAATAATGGTAAGTCGAATCCTATCCCTAAACAACTACTTGCACTCATCATAGTATCTTTCTAACCGAGACTTTTTCAATGAAGGCAAGTGGTAACGATTTGAAAGGAAAAGCGTTAGGAGAACAAAAAAGGAGTGGATTTGCAATTCCTACTCCTAAGTTCAAACGAAGGGCGGTATCGGCAGTTCGGAATTTTCCACCGGGTTGTGGACTATCATCCGGTTAAAATATACAAATCGTGGTCATTCACGATACTAAGGGTAAGCGTTTTATTAGATCGTCTTATTTAGATATTAGATTAATAAAATCTCGTTTACTGGTTAATCGAGTGTAATGGTGATCTAGGTGCCGACGATCAAGAAGGTTTAATCCTTACCGTAATTAGGTGTGTAATCTCATACCGAAATCCCGTAGATTTGTGATTCGATGTCAAGTTGGAAAATAGATCGTTATTATTTACAAGGTTAGAAATTGTAATATGGCATAGATCGAGTAACTTGCTTAAATTACATTATTTCTAAAATCTGTTAAAATCGGTACAAAATTTGTGAAATTTACCAAAATGCCCCTATGGGCCGATTTACCAAAATGCCCCTATGGGCCGATTTACTAAAATGCCCCTATAGGCTAATTTACCAAAATGCCCCTATAGGACGATTTACTAAAATGCCCCTATGGGCCGATAATGCCTTAGTGGACCGAATTATTATTGCTTTAATGGGCCGATTCTCTGCAATAAATTACTGGATTAATGGTTGTTAATTATATGTGAACACTTTATTATGTATGTTGCATTTCCATATCTTGCATGGGATGGGAAAAAAATGTATAGAGAGCGATGTAGCTTTGGTGGCATTGCCACAAAATGTCCATTATTATGCTTACATATGATTTGGTGGCATGGCCACAATAAAAATATATGATAGTAGCTTATTTGCAAATTTTGGTGTGAGCGGCGGGGTGGGTTGACTTGATCCCCACAGGTGTGATTGGCTGGTCGGGGGTGTGATGGATGGATGGGTTGGGCTGCATACATGTCATTTTAAATACTACTATGTAAATGGGCTTAGGCCCAAGTTATTGCCATATGGATTCAGGCCCAGTGGATGACGGTAAAGGGATTATGCATCGAGTTCTAGTAACTCACCCCTTTTTCCTTAACCCTTGCAGGTAATGCTCAGTGATGTGGACTTGGGCCATGGATGACTCGGTGGAGGCCATACTTTAGAAATGGTGTTTTCAAACTTAGTAAATTCCTTTTTCGTTTATTTTCGTTACTTTTACTATATTGGGTTAAAGTTGTAATAAGGCCTCTGGGATTTTAAGTTTGGATTTTATGTTTGACTATTTATTTTCTATCACGGTTTGATTTAAACGGGGATTTTTCTGAAAATCATAAACAACGGTTTTCATAAAATTTATCAACAAACGGATTTCATAACAAATATGTTCGAATAATTTAACTTGGAATTTCCTTCGAAATATCAATATTATTTTCAAAAATTACGGATTTAAAAGATCACTAATTCAATTATCGATTCTTCAATTAACCTTTCATGAATTGTAGTATTTCTATCAAATATTTCTGATCAAAATTTGTTTTCTTAAACTAAATTCTAATCTTTATTAAGAAGCACAAGTTCTTTACTCGTTTTCTTTATGTGACATGTCAGATTCGGTCATACCGCATAGGCCAGGTTTTGGGTGTTACATTTTATGGTATCAGAGCCCGGTTGCAAAACTCGGTTGTGGTTTGGGTTCAAAAGCGATTTCCAAAGCTGTTTAATATTTTAAATTATAAATGCATGATCTAAAGGAAGTATGGCACCACGGGTATCCGACACCAAGTCAAGTAAGTTTATGTTTTTCATTTTATGATTATTGTGGTATGACTGTAGAAATACTCTAAAACTTTTAGCTTATGGAGCTGAAACTATAGTGATTGAGACCTTTGGATACGTTTTGCGAAAATGACTTTACTTCCTATACTTCATAAAACATTATTTAATAAACATTGAATAATATACTGATTCATGAGACTTGTAATCAGATTAAATCGATTTAGTAAACATGAGCACTAGAGGATGTAGACGCGGTAGACGTGGCCGTGGTAGAGGCCGAGGTTCTAGAGTTGTATCTGAGGCATCGGGACATATGCCAGAAATGGACGCCTCTGCGTCACCAATGACTGAAGCTGGGTCGCATGATCGAATGAGAGATGATGACGCTCTGTCACAAGTGATGTTGCGAGTCCTAGAAAGGGTTACTGGGGCGAGAACTGGGTCGACAGCTCGTGGGTCGATTTTAGAGCGACTCAGATCGAATGGGGCCGAAGTCTTTAGGGGTATTTCGGGTGTAGCCCCAAGTGTAGCGGAGTACTGGCTTAAGGCAGTGGAGCGGATTATGGACGATCTGGATTGCACAGCTGAGCAGAAACTGAAAGGGGTTGTGTCATTGCTGAGAGATGAGGCGTATCAGTGGTGGCTCACTGTTCGGGAAGGCACTTAGGCTGATCGCATTACCTGGGATTTCTTTAAGACAGCATTCCAGGGAAAATATGTCGGGGCTAGTTATGTGGATGCCAGAAGGAAGAAATTCCTGAATATGGTATAAGAAGGTAGGTGCGTGGAAGCTTACGAGGCGGAGTTTCTGCGTCTGAGCCGGTATGCCCGGGGTATGGTGCCGACTGATCATGAACGCTATGTGCATTTTGAGGATGGATTGCGTGATGAGTTGCGGGTACTGATAGCCCCACAGAAGGAGAGGAATTTTGCCACACTGGTGGAAAAAGCTAAGATTGCTGAAGAAGTAAAGCATTCGAAACGGAAAAATCGAGACAAGGATAGGGGCAGGAACAAGAGAGACTCAGGTATTTGAGTCTGCTAGAGGATTTTAGAAAAGGCCCAGGAATGAGGAGCCAGTTCGAGTGAGAGTTCCAGCTGCTACCAATCAGTCACACCCTTGTGTGGATTGTGGGAAACTTCATTTGGGTGAATGCTGGAAGAGAACTGGTGGTTGTTTCAGATGCGGAATCAAGGACCATCGGTTTAGGGATTGCCCTCAAAGCTTTGATCAAACTCGGGCAGTTCATATGATTTGCGTAGCGATAGGAGGTGCTCGGCTGACCCACCAGAGAGGTCGTGGGCGGTCGAGGTGGTAATGGTGTAGGGGCGAGGTCAAGGTGCACTGCCGGGTAGAGTCACCGTGCGCAGGGTATCTGAGGCGAGACAGCCAGGGTTGGTCTATGCGGTCAGGCGTCGAGAGGATGGCGATGCATCGGATGCCATAACCGGTACATTCTTCATATCTGATGTACCTTTTATCGCTTTGATAGACATTGGATCCACCCATTCGTATGTTGCATGTGCTGTGTCTAGGACTTTGAATATTAGATCTGAGATTATTGCTAGAGAAACAACTGTAATTAGTCCTTTAGGATAGTCGGTGATAGTAAATAAGTTGTTTAGAGATACGCCCTTAGAAGTTCATGGGGAAGTATTTCTGGTAGATTTGATGGAAGCTGCTGCGTTCGGGAGTTTGATCTTATATTGGGCATGGGTGGTGGTTAAGCATCATGCAAATTTATTTGTCAGGCGCAGCGAGATGGTATTAAGAACTTCAGAGGATAAGGAAGTGATGATGATAGGTGAAAGAAGAAACTATCTCATCTAATGTGGTATACGCTTTAAAGCGAGAAAAGTTGGTGCGAAAAGGGGTGTGGAGCGTTCTTAGCCTTTATCGGTGCTTTGGAGGCCAAAGAGTTGTCGATTGAGAGTGTTAGAACGGTGAAAGAGTTTTGACGCGTCTTTCAGGAGCTTCGAGATTGCCTCCGAATCGAGAAGTGGAATTTGGCATTGAGTCATTTGCCGAGAGCGGCTCCAGTGTCTATTGCTCCTTACAGAATGGCGCCGAAGAAGTTAGCGGAGCTTAAAGCTCAAATTCAGGAGTTGTTGGATCGCGGATTTATTCGACCAAGTGTGTCACCGTGGGGAGCACCAGTTTTGTTCGTTAAAAAAAAAGGATGGGTCGATGCGTATGTGCATCGACTATAGACAATTGAATAAGTTGACGATCAAGAATAAGTACCCGTTATCAAGGATCGATGATCTGTTCGATCAGCTGCATGGAGCTTCGATTTTCTCAAAGATAGATTTGAGATCGGGATATCACCAGCTTAAGGTCAAGGAGGCGGATATTCACAAGACTACGTTTCGAACTCGTTATGGGCATTACGAGTTCTTAGTGATGCCGTTCGGGTTGACTAATGCACCAGCTGCATTTATGGACATGATGAACCGAGTCTTCCAACCCTACCTAGACCGATTTGTGGTTGTTTTCATAGATGACATCCTGGTGTACTCAAAGACTGAAGAAGAGCATGATTCGCATCTACGGGTTGTATTGCAGATTTTAAAGGAGAAGCAGCTATATGCCAAATTCAGTAAGTGTGAATTTTGGCTGAGAGAGGTGACCTTTTTGGGACATGTTGTGTCTGCCGAAAGAATTAGAGTTGATCCCAGAAGGTCGAGGTCGTGTTGGATGGAAGCCACCAGAAGTCGATGGCGAAATTCGAGTTTTTAGGTTTGGTTTGGGTATTACTGAGCGTTTCGTTGAGGGGTTTTCGTTGATTGCTGCACCCATAACTAAGCTATTGCGTAAGGTAGTACCATTTGTGTGGTCAGATAAGCAGCAAGAGAGCTTTGAGAAATTAAAGAAGATTACGCGAAGCGCGTATTGATTCAACTTTGATTTGGTAAGGAGTTTATCGTTTATTATGATGCGTCACACACGGGCTTGGGTTGTGTGCTGATGCAAGAGGGAAAAGTGGTGGCTTATGCATCTCATCAATTAAGGCCGCATGAGATAAATTATCCCACTCATGATTTGGAGTTAGCTGAAGTGGTGTTTGCTCTGAAGATTTGGAGACACTATCTGTACGGGGAGAAGTCGATTATCTATACGGATCATAAGAGTTTGAAGTACCTCCTTACCAAGAAGGAGTTGAACTTAAGACAGCGAAGGTGGATAGAACTATTTAAAGATTATGACTTCTCAATCGAGTATCATCCAGGAAAAGCTAACGTAGTGGCAGATGCATTGAGTCGTAAGGTGATATCGGATTTGAGAGCAATGTTTGCTCATCTCAGCCTTTATGAAGATGGTAGTCTGTTAGTCGAAATTCAGGTGAAGCCTGCATGGGTAAATCAGATTAAGGAAAAGCAGTTGTCAGATGAAAGACTGAGTTCTCGTCTTCAACAAGTGGAAGGTGGTGAGATAGGGGATTTTGGGTTGAATAGTGATGGAGTATTGTGTTTCTGCGGAAGAGTTTGTATGCCCGAGGATTGAGTGAGGCAAATGATTCTGTGTGAGGCGCATAGTAGCCCATATGCTATGCACCCCGGGGGAAATAAGATGTACTGAGATCTCCATGAGCAGTATTGGTGGCCAGGGTTAAAATGGGAGGTTACCGACTTCGTGAGCAAGTGCTTGACATGTCAGCAGGTGAAGGCGGAACATCAAGCTGCCGTCGGGGTTGCTACAACGAGTTAAAATTCCATTATGGAAATGGGAAAGGATAACGATGGACTTTGTTAGTGGGTTACCCTTAACGCCTACTAAGAAAGATTCGATGCAGGTCATAGTGGATCGGTTAACGAAGACCTGCTCATTTCCTACCGGTTCGTGCATTATTCATTGCGCGAAGTTAGCCAAGTTGTATGCGAAGTCGTGAGGTTACATGGGGTACCGGTGTCTATCATATCGCACGGGGATCCTAGGTTTACATCACGGTTTTGGAAGGCTCTGCATGAAGCTTTGGAAACAAGACTAAATTTCAGCATGGCGTTTCACCCGCAGACTGATGGCCAGTCGGAAAGAGTAATCCAAATTCTAGAAGACATGCTAAGAGGCTGTATGATCGATTTCAGGGGTAGTTGGGAAGATTTCCTACCATTGGAAGAGTTTGCACACAACAACAGCTATCAATCCAGTATCTAGATGGCACCCTACGAGGCATTGTATGGTCGTAGGTGTCGTACTCCTACTTGTTGGACTGAGCTAGGGGAGCGACAGTTATTGGGTCCTGAGTTGGTCTCGGTGACGGAAGAAAAAGTTAAGGTAATTCGGGCCCAGTTAAAAGAAGCTTCGGGCAGACAGAAATTATACGCGAACCTGAAGCGTAAGGAGATAGAGTTATTAGTGGGAGATCAGGTCTTTTTGAAGGTCTCACCTTGAGAAAAGATCTTAAGATTTGGACGGAAGGGCAAGTTAAGCCCTAGGTTCATCGGACCATACCGTGTACTGAAGCGTGTTGGGCCAGTGGCTTATCAGCTGGAGTTACCTCCAGAGTTAAGTCAGATACATAGTGTATTTCATGTCTCGATGTTAAGGCGTTATCGCTGGGACCCATCTCACATCGTACTAGTGGAGGAAGTTGAGATAAGACCTGACTTGTCTTTTGAAGAGGAGCCAGTACAGATTTTAGATCAGGATATTAAGGTGCTAAGAAGGAAGTCGGTTCCGTTAGTCAAAGTATTATGGCGTAATCACGAGTCAGAGGAAGCTACATGGGAGCCAGAGGACACTATCCGGCAGTAATATCATCATCTCTTTTAATCAGGTAAATTTCGAGGCCGAAATTTCTTTAAGGGGGTAGAATTGTAACATCCTAAAATTTGGGATTTTATAATTTACTTCACATCATGCGTTAGGCTAGTTAAGAATGTTAATTGTGTATGTTTAGGGGTTCTAATAAGGCTCGGGGTTGAGTTGGGCCTTAACAAAAATTTTGTGTTTAAGCACTTTAAGGAGAGAAGGTAAGTGGCATCAAGACTTAAGGAAATAAGTGTGCATTTTGCTAGCACAAGGAGTCTATTGGTAAAAGTGGAAAGTGCCGTGTGGAGTGTACTAATGGTCTGAGGTTCGAATCCCATCTATTGCAAATTTTGGATTTATTTTTGTGTTCCTATTCCAAGTGTTGGCCATGGCTCTAATTATGGTATGGGAGACTTTTTTTATTTATGGAAAGATGGCTAAGAAATAAGGGAAGGAGGAAAATAAGGGAAAAGGAAGGAAATAATTAAAGGAAATGAGCAAGAAGGGGGATATGTTGGCCGAATGTTTGGAAGGTGCTTGGGATAGAATTTTGGTCAACATTCATCCTTTTGGCAAAAGTGATACACGGTTTTGGGAGGGGGACTTGGTAGCCGAATTTCCTATAGGCATTTGGCAAATTTTGGTGCATGAAAGGCTTGTTTCTTTTTAGAAATTTTTGGTGTTTCTTTTCCAATTCTTTCCCTTTGCTTGCCGAAATTCTAAAGCCATTTGTTCACCTCATTTTCTCTTATTTTTGGCCGAAACACTCTAGCCATTGTTCATCTTGTTCCCTTGTTGTGACATAACCCTCAATCCATCTTTGTTCAATCTTCCTTTGTTGCCGAAACACTCACCTCATTTTGATCATCTTCTCCTTGGTGTTAGCCGAACTCCCTAACACTTCTTTTCCATCTCTTTTTCTCTTTTCTCACCATTTATTTTATTTTCTCTCTTTTTCATTTGTCAATAATATTTGAAGGCCGAACCTTCCTTGTCCTTTTCTCTCCATTAGCCGAATCGGTAAGTGATTCCATTTTATTCTTTTCATTTTCTTTTCTCCCTAGCCGAATGTGTGTCTATTAACATTCGAATGTTTCACGTTTGTTCAAAACCGAAATACCATTCTCTCATAATCCTTCATATTGTGATCATCTTCTAATGTAGTGTTATAGTGGGAAAGCCGAATCTTATACCTTTGTCTCATCCGTAGCCATAAGTCCAATTGGTGGAAGTTGGATCTATTATTGTCAAGGTAAGGGATTTCTTCAAGGTTCATTTCGATATATCTCAACGCTTGGTTATTCCGTTAAAACGAATCGATGGATTTGACTAATCGTTTATTTTAGGGACTATATCCTTCGTTCTTATTCACTTGTTGATCCCACGGAAATAGTGGTAAGTCGAATCCTATCCCTAAACAACTACTTGCACTCATCATAGTATCTTTCTAACCGAGACTTTTTCAATGGAGGTAAGTGGTAACGATTTGAAAGGAAAAGCTTTAGGAGAACACAAAAGGAGTGGATTTGCAATTCCTGCTCCTAAGTTCAAACGAAGGGCGATATCGGTAGGTCGGGATTTTCCACCGGGTTGTGGAACATCATCTGGAGAAAATAGACAAATAGTGGTCGTTCATGATACTAAGGGTAAGCGTTTCATTAGATCGTCTGATTTAGATATTAGATTAATAAAATCTCGTTTATTGGTTAATCGAGTGTAATGGTGATCTAGGTGCCGACGATCAAGAAGGTTTAATCCTTACCGTAATCAGGTGTGTAATCTCACACCGAAATCCCGTAGATTTGTGATTCGATGTCAAGTTGGAAAATAGATCGTTATTATTTACAAGGCTAGAAATTGTAATATGGCATAGATCGAGTAACTTTCTTAAATTACATTATTTCTAAAATCTGTTAAAATCGGTACAAAATTTGTAAAATTTACCAAAATGCCCCTATGGGCCAATTTACCAAAATGTCCTTATGGGCCGATTTACCAAAATGCCCATATGGGCCGATTTACCAAAATGCCCCTATGGGCCGATAATGCCTTAGTGGACCGAATTATTATTGCTTTAATGGCCCAATTCTCTGCAATAAATTACTGGATTAAAGGTTGTTAATTATATGTGAACACTTTATTATGTATGTTGCATTTCCATATCTTGCATGGGATGGGAAAAATGTAAAACCCCAAACCTGGCCCCAAGCGTCATGACCGGATCCGGAGCGTGTCATGAAAGATCACGCTCATTTGTAAATACTAGAGAAACTTTCTTTCTTTTTGAGACCGCAAGTTCAGTTGATCATTTGAAACCTCAGTGTTTGCATATTTAATTTAGAATCTGCCTTTTTATGAAGTTAGAAAACGCTTGTTGTTACTTTAACTAGAGGTGCTGTTCAATGTCGTTGTAAATCGTAGGTTAGGCTCTTGGAAAACTGCATTTTTAGATTTTCTAAGAAAGCGTCATACCAATTAATTCGTATAATAAAGCGTTTAAAATCAACCCAAAATATTAGTTACTTGTTACTATTTGAAAAAAAACCACTTGTTACGTTTTAGAAATCATTCATTTACAAATGTTGACATGTCATCTAAACCATGAGTTTAAGCGTTTAAGAAAAGATACCCAAATTAAAGTAGTAGTGGCCTTATTACAACATCAAAATCCCAATTTTAAGCAAATAAGTCTAAAGAGGAGGAAAGTGAAATTTTACTAAACATTCAGTGCATGGCCACCTCAAAGTCGATCCCAGCCCATGTCCGCTGAACTAAGAATTTCCTGCAACATTTAAGTAGAGGGGTTAGTCAAGAAGAACTCAGTGTGCAATTACTCATCATTCACCATAGTTGGGCCTCGGCCCTTACAAATCACTTGGGCAAAGCCCATACAGAATCAGACTGTGCCTTGGCCCATTTAGCAGAGAATAGCAAATAATCAGGAAGTAATGCATTATGATGCAAATCCCAACCCAACCTAGTTTCCATCCGCTACACACCACCCTTACCTGCCAATCACACCAATAGGGATTTCTACAATCAACCCTCACCGCTACACACCATCGATGGCAGTCATGCTGCAGTTAGCTGCTCATCATCAAATTGTGATAGAGTCACCAGACTGAAATGGCATGGCCAACAAAATAGAGTGTGGCAGAGCCACCAGATCAGATTGTGGCAAAAGCCACCAGAACAGATTGTGACATAGTCACCAGATACACTTCCCTTTTCAATATCATATCATATACCCATCCATTATACGAACATGAACTCATGGTGTAAGAATGCAACAGATATCGACATGTATATCAGATGATCAGAGTGTACATATAATCATGTCAGCATAATTGCATATATAACATAAGCGAAATCACTAAACACGATGTCACGATTTTACCCTCCTTGGGCAAGAGCAGCATATGTCGAAGTTTCGACATTCAATAAAGCATATATATATATTTATATATTCAAGTAAAACGACAGGAAAAATGAGTGAGAATTACACACCTGCAAACACTGAGAACTAGGCTATCAATCTCGCTAACAACCTCACTCACAGGGATCACAGTGATCTGCCTGTCCCTCTCCGAAGCCGGCCCACAACCCGGTGGAAAGTCACGTACCGTCGATGCCGCACGTTTTTTAAACTTAGGGGTAGGGCCTACGAGTCCAACCCCCTCCTTTGCTTGGCTGGTATTCGATTCCATGAAAAGATCTTAATCAGAAGACCGGGTTAAGGCACTGAAGCAGTTGAAATAAGAAGATATGCTCAAATGAAGAGGTTTCTTACCTAGATCGCGTAAATCGAGAGCTTGAGGCTTGGATTAAGAAATGGTGAGTCCCACTATTCCCTCCTATATTCGGCTAAGACACCCAAAGTGCTACACAGTTAACGCCTCGATTAAACCATCAACAAGAGAAAAGCAAGAATCGAAAGAGAAAAAGAATACTTACCGCAACAAGAAAACCGATTGAGAGGGTTAAGAGAAAAGAGTGACGGCAATCCACTGAAACAAGAGCGAATGAAGAGGTTTAAACACACCAGAGAGATTCGGCCAACAGGAACAACAAGAACAAACTCTGAGAGAAGGAAGATGGAATAAGTTTCGGCTTTGAATAGAGATAAAGGGAAGATATAAAAAGAAATGGACTAGGAAAATTCGGCCTTAGAAGAAATAGAGAAGAAGTTGAAGCAACAAATGTTTCGGCTTTGAAGATACAAATGAGAGAAAATGATGAAATGGAGAGGGTGATAGGAGGGTTCGGCTAAGGGGTTATGAAATGCAAAATGAGTATGAACAAAAGAAAAGAGAGAGAGAGAGAGAGAGAGAGAGAGAGAGAGAGAGAGAGTTGGGGATTCGGGTTTTGGTTGAAAGGAGAAAGAATGCCAAAAGAGAATAAGGGTTGATTTGCTAACCCTCAACTCAAAGTGACCTATGGAGAAAACGGCACACACCCACACACATACCTCAAAACCAAAAGTGCACCAAAAATGAAAGAAATTCCCCCAAGACCACTTTCGACACAAGCACCATGCTTTGCCCCCAAAATCGAAAGCTTCCCCCCTTCAACCAAGGCACATTCGGTCAACAACTCCTAACCAGCCACCCACTCCTTGATCATCTCCTACTTTCACTCTCATCCCCCCATTTGAATTGATTTGAAAGATTCAAATCCACCTTTCACTCTTGTATAATAATTTAAAATATTTGAATTAGTCCACTCCCACTCTTCAAGGTCCCTAGCCGAATCCAACACCTCTCATCCTGACGCTAAAAAGAATTCCCAAAAAGCAACCTATGCGACTCGAACCTGCTCCCTCACTGCTCCCCTGTGGCGTCATCTCCCCCTGCTTCCTAAGTGGCGTCTTCTTGCCAGATTACCACTCCTTGTCTTGTGTCAACAAACACAAACTATAATCCTTAAAACCTGCCCCAGCTAGCAATCCCTTAAAGTGCCAAAAAAATAAACTTTTCACCAAGGCTTCGACTTAACCCCGAGCCTTCCCGGGGCCCCTAAACATAACAAATTAATAAATATAGCATACCAAACACACAGAACATGGCAAATGCAAAGCCCCTAATTCTCGGATGTTACAGCTCTACCCCCCTTAAAGAAATTTTGGCCTCGAAATTACCTGGTCAAAAGAGATGAGGGTGTTGCTGATGCATGACATCCTCTAGTTCCCACGTCGCCTCTTCCACACCGTGATTTCGCCACAAGACTTTGACCAACGGGACTGATTTCCTTCTCAACATCTTAACGTCTCGATCCACGATCTGCACTGGTTCCTCTTCAAAGGACAGGTCTGGTCTTACTTCAATCTCCTCCACTGGCACAATATGAGTCGGATCTGAACGATAGCGCCTCAACATTGAAACATGGAACACATCATGTATCTGTTTCAATTATGAAGGTAACTCAAGCTGATACGCCACTGGTCCCACACGTTTTAATACCCGATAAGGCCCGATGAACCTGGGACTTAGCTTACCCTTTCGTCCAAACCTCATAACCTTCTTCCAAGGTGAGACTTTCAGGAAGACTTGATCACCCACTGCAAATTCTACATCCTTACGCTTCAGGTTCGCGTAGGATTTCTGTCTATCAGACGCCCCCTTCAATCGAGTTCGAATTAACTTAACTTTCTCCTCTGTCTCTGAAACCAATTCTGGACCCAACATCCGACGCTCACCCAACTCTGTCTAGCAAGTAGGAGTACGACACTTTCGCCCATACAACGCTTCATAGGGTGCCATCTGAATACTAGACTGGTAGCTGTTGTTGTATGCGAATTCTGCCAAAGGTAAAAACTCTTCCCAACTACCCCTAAAATCAATGACACAACCTCTCAACATATCTTCCAAGATCTGAATTACCCTTTCAGACTGACCATCAGACTGTGGATGAAAAGCTGTGCTGAAGTCTAGTCTTGTACCCAATGCCTGATGCAGCGCCTTCCAAAACCGTGACGTAAACCTAGGGTCTCTATCCGATATGATGGATACTGGTACCCCGTGCAACCTTACAATCTCTGCCACATATAGTTTAGCCAGCTTATGCAAAGAATAGTCGACACGAACAGGTATGAAATGGGTGGACTTCGTCAACCGATCAACAATCACCCAAATCGAATCTTTCTTAGTAGGCGTAAGAGGTAGCCCACTAACAAAATCCATCGTGATTCTCTCCCATTTCCACTTTGGAATCTTCACCGGCTGTAATAACCCTGAAGGCAACTGATGTTTCGCTTTCACCTGCTGACATGTTAAGCATTTACCCACAAATTCGGTAATCTCCCGCTTCAAACCAGGCCACCAAAACTGCTCTCGCAGATCCCGATACATTTTATTCCCACCAGGATGCATAGCGTAGGGACTACTATGTGCCTCCTGAAGAATCATCTGTCTTAACCCAGCATCCTTCGGCATGCAAACCCTCTTATGGAAACACAGGACCCCATCACTGTTCAAACCAAAATCCTCTACCCCACCATTCTGTACCTGCAGACGTTGAGCACACAAGACATCATCCAATAACTGCTTATCTTTGATCCGACCAACCCACGTCGGCTTTACTTGAAGTTCAGCTAGCACACTCCCATCATCATACAAGCTGAGATGGGAAAACATCGCCCTCAAATCCGATATCACTTTCTGACTTAACGCATCTGCTACCATGTTAGCTTTACCCGGATGGTATTCGATCGAGCAGTCGTAATCTTTTAATAGTTCAATCCACCTTCGCTGTCTTAAATTCAACTCCTTCTGGGTAAGGAGGTATTTTAAGCTCTTGTGGTCAGTGTAAATGATAGACTTCTCCCCATACAGGTAGTGTCTCTAGATCTTCAGAGCGAACACTACCGCAACCAACTCCAGATCATGCGTAGGATAGTTCAACTCATGCGGTCTTAACTGCCGAGACGCATACGCAACCACCTTCCCGTCTTGCATTAACACACACCCTAATCCCGTGTGTGAAGCATCACAATACACCACAAACTCTTTCCCAACTTCAGGCTGAATTAAAACTGGAGACTCTGTTAAGATCCTCTTCAACTTCTCAAAGCTTTCCTGTTGCTTGTCAGTCCAAACAAATGCTACCCCTTTCCGCAACAATTTAGTTAAGGGTGCCGCAATCAAGGAGAATCCCTCAACAACCCTTCTATAGTACCCAACTAACCCAAGAAAACTTCAAATTTCTGCCATAGACTTAGGCGGTTTCCAGCCCAACACAGCTTCAATTTTCCGGGGATCAACCCTAATTCCCTCTGCAGATACAACATGACCCAAAAAGGTAACTTCTTTCAACCAAAATTCACACTTACTGAATTTGACGTACAGCTCCTTCTCTCTCAAAATTTGCAAAACCACCCGAAGATGCGAATCATGCTCCTCTTCTATCTTGGAGTATACCAGAATGTCGTCTATGAACACCACAACAAACCAGTCCAGATAGGGTTGGAACACTCGGTTCGTCACGTCCATAAACGCCGCTGGTGCATTCGTCAGCCCAAATGGCATCACCAAGAACTCGTAGTGACCATAACGAGTTCTAAAGGCTGTCTTATGAATATCCGCTTCATTGACCTTAAGTTGATGATAACCTGACCTCAAATCTATCTTCGAGAAAATTGAAGCCCCCTTAAGTTGATCGAACAAATCGTCAATCCTCGGCAGCGGGTATTTGTTCTTGATGGTCAACTTATTCAACTGACGGTAGTCAATGCACATACGCATCGACCCGTCCTTCTTCTTCACGAACAACACCGGCGCTCCCCACAGAGATACACTTGGTCGGATAAAACCCTGATCCAACAATTCCTGAATCTGCGCCTTTAATTCCACTAACTCCTTCGGCGCCATTCTATATGGGGCAATAGACACTGGCGTTGTTCCCGGAAGAAGTTTAATACCGAATTCCACCTCGCGATCCAGAGGTAACCCTGGAAGCTCCTCTGGAAAAACATCAGAAAACTCCTTCACTATTCTGACGTCCACCACCGACAACTCTTTGGCCTTTAGAGCACGAACAAAAGTTAAGAAAGCCTCGCATCCTTTTCTCACCATTCTTTTCGCCTTTAACGCAGACACTACATTGGACAAGTAGTTTCTCCTCTCGCCTATCACTACAACTTCATTATCCTCAGGGGTCCTTAACACCATACGCTTAGCAGTACAATCCAAGTTTGCTTGATATTTAACCAACCAATCCATACCTAGGATTAAATCAAACTCCCCAAACGGTAGTTCTATCAAATCAGCCGGGAACACCAACCCTTGTACTTCTAGAGGCACATTTCTAAAGAGTTTGTTTACCACTACAGATTGTCCTAAAGGGCTCGATCTGATCATCTCCTAGAAGCAATCTCAGAGTTCATGTTTAAAGTTCCAGACACCACATTAGCAACATAGGAATGCGTCGACCCAATATCAATCAATGCAGTAAAGGGAAAACCAAAAATGAAAAATGTACCAGTTATGACGTCTGGTGCATCGCCCTCCTCCCGGTATCTAGCTGCATAGACTAACCCAGGCCGTCTCGCATCTATATTCCCAGCACCTTTGCCCGGTGCTCCACGTCCCCGACCAAAACCATTCCCTCTTCCAACCGGACCATGACCTCTCTGTGGCAGCTGACCACCTCTCCGAATCAGTCAAAACCTGTCCAATCTGGCGCACTTGATCTACTTGTGGACAATATTTAACCATATGGTCCATAGATCTGCACCTGAAACATCCACCGGTTCTCTTCCTACACTCTCCAGAATGCATTTTCCCACACAGAGCACATGATCGAACCTGGCCTATTGCCGCAGGCCTCATAACTCGAGCTGACCCCTCAAACCTTGGCCTCTTTTGAAAACCTCTAGACAACCCCGACGACCCAAAACTCCTCTTATTTTTACCCTTATCCTTCTCTTTGTTTTGAGTCTCAGTCTGCTTAACCTCTTAAGCTATTTTAGCTTTGTCAACCAAAGTGGCAAAATCTCTTTCCCGCTGCGGAGCTATCAACACCCGCAGTTCGTCTCGTAACCCATCCTCAAACCGTACGCAACGTTCATAGTCAGTTGCAACTATTCCTCGGGCATAACGGCTCAATCATAAAAATTTTGCCTCATACGCAGCCACAGATTTGCCCCCTTGTACCAAATTCAGAAATGCTTTCCTCTGAGCATCTACATAGCTTGCCCCAACGTATTTCCCTTGAAATGTAGTTTTAAAGAAATCCCAGTCAATGCGATCCGCTGAAGTACCCTCTCTAACGGTAAGCCACCACTGATATGCCTCATCCCAAAGAAGAGACACCACTCCTTTCAGTTTTTCCTCTACCGTGCAATCTAGATCATCCATAATTCACTTGACTGCCTCCAGCCAGTACTCATCTACATTTGGGGCCACACCAGAGATACCCCGGAATACCTCTGCCCCATTTGCACGAAGTCGCTCAGGAATAGACTTTCGAGATACTGTTTCAGAGCTCGCCCCAGTATTTCGCTCCAACACACGTAGCATTGCTTGGGACAGGGCATCATTCCCACCAATTCTATCTTACGATCCTGCTTCTGCCACAGGTGATGCTGGCGCTTCACCTTCAGGCTCATGCCTCATTTCTAAAAACTTAGCCTCAACACCCCGGCCTCTACCACGGCCGCCTGCAGCACGTCCACGCCCTCTGGCACTCATGTCTTCCGTTTTGTCTTAATCTGTTTTTACAAATTTTATGCATTAGCTTTTCTTTTCACTGTGGGTTAATGAGTAGTTTTATGAGAATAGAGTTTTAAGTAGTTTTCGGCAAAACACACATACACCTATAGGTTTCCATCTCTAAAGTAGGGTTTCTTAATTCTAACATTCATAGTGATATATTCACATGATATATTCACCTCATCCAAACCACATAATAGTCAGAAGACTTACCTTGCAGACTTGGGCTAGAGACTTGGGTGCCACACCTCCAGAAGACATGTACATATGTATTTTCTTTCTAAACCATCTTTTTGGAAAACGTTTTGAACCCAAAATCCATGGCCGGGCTTTTAAAACCTAGGATCTAATTCCACAATTGTAACACCCCAAACCCGGCCTCAAGCGTCATGACCGGATCCAGAGCGTCGCATGAAAGATCACGTTCTTTTATAAATACTAGAGAAACTTTCTTTCTTTTGAAGACCGCAAGTTCAGTTGATTAGTTGAAACCTCAGTGTTTGCATATTTAATTTAGAATCTGCCTTTTTATGAAGTTAGAAAATGCTTGTTGTTACTTTAAGTTAACTAGAGGTGTTGTTCAATGTCGTTGTAAGTCGTAGGTTAGGCTCTTGGAAAACCGCAATTTTAGATTTTCTAAGAAAGCGTCATACCAATTAATTCGTATAGTAAAGTGTTTAAAATCAACCCAAAATATTAGTTACTTGTTACTATTTGAAAAAAAACCACTTGCTACGTTTTAGAAATCATTCATTTACAAATGTTGACATGTCATCTGAACCTTGAGTTTAAGCGTTTAAGAAAAGATACCCAAATTAAAGTAGTAGTGGCCTTATTACAACATCAAAATCCCAATTTTAAACAAATAAGTCTAAAGAGGAGGAAAGTGAAATTTTACTAAACATTAAGTGCATGGCCACCTCAAAGTCAATCCCAGCCCATGTCCGCTGAACTAAGAATTACCTGCAACATTTAAGCAGAGGGGTGAGTCAAGAAGAACTCAGTGTGCAATTACTCATCATTCACCATAGTTGGGCCTCGGCCCTTACAAATCACTTAGGCAAAGCCCATACAGAATCAGACTGTACCTTGGCCCATTTAGCAGAGAATAGCAAATAATCAGGAAGTAATGCATTATGATGCAAATCCCAACCCAACCTAGTTTCCATCCGCTACACACCACCCTTACCTGCCAATCACACCAATGGGGATTTCTACAATCAACCCTCACCGCTACACACCATCGATGGCAGTCATGCTGTAGTTAGCTGCTCATCGTCAACTTGTGATAGAGTCACCAGACTGAAATGGCATGGCAACCAGAACAGAGTGTGGCAGAGCCACTAGATCAGATTGTGGCAAAAGCCACCAGAACAGATTGTGACATAGTCACCAGATACACTTCCCCTTTCAATATCATATCATATACCCATCTATTATGCGAACATGAACTCATGGTGTATGAATGCATCAAATATCGACATGTATATCAGATGATCATAGTGTACATATAATCATGTCAGCATAATTGAATATATAACATAAGCAGAAATCACTAACCTGATGTCCTGATTTTACCCTCCATGGGCAAGAGCAGCATATGCCGAAGTTTCGGCATTCAATAAAGCATATATATATTTATATATTCAAGTAAAACGATAGGAAAAAGGTGTGAGAATTACACACCTGCAAACACAGAGAACTAGGCTATCAATCTCGCTAACAACCTCACTCGCAGGGATCACAGTGATCTGCCTGTCCCTCTTCGAAGCTGGCCTACAACCCGGTGGAAAGTCACGTACTGCCGATACTGTACATTTTTTGAACTTAGGGGTAGGGACTATGAGTCCAACCCCCTCCTTTGCTTGGCTGGTATTTGATTCCATGAAAAGATCTTGATCAGAAGACCGGGTTAAGGCACTGAAGCAGTTAAAATAAGAAGATATGCTCAAACGAAGAGGTTTCTTACCTAGATCGATAGAAACCGAGAGCTTCAGGCTTGGATTAAGAAATCGGCTGAGTCCCACTATTCCCTCTTATATTCGGCCAAGACACCCAAAGTGCCACGGTTAACGCCCTCGATTAAACCATCAGTAAGAGAAAAGCAAGAATCAAAAGAGAAGAAAAATACTTACCGCAATAAGAAAACCGATTGAGAGGGTTAAGAGAAAAGAGTGACGACAATCCACTGAAACAAGAGCGAATGAAGAGGTTTAAACACACCAGAGAGATTCGGCCAACAGGAACAATAGGAACAAACTCGAAGAGAAGGAAGATGGAATAAGTTTTGGCTTTGAAAAGAGATAAAGGGAAGATATAAAAAGAAATGGACTAGGAAAATTCGGCCTTAGAAGAAATAGAGAAGAAGTTGAAGCAACAAATGTTTCGGCTTTGAAGATACAAATGAGAGAAAATGATGAAATGGAGAGGGTGATAGGAGGGTTCGGCTAAGGGGTTATGAAATGCAAAATGAATATGAACAAATGAAAAGAGAGAGAGAGAGAGAGAGAGAGTTGGGGTTTCGGTTTTTGGTTGAAAGGAGAAAGAATGCCAAAAGAGAATAAGGTTTGATTTGCTAACCCTCAACTCAAAGTGACCTATGGAGAATACGGCACACACCCACACACATACCTCAAAACCGAAAGTGCACCAAAGATGAAAGAAATGCCCCCAAGACCACTTTCGGCACAAGCACCATACTTTACCCCCAAAACTGAAAGCTTCCCCCTTCAACCAAGGCACATTCGGTCAACAACTCCTAACCAGCCACCCACTCCTTGATCATCTCCTACTTTCACTCTCATCCCCCCATTTGAATTGATTTGAAAGATTCAAATCCACCTTTCACTCTTGAACAATCATTTAAAATATTTGACTTAGTCCACTCCCACTCTTCAAGGTCCTTAGCCGAATCCAACACCTCTCATCCTGACACTAAAAAGAATTCCCAAAAAGTAACCTATGTGACTCGAACCTACTTTCTCACTGCTCCCCTGTGGCGTCATCTCCCCCTGCTTCCTAAGTGGCGTCTTCTTGCCAGATTACCACTCCTTGTCTTGTGTCAACAAACACAAACAATAATATTTAAAACCTGCCTCAGCTAGCACTCCCTTAAAGTTCCAAAAAAAATAAAATTTTTGCCAAGGCTTCGGCTTAACCCCGAGCCTTCCCGGTGCCCCCGAACATAACAAAGTAATAAATATAGCATACCAAACACACAGAACATGGAAAATGCAAAGCCCCTAATTCCCGAATGTTAAAAAAAAATGTATGGAGAGCAGTGTAGCCTGGTGGCATTGCCACAAAATGTCCATTATTATGCTTAGATATGATTTCGGTGGCATGGCCACAATAAAAACATATGATAGCGACTGATTTGCAAATTTTGGTGTGAGCGGCGGGGTGGGTTGACTTGATCCCCACAGGTGTGATTGGCTGGTCGAGGGTCTGATCAATGGATGGGTTGGGCTGCATACATGTCATTTTAAATACTACTATGTAAATGGGCTTAGGCCCAAGTTATTTCCATATGGATTCAGGCCCAGTGGATGACGGTAAAGGGATTATGCACTGAGTTCTAGTAACTCACCCATTTTTCCTTAACCCTTGCAGGTAATGCTTAGTGATGTGGACTTGGGCCATGGATGACTCGATGGAGGCCATACTTTAGAAATGGTGTTTTCAAACTTAGTAAATTCCTTTTTCGTTTATTTTTGTTACTTTTACTATATTGGGTTAAAGTTGTAATAAGGCCTCTGGGATTTTAAGTTTGGATTTTATGTTTGACTATTTATTTTCTATCATGGTTTGATTTAAACGGGGATTTTTCTGAAAATCATAAACAACAGTTTTTCATAAAATTTATCAACAAACGGATTTCATAACAAATATGTTCGAATAATTTAACTTGGACTTTCCTTCGAAATATCAATACTATTTTCAAAAATTACGGATTTAAAAGATCACTAATTCAATTATCGATTCTTCAATTAACCTTTCATGAATTGTAGTATTTCTATCAAATATTGCTGAACAAAATTTGTTTTCTTAAACTAAATTCTAATCTTTAGTAAGAAGCACAAGTTCTTCACTCGTTTTCTTCATGTGACATGTCAGATCCGGTCATACCGCATAGGCCAGGTTTGGGGTGTTACACTTTTAAACCATTAAACAACAATTTCTGAGTTATTCACACAAGTATCGATACTTATTTAATGTTATCGATAATTTTCTTAGATGGTATCAATGCCGTCGTTGCATGTGAATATGATATGCAAATTGTGCAAGTATACACGTCGAATCAAGTAATAAAGTGATGAGTGAGATCGTCTCCATAGGGATCAGATAGGTGAAAATCGGTCAAGTTATTATAGTGAAGTGTGATTAATGCTATGGCAAACCAATAATAAGAATGTAGTGGCAATTGAGAGAATGACGATGTATAAAATGTGCAAAACGAATAACCAATCAATTAAGAAGGTTGTGAAAAAGACACTACGAAAAACGACAGAGGCGTTACGATGTTGATTGAGTAGGCTAGGATTACTAAAGAATATACCCTTACTAACCTCTGACACTTTAGCAAAATCTTAATTATTCTACTGCTTAGAATGGTTTTACTGTGGTTTGCTTCTTTTGAGAGCAAGACCTAAAGTTACCTCACCTAGGACACTATATGTCTATAGGCCTTGATTTTGGTTCCCAATATTGTTTCCTCTTCCTTCCATCTAAAATACTGCTCTATGTCTAGAGACTGCTACGAGTAATTGACTAAACACTCACTCATATCCTTAAACTTCGATCTAAGTAACCTAACCTTATCAGAATTAGGTTATTTTTTTATATACTTGCTGCACATTTGTCAATGCACCACATGCATGCAATCCTGAAATACGATTGAATGAAACATTAGATTAATCCATATCTAAACTTCAACCATTAATAGAAATAAGGGTTTCATCAAAGTAATCCAAACCCTAAGAGATTTAGCTAATGGGTTGGAAAAATAAAATTCAAGTTTAACACAACAACCAAAATTTTCTTCATCAATTAAGCTCACGAAGAAACAATATAAGAAATAGAGGAAGAATTTTGGGATGACAGCTTTTGCCTATCCAACTCTCAATACAGGCGACGTAATGTCTTGTGGTGGCCAAGGATGACTGCCTTCTTCTTCTAGCTTTTTCTCTACCCTTGTTCTTAGCCGCTCCCCTCTATTGTCCCAACGCTGCTGTCCTCTCTTTTTTTGGCTTTTATATCTCTTCCTTCTAAGGTAGGTCTATTAACCCATAATCCTTTCTCTTTTTTTTTTGAGGTGGATTTATCTGGTATAAGTACAATTGGGGTTAAGAACGGTACGCCTTGAGTGCTGACTAGGCATCTTCCAAGCATTGCCATAGTATTTCTGCTGGGAAACTATCCAAAATTTGTCATGACAAACCTTCAATCATTTACTCCTTTTCCTACACTCTACACCTGCCAATCAACCACTAAGTAAGTCCTCCCCACAGGCAATTAAAAGCAACATGTAATAACACTTAAGTACAATTCAAGCTCTTTAATGCAATGCTCTAAAAATACCAATGCAATATCCTAAAATGTAACTAAACTCGCCTAAGTACAGGCAATTAACTAAGCCTAAAGGCATGAAATATAACTCTTTTCAAGAGTTATCATACCCCCAATCCTAAACTATTGCATGCCCTCAAGAGTTATCCTGTATGCAATTTGACTATAGCAAATATCTCCTAATTTACTTGGTTTATCTTTTAGCTAAACTCAGTTTTATTTTTAACCATGGCCCCGTATCTACTCAAATACATACATATCTATTTATTATATTAATATTATATATATTTAGAATACTAGAGGATACAACTCATCATATGGTTCTCTGACTTGACAATCACAGTGGAGCATACACTGAATCACCGAGTATTTAATCATGTCACAAGTGGAATAGAATTCACTCATGAACCTAAGGCTTTTGACTTAGATGATGGATGGAGCAAACAACTACCTCGTTAGGTACTTAGCCTATTGCTATAATGGAGTGCCCCTAAATTTTTTTTTTCTTTATCACACACTCTTTCCTAAACTTGCTTTTTCTAATCAACAACATAATGGAGCAAACAAAGTGTTGTTGACCTATTTAGCAATTTGAAGCATTGGAGTGTTGTATGGAATTTCTTTGATTTTTCTTAAGCTTCGACATTTTATTCATTATTGAGTATTACCATTTTACCGAGCTTAGCTTCAAAAATATCTAAGTTTATTAAACGAACTTACTATAGGCCAATTGTAATTGAAGTTAGAACATCTCATTTTGAGGGGTCGATTCTCAGGCAAACTATCCTAAGCTAAATTCGCCTAATCCATTGTCACATTTTCCTAGATTTATTGAAGAATTAATCTCTTCATCGAACATCACAGACAAAAATTACACTCATAACAGTCTAAACAATCCTTGGCAATTACGCGTGTCATGGAAAAATGAACATGCTCAACTAAATATCTAATGCATCCTAAATGCTCAACATTTCCCCAAACCTAAGGGATGCATTTTCCTCAATGCATGCACAGACATGAATCATGAATGAAAGAATATATTTACACCTAGAATTTCATGGAAAAAAAATATGGATGTTATGATGCAATAAAAGGAAAGAAACTCCCCTGGCTCGGAGCTTGATTATCATTCCTTCAATTTCGATGGGTGGATTTACGTGTTGAATGCTTATAATGCATTTTCCTTTTTAGTGATTGGAGTGGCACGTCCTCCTCTTTGTTGTCAGACTTGGTGATCTCATCAATGATACGATTGATTTTACGGTCTTGTTCAGTCATTGCTTCGGTAGATGTAGGTGGGACAGCTGCAGTATTATCATCCAGTGGTGCCGGTGTAGGGTTACTTCTTTAATCCCCTTGTCATCTGTCTCTATGTAGACTGATTCAGTCTTTTTTACGTCTTTGTCAGGTGATTTGGTTTCTTTCTCTTCAGCATCAGGGTTGGTGGTTCCAGGCTCTACTTCAACTGGCTCTACTTCGGCCATCCCTTCTTCAACAGATGCCTGCAAAGTAAAACAAAAATTATTAAACAAATTAAATGAGAGAGCTAGGAGAAATTTAAAAACAGCAAAAGTAAACAAAATTATCGAGATGTTGAGGTTAAACATCTCGGAGGTTAATGGACTATTTGTCCTGATTCACATGAGCACCCCAGTAATGCTTCAAGAATTGACCATCAACTTTAAATGTGACCCCCATTTTCATATCCTTGTCATCAACAACTCCATAAGGGTATACTTGGGTTACTTCGAAGGGACCTGACCATCGGGATTTCAGTTTGCTAGGAAACAACTTTAACCTTGAGTTGAATAACAACACCTGTTGTCCTGGTTCAAATTGCTGTGTCATAATCCTCTTATCATGCCAACACTTGGTCTTCTCATTGTATAATTTAGGATTCTCATATGCTTCTGCCCTGAATTCTTCCATTTTATTTAACTCTAGTAATCTTCTATTTCCAGTAGGTTTCCGATCCATATTCAATTGCTTCTCAGCCCAATATGCCTTATGCTTTAACTCAACCGGCAAATGATAAGGTTTTCTATAGATAAGCTTGAATGGTGACATTCCTAACGAAGTTTTATAAGCAGTGCGATAAGCCAATAAGGCTTCATCCAATCTTAAGGACCAGTCCTTACGATTTGGGTTAACAACCTTCTCTAAAATATGCTTAATTTCTCTGTTGGAAATTTCAACTTGCCTATTAATTTGTGGATGACATGTTGTGGCAATCTTTTGTTTTACATCATACCATTGTAAAGAATTAGAAACTAGCTTGCAATCAAAGTGAGATCCCTCATCACTGATAATGGCTCGAGGTGTACCAAATCTTATAAAGATGTTATTGTGCAGAAACTCCAATATGGACTTGACGTCATTAGTAGGTAAAGTTGTGGCTTCTATCCATTCGGAGACATAATCGACTGTCACTAGTATGTATAAATTTCCGAACGAGGGTTGAAATGGACCCATAAAGTCTATCCCTCACACATCGAACAATTCAATCTCCAAAATATTTTGCATCGACATTTCGTGTCTCCTAGATAGATTGTTTTAAGCGGAAAAATATATAGGATTTTTCCTATATAATTTATCACCTTTTTAGTTAAATTTATTGTTAAAACTAAGTAATTGTTTAATAAATTAATGAAATATGTGAAAATATGAAATTAGGACATATAAATTATTAAAATGTGATTTTATGCTTTATTATATAGTTTTCATGCATAAAATGACTTATTTTATATTAAATTGAGCATATTATATTTTTAAGACATGAAGTGGGCTATGCATGATTAAATTAAATAATAAAATATAAAATTATATTTAAATATTCATTTTTAGATATTTCATTGATAATTTGGGTTGTAATTAATTATTTAAATTGGATAAATTTTATTCTTTGTTCCTCTAATTTATTGATTTATTTTGGACATGTTTGATAGCTTTGTTGGATTACAAAACCGTCCAAATTGGAGACCAAGTCAACCCAATTTTCGGCTACACTTGGCTGTCTACATAAACCACTTTTTGGTTTAATTGCACAAGGTCCTTGCAATGTTGAAGAAATTAGAGATTTTCTTGAAGATGTGCACTTTACCAAGTCTCAGTTCTGAGTTTTTGTGGCACTTAAATTGAGCAAAAATCAACTCAATTTCCTCAATTCATGGCCGACCACCCTTTGAAGATGCTTGGAGAGATGGAACCTCCTATTTTTAGCAAACTATTCATTCATTCATTCATCATCCCTCATCCTTCATCATTCTCTCTTCTTTCTCAATTCTCTTCGCATTTTCCATTTCCCACGCTTAGCATCATCTCTTCATAGAGATTTTAGCAATTAAATCCTCATAAAGAGCCTTTGGTCGGCCACCTTGGAGAGCCATCAGCAAAGGAGCAAATTGAAGGAGCGAAGGAGCCTCGTCGATCAGAGTCTTGGGTGACAGCCACTTTGATTTGGGTTTAATCTTTCTTTCCTTTGATTTAATCTGAAAAGGTTTGCTATGTGTTCTTTGTTCTTGTTTACAACAATGTTAGCTTAATTTCATTTAAGCTAGGATGATTGCTTTGATTAAGTAATATTTATTTGATTCATGCTTATAATGTTTGTGCCTCAATCGATCATGTTTTCAATTAAAATCAAGTCTGTATTTCGTTCATACGTGATTGAAATGCACCGAATTAGTGAGCGATCCCGACTGCATTTACGACTAGTGGACACATAATTGAAATGTGCATGCTCAATTTAGATCCTAACCCGATTAAATTGCAGGTTGCATAACAACTCTGACCAAGCTCTATTATCTACATATTTTTTAGATTTGTGTGATTAAACTGTTTCAAACCTAACACGTCCCTGTTACCTCACATGAATGCTAAGAAACCCTTAGTAAATAAGGATCAGTAAAATGCGCATTTACTAAGTTGCCATGGAATATTTTTCTAAATGTTATTAAGCATGTTGATAATAAATTGAGTTTAATTAAAGTAATTGTCCTAGTTTATTTATGTTATGATTGTTGCAAATTGTATTTAATTTTGCTAAAATCTATTTCATTCATATAGTTTGCATATTTAGGATAATTTGCATTAGGGATCATTGCATTTAGTTTAATATATTTAATTTTAAGCATCACTTCTCAATCATATTGTGTTTTTATTTGCCAAATTGTTAATATAATTTTACAAATTAAGTGACTCAGCACAAATACAATCCCTATAGAGACGATAACTCGATACTTACTTATTACTTGATAACGACTGTGTACACTTGCACAAACCTAGGTGTTACAATTGCCTGTCCTCTGACAACGGTCGCATGACTTATAAAATTCATGGGCATCCTTGAACAGATTCGGCCAATAAAAACTAGATTGAAGTACCTTAGTTGTGGTTCTGACTCCTCTAAAATGCCCTCCATAAGGAGCTGAGTGGCAATGTTGCAATACACTGCTCATCTCCTCATCAAGAATACATGTTTGAATGATTTGATCAGCATATTGCTTATATAAATAAGGCTCATCCTAGTAGTAAAATTTGGCATCATGGAGGAATTTCCATCTTTCCTAACTATTTAGATCAGGTGGCAACCGTCTATTGACTAAGAAGTTGGCAATATCAGCTTGCTAAGGCAATGTGGTGGCAATCAACAATTGTTCCTCTGAGAAATCTTCCTTAATAAGGTTGATATTGCCATCTTTATTTCCAACTTCTAATCTTGATTGGTGACCAGCCACTTGATTTTCAGTCCCTTTTCTATCCCGAATTTCCAAATCAAACTCATGTAGCAAGAGTATCCACCAAATCAATTTTGGCTTGGCATCTTTTTTGGTCACAAAATACTTAATGGCAGAGTGGTCTGTGTAGATCGTGACTTGGTGCCAACTAAATAAGATCGAAACTTATCGAATGTGAATACCACATTCAATAATTCCTTTTTAGTGGTGGAGTAGTTAAGCTGCGCATCTGTCAGGGTCCTGCTTGCATAAAAGATTGCATTAAATACCTTGTCTTTCCTCTGCCCCAACGCTGCTCCCACAACATAATAGTTAGTGTCACACATGAGTTCGAATGGTATTGTCCACTTAGGAGCAATTAAAATAAGTGCTGCTACTAGTTGTTTTTTTAATTCCTCAAAAGCTAGTAAATAAGGTTCACAAAAAATGAAAGGTTTATTCCGCTCTAGCAATGTGCACAAGGGTTTAGATATCTTTGAGAAATCCTTAATGAATCTTCTATAAAAACCTGCATGGCCTAAAAAACTTCGAGTACCCTTGACATTGGTAGAAGGCGAAAATTTTTCTATTACCTCAATTTTTCGCTTTGTCGACTTCAATCCCTTGTTACGATTCCTTATGCCCCAAAACAATGCTATCACGAGCCATGAAATGACATTTTTTCCAATTCAAGATAAGACTAGTTTCTTCATGGTGGCAAAGAATCACTTCCAGCTTTTTAAACATCCCTCAAAGTTATTCCCCAAGATAGAGAAATCATCCATAAAGATTTCGAGAAAAATTTCCACCATATCAGAGAATATTGCCATCATACAATGCTGAAATGCTGTCAGGGCATTACATAAACCGAATGATATTCGTCTAAATGCAAAAGTACCATATGGACAAGTGAAAGTTGTCTTCTTTTGGTCATTGGGAGCTATAGAAATTAGATTATACCCTGAATATCCGTCCAAGAAACAATAGAAGGCTTTCCCAGCTAATCTATCCAACATTTGGCCAATAAAACGTAAAGGGAAATGGTCCTTCTGAGTTGCTTTGTTGAGCTTGCGATAATCCATGCACACTCTCCATCTCGTGACAGTGCGAGTTGGTATAAGCTCATTGCTATCATTACTAACCATTGTAACACCTCCCTTATTGGGCACACACTGTACATGACTCACCCAAGAGCTGTCTGAGATCGGGTAGATAATATCGGCATCAAGCTACTTGATTATCTCTTTCTTAACAACTCCCTTTATAATAGGATTCAACCTTCTCCACCGTTCAATAGAATTGCCATGGAAATCCTCCAATAAAATTTTATGCTTGCATAGAGCAGGGCTAATTCCCTTGATGTTGGTAAATTTCCATCCTAATGCCTTCTTAGATCGCCAGAGAAGTTCCAACAACCTGACCTCCTAATCAGGTGTCAATTCTATAGAAATAACTACTGGTAATGTGCTGTTGTCTCCCAAGTAAGCATCTTTCAAATGCAGTAGCAAAGGCTTCAATTCCAGTGTGAGAGGTTCCTCTATAGATGGTTTAGGAGGATTGAAAGTGCGATCTGATAAATCCAAGGACTCACACTCTTTCCTTGGTCTGTCTACAATCTGCTTTGCCTCCATGGACTCACTGAATTCTTCAAATGCTTCCGTTTCATTCAGCTCAAGTGAATTTGTATCACTATCTGAGTTGCTGTGGTAAAAGCTTGCAAGCTCTTCCTCCACTGTTGTTTCTATCAAACTAATAACATGGCACTCTTCATTCTCATCAGCACATTTTAGGGCGTTGAATACGTTGAAAGTGATTTACTGATCATTTACCTTTATGGTCAGTTCACCTTTTTGTACATCAATCAAAGTTTTGCCTGTAGCAAGAAAGGGTCTTCCAAGAATAATCGGCATATTTTTGTCAGCTTCACATTCTAAAATTATGAAGTCGGCTGGAAAAATGAACTTATCTATTCTTACTAACATGTCTTCAATTTTACCTTTCGAATGTACGTAGGATCGATCAACTAGTTGCAATCTTACCGTAGTAGGTCTTGCTTTTCTAATTCCCAGGTTCTTAGATATAGACATAGGCATTAAATTGATACTTGCTCCTAAATCACACAATGCCTTCCCAACATAATAATTTTCAATTGAGCATGGGATAGTAAAATTCCCTGGGTCCTTCAACTTTGGAGGTAATTTATTCGTCAACATTGATGTGCACCCTTCAGTGAGAGCAACAGTTTCAAATTCTCCCAATCTTCGCTTCTTTGACAATATATCCTTCATGAATTTCACATAATTGGACATTTACTCCAAAGCTTCTACCAACGGTATGTTGATGTGGAGTTGTTTAAGGAAATCTAGAAATATTTTGAACTGGTATCTTGCTTACAATTATGAAATCATTGAGGGAAAGGTGGAGGTGGCCATCCTTCAGGTTGCTGATATTGTTTTGCTGTAGTATTTCCATTAGCAAAATGATCTGATTCTACTGCAAAAGTATTTTGTGTAGCCTTTCTAGTTATTTCCATTAGAAAATTGATCTGATTCTGCTGCAATAGTATTTGATCGCTATGATTTGTCAAAGTTTTAAAATTTATAAAGAGAATGACCGAACCTAAAAACTAACTATGACAACGAATTGAGGCAAGCGCACCTATCAAACAGTAGTATAGTTAAGGCAAGACCGGATTGTCGAACCCAAAGGAACTAAAAGTACTAATACTAACTTTCTTTTTATTATCTAGCCTAAAATAAAGAGAATTGTCGTTTAATCTAAATTAACTAACTACTAAGCTAAAGACTCTAAGACAAAGAAGAATGAATTTTGGGAAATACTTGTGGGCAAGACCAATTGATTAAGACAATACCCGAGGAAGAATCCACCTAGACTCCACTTGTTATCTAACACTGAACCAGACGATTTATTCACTTGACTTGTTCCGTAGGATTCCCTAAGTTATATTAATACCTCCGTCAAGGCTACTAACGTCTAACCCTAGGTTGATTAATTGAAATCTCTTTCTAATTAAAACCCCTAGAATTGCATTAACTCGATCTATGGACTCCCATATTAGGTTTCACCCTAATCCGGCAAAATCTCGTCACCCTATGTCTAGGCGTGCGATCAACTCTACTTAATTATGCTAGATCTACTCTTAGGCAGGGACTTTTGCTCCTCCACCTAAGCACATCAAACTTGAATCAATATCCTGGAAATATAAAAACAAGAATTAAGAACACATAATTAAGAACAAATCAAGTATTTATCATATAGTTCAGAAAACAATAATAAGATTCATCTTAGGTTTCATCCCCTTCAGGTATCTGAGGAGTTTAATTCATAATGATAAAAGAAAACATCTCAGAAGAAAAGATAAAACAAAACATAAGAAAAACCCTAAAACCCCCTGAAGGAATTGAAGAGAGATCCTCCGTCTTGAGTATGACTTCGGCTTCTTGAGATGAATCAACTGGCTTTCTTCGAGTAAATTCCCACAAATCTGCCCTCTTTGGCCTAGCTGGACGCCCCCTGACAAAAGTCTTGGGCTCCCCCCTTTTAGGTCATACTTAGGGTGTTTATATAAGCTTCGGAATGTGTTACTTTACCTCTAAGTATCCTAATCCGAATAGAATTTCTCTTTGCCACGGCAGGGACACACCCTCGGCACACACCCGTGTAAGTCGTGGTCAGGCCGTGTTCGAGTCCATTAATGAGTCACGGCCGTGTGGTCTTGGGCCCAGGCCGTGTCGATTTTGTGATTTGGTCCATTTGGTCTGTTTTAAGCCCGTTTCTCGTTCTTTTCATTCTCTGGTGCTTTCCTGAGTATAAAACATGAAAACAAGGGATTAAGAGCACCAAATTACATAATTCAAGGCTTAAATCATCCAAAAGCATGCTAAATGTGGGCTTAAAATATGTTACTATTGCGGTTTATCAAGTACCCCCACACTTAAGCTTTTGCTTGTCCTCAAGCAAAATTCTCAACTCACAATTAAAACGAACTTCCTCGATTCATAATATTCATCAATAATGTTTTGTTATAATTCATAGATAATTTATACATGGATAATTCAACTCAAAGAGTCCTAAAGATTCAAACAATCTAAGTCAAACATTTTGTAGCATGAAAACATAGGTGTTTCCCCTCATCTAAATAATTACCTTTGATTCAAAATCGACAAGGATTGACATCCTCACTAAAGATTCACTCAAATCACTCGAGGTTTTTAAGGTTCAGGAAAAAGCACTCATAAGTCAAACATGAAAAGTTAATCCCATAGGCTTGCATGAAAATCAAATCTCCACCACTATAATATGAGATGATACACAAATCAAAATGTCTTTAACAGGGTTGTAATGGGGCTTGGTTAAAGGTGTGGATAAAGGCTAAATTAGAGGGTTAGAATCGAGACTGACCTGACAAATTACCTAACTAGAAACAAAAAACTGAATATAAATAATTACATCAATTGAAATTTTTTAATAATACTCTAATACGAGCTTTTTCTTCAACAATTGGGATTCAAACGTATAAGCTCACTTCATCACAGAACTAATAATGAATATACTTCGATTTTTTTAAACAAATCAAGTAATAAGAAGATAGAATTTAACAACTGATAAAGAAAATAGTTAAGTAATTGATCAAATCAAATCTCGATATAGGGGTAGTCAATAAGAATGGTGATAACGAATACAAAGGGTTTTGGGTTAATATTAGTGGGTGAGTCAATAAAATGGGTTGTTAGGATCAAAGGGGTTTACTAAGGGTTAATTGTGAAGGTAGGCTTTTAGTGGAGTAAGTGGGTTAAAACCTAGGTGCCTTTATCATCTCAGTATATCAAATCAAAGGTGCGGTCTCGACATGTATAAGCGATGCAAGTTCTAGAATAACAAATCAATGTTGACACACTCATAATCAATAAAGTGAGCAAGGAAAAGAATATGTGCTCTGAAATGCTCAAAATCTCACAAAAATTATGGCTTTTGACGTCAACCTTGTAAATTTCAAACTTCAAAGTGATATTCAAATTTAGGTAGACAACCTAAAAAAAAATTAATTTCTGAAAAATTGACTTATCATACTTGATTCTCTATTATCTTAAAGTTTAAATTATCAATGCACAATTAACTATAACTTAATCCAAAACATATAAATAAAAATCATAAATCATAGGAAATTTCATTCTAATCATAATATGAGAAACTTACTTAAGAACAAGATATAATTAAGGATTAGAGAATAATGTAAAAAGTTTGGCATTTTTAAGTTTTACCCCCCACACTTAAGATGTACATTGCCCTCAATGTACAAAGATAGATAGAAATTTATAAAAGATAGGGAGAGATGAAACTTCCTGAATTTGGATGGATTCCTTGAGTTGGAGGTGTGGAAACTTGATTCGGAGGTGAAAGATAAGTTGGAGGAGGCATCTCTGGTGGTGGTATGGGGGCTTCCCACTATTGTTGCGCTAGATGAAGAAATTGGGTAGCCCGTGAAGAAATAGCCAAGAAATACTAAGAAAACTTCAAAATAAACTAATTATTTATTTAAAGACAAGAAAGATAAAGAGAAAGATCATAAAAAGTAAAAAACAAGAAAAAGAAAAGACTTATGGACTAAGGAGTCCTTCTTGTTGGATGGTTCGCGAGGTGAGTGTGATTTCTAAGGCCGCGGTGATGTTGGCAGAGGTCGTGGTGGAGTGATTCCCAAGCAGACTGAAGAACCTAAAAATAAGAAACTAAAATAAGATACACTAAATTTAGTGGAAGAAAAGTTAAGATAAGGAAAATAAAGGAGAAGAGAAAAGAAAAATAAAAGTTAAATGGCCTCAAAGACCCTTGGCTTGTCAAATAATTGAAGCAGCCGACATGAACTTATGTAGATCGATCTCCCATAGGGAGACTGTGCTTTGATCCTTCCGCTTCTTCGACATAGATGTGGTGGAGGTCAAGGGTTTGGGGAAGGACTAAAGAAGAAAAGTATGGAAGGGGAGGGGTCTGAAGAATAGGATGGGAGAAAGGAGCTGGGGAGTAGGTGAGAAGAAGGAGGGGGTTTAATTAGAATTTTTAGGTCTGTACCCCCCACGCCCGTGTACCATGGGTGTGTCGAGTCACACGGCCGTGTCGCATGGGCGTGTTATGCTTTTTTTCGTTTCTCCCATGCCCAGGTTCAGGTCACCACGCCCGTGTAGGATCGAACAGTGTCGACCACGACCGTATTGCACGGCCGTGGCGAGTTAGTTGGAGCCCGTGTGACTTCCCTTAGTGTCGGCCACGGCCATATCGCACGGCCATGGCAATTTAGAGTAGTTCATGATCTGGGAATCTTTCATCATTGGCTCGTACTACCTCTGCTATGTCAGTACAAAAATCCATAGTGTCCACACGGCCACGGCCACGGCCGTGTGCAAGGCCGTGTGGTATGGGAATCTGCACTTTGGTTAGTTTAAAATTAAATGCTAAAAAGGAAAAATAAAAGTAAAAAATAAAAAATGTAAAAATTAATGGAGTTAGTGCTTGGGTTGCCTCCCGAGAAGCGCTCGTTTAAAGTCTTAAGCTAGACTTACCTCTCATTCGCATAATCAGGGTAGTTTGAAGAGTTGAACATCTTTCCTCATGCTCTCTGTCCTATTATCCGTGTGTAATTCAAGTCGAGTAGCGTTTATTTTGAAAGTCCCAAATATAGGATTACTTACCTCGACTGTTCCGTATGGGAAAACCTTGATTACCCTAAAAGGGATTTCTTTGTTTGTATTAGGGTCTGGAGGAGATATTCGAGGGTCTGCTTTATCTAACAATACCTGATCTCCTATTTTGAATTTGTCTGTCCCATAGAGCGGCTTTGGTTCTGCTTCGTGTATCCCTAGTTTTTCCTTGAAATGTGTCTTCCATTCATCTAGTTTATCGATCTGAAACCTTCGTTCCTCATGAGTTGTTTCTTTGTTGTCATGGGGTCTAGGATCAGGTTCAATTGTGTTCTTTCGTGGTGCATCCTGAAAAGAAGGGTTAACCGAATGGTTATTGATAGAATGTACTTTCTCACCTTGTTTACTCGATGTTCTAACCGAATCGAGAGCTTGAAGAGTGACTGTCTCGTCACCTACACAGAGTATGAGTTCACCAATTAAGCATGGAATTGTAAAACTCCCTGGATCTTTTAACTTTCGTGGTAGTTTATTTTGTAAAATTGCTGAGCACATTGCGTTTAGCTTCACATGCAATGTTTCGTCTACCTTTGTAACACCCCAAACCCGACCCCAAGCGTAACGACCGAATCCGGAGCGCCACATGAAAGATCATGCTCTTTCGTAAATACTAAGAAGCTTTCTTTCTTTTTAAGACCTCAAGTTCAGTTGATCATTTGAAAACTTAGTGATTTCATATTTAATTTAAGATCTGCCTTTTTATGAAGTTAGAAAATGCTTGCTGTTACTTTAAGTTAACTTGAGGTGTTATTCAATGTCGTTGTAAATCGAAGGTTAGGTTTTTGGAAAACCGCAGTTTTAGATTTTCTAGGAAAACATCATACCAATTAATTCGTATAGTAAAGCGTTTAAAATCAACCCAAAATATTAGTTACTTGTTATTATTTGAAAAAACTAACTTGTTACGTTTTAGAAATCATTCATTTATAAATGTTGACATGTCATCTAAACCTTGAATTGCAGCGTTTAAGAAAAGACACCCAAATTAAAAATAGTAGTGGCCTTATTACAACATCAAAATCCCAATTTTAAAGCAAATAAGTCTAAAGTGGAGAAAAGTGAAATTTTACTAAACATTAAGTGCATGGCCACCTCAAAGTCGATCCCAGCCTATGTCCACTGAACTAAGAATTACCTGCAACATTTAAGCAGAGGGGGTGAGTCAAGAAGACTCAGTGTGCAACTACTCATCATTCACCATAGTTGGGCCTCGACCCTTGCAAATCACTTTGGGCAAAGCCCATACAGAATCAGATTGTGCCTTGGCCCATTTTGTAGAGAATAACAAATAATCAGGAAGTAATGCATTATGATGCAAATCCCAACCCAACCTAGTTTTCCATCCGCTACACACCACCCTTACCTACCAATCACACCAATGGGGATTTCTACAATCAACCCTAACCGCTACCCACCATCGATAGCAGCCATGCTGCAGTTAGGTGCTCATCATCAAATTGTGACAAAGTCACCAGACTGAAGTGGCATAGCCACCAGAACAGAGTGTGGCAGAGCTACCAGAATAGATTGTGGCATAAGCCACCAGATTAATGTGACATAGTCACCAGATACACTTCCCCTTCATTTCATAGCATATACCCATCCATTATGCGAACATGAACTCATGGTGTATGAATGCAACAGACATCGACATGTATATCAGATGATCAGAGTGTACATATTATCATGTCAGCATAATTGCATACATAACATAAACAGAGATCACTAACCTGATGTCCTGATTTTACCCTCCATGGGCAAGAGCAGCATATACCGAAGTTTCGGCATTCAATAAAGCATATATATATATATTTATATATTCAAGTAAAACGACAGGAAAAAGGTGTGAGAATTCCACACCTGTAAACACAAAGAACTAGGCTATCAATCTCGCTAACAACCTCACTCGCAGGGATCACAGCGATCTGCCTGTCCCTCTCCAAAGCCGGCCCACAACCCGGTGGAAAGTCACGTACTGTCGATACCGCACGCTTTTTGAACTTAGGGGTAGGGACCACGAGTCCAACCCCCTCCTTTGCTTGGCTGGTATTCGATTCCATGAAAAAGATCTTGATCAGAAGACCGAGTTAAGGCACTGAAGCAGATGAAATTAGAAGATATGCTAAAACAAAGAGGTTTCTTACCTAGATCGACAGAAACCGAGAGCTTCAGGCTTGGATTAAGAAATCGGCTGAGTCCCACTATTCCCTCCTACATTCGGCCAAGACACCCAAAGTGCCACGGTTAACGCCCTCGATTAAATCTTCAGCAAGAGAAAAGCAAGAATCGAAAGACAAGAAGAATACTTACCACAACAAGAAAACTGGTTGAGAGGGTTACGAGAAAAGAGTGATGGCAATCCACTGAAACAAGAATCGAATAAGGGGAATGAACAAGGGAGATTCGTCTAAAATGAAAAGGAAAAGAAATATCAAGGGGAAGAAATGAGAGATGGGTTTCGGCTATGAAGAACAAATAGAGGGAATATGGAGTAAGAAAAGAGAGAAGAGAAGTAAATAAATGTTTCGGCTTTGGAGGATTAGAACTTGTGACAAATGGTGACAAGAATATGAAGCACTAGGTTTCGACAATGGAGAAAGAAACAAAAGGGGTGCTACGGCTTTGAGTAGATGAGAAAAGAAACAAAAAAGAGAATGGGAGCTTTAAGAGAATTCAGCCAAGGGATGGGAGCTTGAGAAGTGAAGCAAATGAGAGAAGAAAGAAGAGAATGGAAGGTAAAGGAGTGCCCAAAAAGGTTACAGTTTTACCAATGCAAAGATGAATAATAATTGCCTTAGGAGCTTCGGCAAACATAGAAAGAAAATGGTGGAGGAACTTTCAACACCAAAATTTGCTAAACACACCCCAAACTTTCGGCACCTAACCCCACCACCAAAATCGAACGCCTACCCCTCCAAAAGACCACCAAAAACCGAATTTCCCCCCTAACACTATCCAAAAATTCGGCCAACTCCCTTCTCACCTCAATCCCCATACTTCTTCCGTGATTCTCTCCTTAATCCCCTCTCCTCCACTTATTCAATTTGGTTTGAATTATTCAAACTCCCCAAATGGCTCTCCACCACTTATTTGAATTACTTGACCAGGTCTTGCCTCTCTCCTCCAGAGTTTGATTACCATCCAGCCGCCTCCCTTGCTCGAGCCAAAAATATAATATCCTCTTGTGCCGCTTGAGAGATTCGAACTCTCTCCTCACAGCCTTCTCTTGTGACGCCACGCCTCTGCTCGCTAGGTAGGGCGCGTCTCCTTGCCACTTTACCACCGCACTTCTTGTGTCATCAAACACAAACAATATTCCTTCTGACCGCCCCAACTAGCTCTCCCTAAAGTACCCAAAACTGAATTTTTTGCCAAAGCCTCAGCTTAACCCCGAGCCTTCCCGGGTCCCCCAAACACACTCAAACAACAGGCAAAACATAACAAACACATAGAAACTTAATAAATGCAAAGCCCCTAATTCCCGGATGTTACAGTTCTACCCCCTTAAAGAAATTTCGGCCTCGAAATTACCTGATCAGAAGAGATGAAGGTATTGCTGACGCATAACATCCTCTGGTTCCCACGTCGCCTCTTCCACTGCGTGATTTTGCCACAAGACTTTGACCAACGGGACTGATTTCCTTCTCAACACCTTAACGTCTCGATCCACGATCTGCACTGGTTCCTCTTCAATGGATAGGTCTGGTCTTACTTCAATCTCCTCCACTGGCACAATATGAGTCGGATCCGAACAATAGTGCCTCAACATCGAAACATGGAACACATCATGCATCTGTTTCAATTCTGAAGGTAACTCAAGCTGCTACGCCACTGGTCCCACACATTTTAATACCCGATAAGGCCCGATGAACCTGGGACTTAGCTTACCCTTTCGTCCAAACCTCATAACCTTCTTCCAAAGTGAGACTTTCAGGAAGACTTGATCACCCACTGCAAATTCTACATCCTTACGCTTCAAATCAGCGTAGGATTTCTGTCTCTCAGAAGCCTCCTTCAATCGAGTTCGAATTAACTTAACTTTCTCCTCTGTCTTCGAGACCAATTCCAGACCCAACAACTGACACTCACCCAACTCTGTCCAGCAAGTAGGAGTACGACACTTTCGCCCATACAACGCTTCATAGGGCACCATCTGAATACTAGACTGGTAGCTATTGTTGTATGCGAATTCTGCCAACGGTAGAAACTCTTCCCAACTACCCCTGAAATAAATGACACAACCTCTCAACATATCTTCCAAGATTTGAATTACCCTTTCAGACTGACCATCAGACAGTGGATGAAAAGCTGTGCTGAAGTCTAGTCTTGTACCCAATGCCTGATGCAGCACTTTCCAAAACCGCGACGTAAACCTAGGGTCTCTGTCCGATATGATGGACACTGGTACCCCGTGCAACCTTACAATCTCTGCCACATACAGTTTAGCCAGCTTCTGCAAAGAATAGTCGACACGGACAGGTATGAAATGGGCGGACTTCGTCAACCGATCAACAATCACCCATATCGAATCTTTCTTAGTAGGCGTAAGAGGAAGCCCACTAACAAAATCCATCGTGATTCTCTCCCATTTCCACTGTGGAATCTTCACCTGCTGTAATAACCCTGAAGGAAACTGATGTTCCGCTTTCACTTGCTGACACGTTAAGCATTTACCCACAAATTCGGTAATCTCCCACTTCAAACCAGGCCACCAAAACTGCTCTCGCAGATCCCGATACATTTTATTCCCACCAGGATACATAGCGTAGGGACTACTATGCGCCTCCTGAAGAATCATCTGTCTTAACCCAGCATCGTTCGGCATGCAAACCCTCTCACGGAAACACAGGACCCCATCACTGTTCAAACCAAAATCCTCCACCCCACCATTCTGTACCTGCAGATGTCGAGCACTCAAGACATCATCCAATAACTGCTTCTCTTTGATCTGACCAACCCACGTTGGCTTTCCTTGAAGTTCAGCTAGCACACTCCCATCATCATACAAGTTGAGATGGGCAAACATCGCCCTCAAATCTGATATCACTTTCCGACTTAATGCATCCGCCACAACGTTAGCTTTACCCGGATGGTATTCGATTGAGCAGTCGTAATCCTTTAACAGTTCAATCCACCTCCGCTGTGTTAAATTCAACTCCTTCTGGGTAAGGAGGTATTTTAAGCTCTTGTGGTTGGGGTAGATAATGAACTTCTCCCCGTACAGGCAATGTCTCCAGATCTTCAAAGCGAACACTACCTCATCCAACTCCAGATCATTCGTGGGATAGTTCATCTCATGCGGTCTTAATTGCCGAGATGTATATGCAACTACCTTCCCGTCTTGCATTAACACACACCCTAATCTCGTGTGTGAAGCATTACAATACACCATGAACTCTTTCCCAGCTTCAGGCTGAATTAAAACCGGAGCCTCTGTTAAGATCCTCTTCAGCTTCTCAAATCTTTCCTATTGCTTGTCAGTCCAAACGAATGCTACCCCTTTCCGCAACAACTTAGTTAAGGGTGCCGCAATCAAGGAGAACCCCTCAACAAACCTTCTATAGTACCCAGCTAACCCAAGAAAACTTCGAATTTTTGCCACAGACTTAGGCGGTTTCCAGTCCAACACAGCTTCAATTTTCTGGGGATCAACTCTAATTCCCTCTGCAGACACAACATGACCCAAAAGGTAACTTCTTCCAGCCAAAAATTGCACTTACTGAATTTGGCGTATAGCTGCTTCTCTCTCAAAATCTGCAAAACCACCCGAAGATGCGAATCATGCTCCTCTTCCGTCTTGGAGTATACCAGAATGTCGTCTATGAACACCACAACAAACCGGTCCAGATAGGGTTGGAACACTCAGTTCATCATGTCCATAAACGCCGCTAGTGCATTTTTCAGCCCGAAAGGCATCACCAAGAACTCGTAGTGACCATAACGAGTTCTAAAGGCTGTCTTATGAATATCCGCTTCTTTGACCTTAAGTTGATGATAACCTGACCTCAAGTCTATCTTCGAGAAAACTGAAGCCCCCTTAAGTTGATCGAACAAATCGTCAATCCTCGACAGCGGGTATTTGTTCTTGATGGTCAACTTATTCAATTGACTGTAGTCAATGCACATACGCATCAACCCGTCCTTCTTCTTCATGAACAACACCGGCGCTCCCCACGGAGATACACTTGGTCGGATAAAACCCCGATCCAACAATTCCTAAATTTGCGCCTTCAATTCCACCAACTCCTTTGGCGCCATTCTATATGGGGCAATAGACACTGGCGCTGTTCCCGGAAGAAGTTCAATACCGAATTCCACCTCATGATCCGGAGGTAACCCCGGAAGCTCCTCTGGGAAAACATCAGAAAACTCCTTCACTGTTCTGACGTCCATCACCGTCAACTCCTTAGCCTACAGAGCACGAACAAAAGTTAAGAAAGCCTCGCATCCTTTTCTCACCATTCTTTTTGCCTTTAAAGCAGACACTACATTGGACAAGTAGTTTCTCCTCTCGCCTACCACTACAACTTCTTTATCCTCAGGGGTCCTTAACACTATGCGCTTAGCAGCACAATCCAAGTTTGCTCAATATTTAACCAACCAATCCATACCTAGGATTAAATCGAACTCCCCGAACGGTAGTTCTATCAAATCAGTCGGGAAAACCAACCCTTATACTTCTAGAGGCACATTCCTAAAGAGTTTGTTTACCACTACAGATTGTCCTAAAGGGCTAAGGCTGATCATCTCCTAGAAGCAATCTCGAGTTCATGTTTAAAGTTCCAGACACCACATTAGCAACATAGGAATGCATCGACCCAATATCAATCAATGCAGTAAAGGGCAAACCGAAAATGAGAAACGTACCAGTTATGACGTCTGGTGCATCACCCTCCTCTCGACGTCTAGCTGCATAGACTAACCCAGGCCGTCTCGCATCTGTATTCCCAGTACCTCTGCCCGGTGCTCCACATCCCCGACCAAAACCATTCCCTCTTCCAATCGGACCACGACCTCTCTGTGGCTGCTGGCCACCTCTCCTGAACTGATCAAAACCCTGCCCAACTGGCCGCACTTGATCTACTTGTGGACAATCTTTAATCATATGGTCCATAGATCCGTACCTAAAACATCCACCGGTTCTTCTCCTACACTCTCCAGAATGCATTTTCCCACACAGAGCACATGATCGACCCTGGCCCATTACTGCAGGCCTCACAACTCGAGCTTACCCCTCAAACCTTGGCCTCTTTTGAAAACCTCCCGACGACCCCGACGACCCAAAACTCCTCTTATTTTTACCCTTATCCTTCTCCCTATTTTGAGTCTCAGCCCGCTTAACCTCTTCAGCTATTTTACCTTTGTCAACCAAAGTGGCAAAATCTCTTTCCCACTGCAGAGCTATCAACACCCGCAGTTCGTCTCGTAACCCATCCTCAAATCAGACATGCATAACGTTCATAGTCGATCGCAACTATTCCTTGGGCATAACGGCTCAATCGCGAAATTGCGCCTCACGCGCGCGACCACAGATTTGCCCCCTTGTACCAAATTCAGGAATGCTTTCCTCTGAACATCAACATAACTTGCCCCAATGTATTTCCCTTGAAATGTAGTTTTAAAGAAATCCCAGTCAATGCAATCCGCTGAAGTACCCTCTCTTACGGTAAGCCACCACTGATATGCCTCATCCTGGAGAAGAGACACCGCTTCTTTCAGTTTTTCCTCTGCCGTGCAATCTAGATCATCCATAATTCGCTCGACTGCCTCCAGCCAGTACTCAGCTACATTTGGGGCCACACCAGAGATACCCCTAAATACCTCTGCCCCATTTGCTCGAAGTCGCTCATGAATAGACTTTCGAGATACTGCCCCAGAGCTCACCCCAGCAACTTACTCCAACACATGTAGCATTGTTTGGGACAGGGCATCATCCCCACCAGTTCTATCTTGCGATCCCGCTTCTGCCACAGGTGAAGCTTGCGCTTCACCTTCAGGCTCATGCCTCGTTTCTAAAAACTCAGCCTCAACACCCCGGCCTCTACCATGGCCGCGTACAGCACGTCCACGCCCTATGGCACTCATGTCTACCATTTTGTCTTACTCTGCTTTTTTACAAATTTTATGCATTAGCTTTTCTTTTCACTGTGGGTTAATGAGTAGTTTTATAAGAATAAAGTTTTAAGTAGTTTTCCGCAAAACACACATACACCTATAGGTTTCCATCTCTAAAGTAGGGTTTCCTAATTCTAACATTCATAGCGATATATTCACATAATACATTCACCTCATACAAACCACATAATAATCAGAAGACTTACCTTGCAGACTTGGGCCGGAGACTTGGGTGCCACACTTCCAGAAGGCATGTACATATGTATTTTCTTTCTTAACCATCTTTTTGGAAAATGTTTTAAACCCAAAACCCATGGCCGAGCTTTTAACACCTAGGCTCTGATACCACAATTGTAACACCCCAAACCCGGCCCCAAGCGTAAAGACCAAATTCGGAGTGCCACATGAAAGATCATGCTCTTTCGTAAATACTAAGAAGCTTTCTTTCTTTTTAAGACCTCAAGTTCAGTTGATCATTTAAAAATATAGTGATTTCATATTTAATTTAAGATCTGCCTTTTTATGAAGTTAGAAAATGCTTGTTGTTACTTTAAGTTAACTTGAGGTGTTATTCAATGTCGTTGTAAATCGTAGGTTAGGTTTTTGGAAAACCGCAGTTTTAGATCTTCTAAGAAAACATCATACCAATTAATTCGTATAGTAAAGCGTTTAAAATCAACCCAAAATATTAGTTACTTGTTATTATTTGAAAAAACTCACTTGTTACGTTTTAGAAATCATTCATTTATAAATGTTGACATGTCATCTAAACCTTGAATTTAAGCATTTAAGAAAAGACACCCAAATTAAAAATAGTAGTTGCCTTATTACAACATCAAAATCCCAATTTTAAAGCAAATAAGTCTAAAGTGGAGAAAAGTGAAATTTTACTAAACATTAAGTGCATGGCCACCTCAAAGTTGATCCCAGCCCATGTCTGCTGAACTAAGAATTACCTGCAACATTTAAGCAGAGGGGGTGAGTCAAGAAGACTCAGTGTGCAACTACTCATCATTCACCATAGTTGGGCCTCGACCCTTGCAAATCACTTTGGGCAAAGCCCATACAGAATTAGATTGTGCCTTGGCCCATTTTGCAGAGAATAACAAATAATCAGGAAGTAATGCATTATGATACAAATCCCAACCCAACCTAGTTTTCTATCCGCTACACACCACCCTTACCTGCCAATCACACCAATGGGGATTTCTACAATCAACCCTCACCGCTACACACCATCGATGGCAGTCATGATGTAGTTAGCTGCTCATCGTCAAATTGTGACAAAGTCACTGCAGATCAAGTGGCATAGCCACCGCGAGCAGTGTGGCGAGCTACTGTAATGCATTGTGGCATAAGCCACCAGATTAATGTGACATAGTCACCGGATCCACTTCCCCTTCATTTCATAGCATATACCCATCCATTATGCGAACATGAACTCATGGTGTATGAATGCAACAGATATCGACATGTATATCAGATGATCAGAGTGTACATATTATCATGTCAGCATAATTGCATACATAACATAAACAGAGATCACTAACCTGATGTCCTGATTTTACTCTCCATGGGCAAGAGCAGCATATACCGAAGTTTCGACATTCAAAAAAGCATATATATTTATATATTCAAGTAAAATGATAGGAAAAAGGTGTGAGAATTACACATCTGTAAACACAAAGAACTAGGCTATCAATCTCGCTAACAACCTCACTCGCAGGGATCACAGCAATCTGCCTGTCCCTCTCTGAAGCCGGCCCACAACCCGGTGGAAAGTCACGTACTGCCGATACCGCACGCTTTTTGAACTTAGGGGTAGGGTCCACGAGTCCAACCCCCTCTTTTGCTTGGCTGGTATTCGATTCCATGAAAAAGATCTTGATCAGAAGACCGGGTTAAGGCACTGAAGCAGATGAAATAAGAAGATATGCTCAAACGAAGAGGTTTCTTACCTAGACCGACAGAAATCGAGAGCTTCAGGCTTGGATTAAGAAATCGGCTGAGTCCCACTCTTCCCTCCTACATTCGGCCAAGACACCCAAAGTGCCACGGTTAACGCCCTCGATTAAACCATCTGCAAGAGAAAAGCAAGAATCGAAAGACAAGAAGAATACTTACCGCAACAAGAAAACCGGTTGAGAGGGTTACGAGAAAAGAGTGATGGCAATCCACTGAAACAAGAATCGAATAAGGGGAATGAATAAGGGAGATTCGTCTAAAATGAAAAGTAAAAGAAATCTCAAGGGGAAGAAATGAGAGATGGGTTTCGGCTATAAAGAACAAATAGAGGGAATATGGAGTAAGAAAAGAGAGAAGAGAAGTAAATAAATGTTTCGGCTTCAGAGGATTAGAACTTGTGACAAATGGTGACAAGAATATGAAGCACTAGGTTTCAACAATGGAGAAAGAAACAAAAGGGGTGCTACGGCTTTGAGTAGATGAGAAAAAAAAGGAAAAAGAGAATGGGAGCTTTAAGAGAATTCGGCCAAGGGATGGGAGCTTGAGAAGTGAAGCAAATGAGAGAAGAAAGAAGAGAATGGAAGGGAAAGGAGTGCCCAAAAAGGTTTCGATTTTACCAATGAGAAGATGAACAATAATAGCCTTAGGAGCTTCGGCAAACATAGAAAGAAAATGGTGGAGGAACTTTCAACACCAAAATTTGCTAAACACACCCCAAACTTTCGGCACCTAACCCCTCCACCAAAATCGAAGGCCTACCCCTCCAAAAGACCCCCAAAAACCGAATTTCCCCCCTAACACTATCCAAAAATTCAGCCAACTCCCTTCTCACCTCAATCCCCATGCTTCTTCCTTGATTCTCTCCTTAATCCCCTCTCCTCCACTCATTCAATTTGGTTTGAATTATTCAAACTCCCCAAATGGCTCTCCACCACTTATTTGAATTACTTGACCAGGTCTTGCCTCTCTCCTCCAGAGTTTGATTACCATCCAGCCGCCTCCCTTACCTGAGCGAAAAATATAATATCCTCTTGTGCTGCTTGAGAGATTCGAACCCTCTCCCTCAGAGCTTCTCTTGTGATGCCACTTCTCTGTCTGCTAGGTGGCATCTCCTTGCCACTTTACCACCGCACTTCTTGTGTCATCAAACACAAACAATATTCCTTACAGCCTGCCCCAACCAGCTCTCCTCTAAAGTGCCCAAAACTGAAATTTTCGCCAAAGCCTCAAACACATTCAAACAACAGGCAAAACATAACAAACACACAGAAACATAATAAATGCAAAGCCCCTAATTCCCGGATGTTATAACCCTTCGCTTGTTTGTCAAGAGCTCTTTTAAAAATTTCCTACAATCTGGCATCTGGGAAAGAGCTTCAAGTAATGGTAAGTTAATATGTAATTTCTTTAAAAGTTTAAGAAACTTACCGAACTGTTTCTATGTGTTGTCTCTCCTCATTGCTTCGGGGTATGGTATGCGAGGTTGGTACTCTTTGATTACCGGTTTTGGCTTTTCTTGGGTTACCTCAACCTTACATTTTTCTACCACATCCTCTTGCCTCAATTTGGGTTCATCTAACCCTTTACTATCTTGAGCGTTTTTGGCTTGAAGTTGTTCCTTTGGGTTAGTTTCAGTGTTGCTTGGCAATCTACCTTGTGGTCGTTCTGACATGATCTTGGTAAGTTGACCTACCTGATTCTTGATCTCTTGAATCGATGCTTGCTGACTTTCAAGTGTTGTCTCAGCTTTTTGAAGACGGGTTTCTAAGACTGCTATGAACTTTGTCAGCATCTCTTTAAGGTTCGACTTCTTTTCCTGTGGGTAGAGCTAATTTTAAAAATTTGGGGGGGGGGTTGCTGTCTTTGATTTCCTTGACCACCCTATGAAAAATTGGGGTGGTTCCTCCAACCTGGATTATAAGTATTACTATAAGGGTTATTATTAGATCTAAAGTTGTTACCCATATAGTTCATCTGTTCGTTCTTTGTGCCCAGATGGTAGGGTGGGTACTCAGGATTCACCATGCCTCCACTTGCGTCGCACTGCATGACCGAATGTACCTACGAAGAACACAAACCATCAATCTTTTTATTTAGCACCTCTACCTGATTTGATAGCATGGTTACTACGTCGAGGTTGAAAACTCTGTTTGCTTTTGTTGGCCTTGTCCTTGTAACTTACCACTGGTAGTTATTCAATGACATCTCTTCTATAAATTCATAGGCCACTTCAGGAGTTTTTTTATTCAAAGTTCTGCCGGCGGCTGAATCGATTAATTGCCTTGTTGAGGGGTTCACACCGTTGTAAAAAGTTTGGACCTGTAGCCACAAGAGTAATCCATGGTGTGGGCACCTTTTCAACAAATCCTTGTATCTCTCCCATGCATCGTAAAGTGTCTCTAAATCCATCTGCACAAAAGAAGAGATATCATTCCTTAACTTGGCTGTTTTGGCCGGCGGAAAATATTTCAATAAAATTTTTTCGGTCATTTGATCCCATGTAGTGATTGACCCTCGTGGAAGAGAATGCAACCACCGTTTGGCTTTATTCCTCAAAGAGAAGGGAAATAAACGAAGACGGATGGCATCGTCAGTAACGCCATTTATTTTGAAAGTGTCGCAAAATTCTAGGAAATTTACCACGTGATTATTTGGATCTTCATCCTGCAAACCATCAAACTGAACAAATTGCTGTATCATCTGAATTGTGTTAGGTTTTAGTTCAAAATTATTTGCGGAAATGGCAGGTCTAACAATACTTAACTCAGTTCCTATTAAACTAGGTTTAGCATAATCATACATAGTTCGAGGAGCATGATTGTCGGCTATCTCTGGAGGTGGCGGATTGTCCTCAGCCATCTCTTCGGTAGTATTAATTTCGTCTTCTTGCTCTTCTTCTATGTAATTTAAGCTTTGCCTTATTTCTCTACGATTTCTGCGAACTTTGCTTTCAATTTCACTGTCGTAAAGTAAGGGTCCTGTCGGGTTCCTTCTAGTCATAAACTAGAGGTACCTGAAAGGAATAAAAGAAAGAAAATTAGCAAAGTTCAAAACAAACTAAGAAATAAAGGTAAATTGCAAAAAAAAAAGGCTAAAGTAATAAAAATTGAGCTTTCTTAATATTTTAGTTCCCCGACAACGGCGCCAAAAACATGATCGCTGTGATTTGTCAAAGTTTTAACATTTATAAATAGAATGATCGAACCTGGAAACTAACTATGACAACGATTTGAGGCAAGCGCACCTATCGTACAGTAGTATAATTAAGGCAAGACCTGATTGTCGAACCCAAAGGAACTAAAAGTACTAATACTAACTTTCTTTTTATTATCTAGCCTAAAATAAAGGGAATTGTCATTTAATCTAAATTAACTAACTACTAAGCTAAAGACTCTAAGACAAAGAAGAATGAATTTGGGGAAATACTTGTGGGAAAGACCAATTGATTAAGACAATACCCGAGGAAGAATCCACCTAGACTTCACTTGTTATCTAACACTTTGAAGGCGGGCGATTTATTCACTTGACTTGATCCGTAGGACTCCCTAAGTTATATTAATACCTCCGTCGAGGCTACTAACTTCTAACCCTAGGTTGATTAATTGAAATCTCTTTCTAATTAAAACCCCTAGAATTGCATTAACTCGATCTATGGACTCTCATATTAGGTTTCACCCTAATCCGGCAAAATCTCGTCACCCTATGTCTAGGCGTGCGATCAACTCCGCTTAATTATGCTAGATCTACTCTTAGGCAGGGACTTTTGCTCCTCCACCTAAGCACATCAAACTTGAATCAATATCCCGGAAATATCAAAACAAGAATTAAGAACACATAATTAAGAACAAATCAAGTATTTATTATATAGTTCAGGAAACAATAACAAGATTCATCTTAGGTTTCATCCCCCTCAGGTGTCTGAGGAGTTTAGTTCATAATGATAAAAGAAAACATCTCAGAAGAAAAGATAAAACAAAACATAAGAAAAACCCTAAAACTCCCTGAAGGAATTGAAGAGAGATCTTCCGTCTTGAGTATGACTCCGGCTTCTTGAGATGAATCAACTGGCTTTCTTAGAGTAAATTCCCACAAATCTGCCCTCTTTGGCCTAGCTGGACGCCCCCTGACAAAAGCCTTGGGCTCCCCCTTTTAGGCCATACTTAGGGTTTTTATATAGGCTTCGGAATATGTTACTTTGCCTCTAAGTATCCTAATCTAAATAGAATATCTCTTTGCCACAGCAGGGACACGCCCTTGGTACACGCCCGTGTAAGTCGTGGTCAGGCCGTGTTCGAGTCCATCAATGAGGCACGGCCGTGTGGTCTTGGGCCCAGGCCGTGTCGATTTCGTGATTTGGCCCATTTGGTCTATTTTAAGCCTGTTTCTCGTTCTTTTCATTCTCCGGTGCTTTCTTGAGTATAAAACATGAAAACAAAGGATTAAGAGCACCAAATTACATAATTCAAGGCTTAAATCATCCAAAAGCATGCTAAATGTGGGCTTGAAATATGTTACTATCAATGTGTTGTAGGATGAATGAAGTGTGTGGATCCTTGTAGATAAATAAATTGAATTATTAATTTTTCATTTGAATAGATGTTTGCATAATTGAAATAATGTTTTGTGAATAATTTGAGAAAGACCTTAAACATTGTTTAATTTAGCATAGAGCCTAAAAGCTTTACCATTTTGCTATATACAACTATTTCCCATATTTTGAGCCTTGTTATCCTTTTTTTTGTTAAACCTTAATACGGAAGCCTTAAGCCTAAACAAGTTGAGAACTCAACCCTTCACTGTCCCTTGCACTAAAACACACTACATAATTGATGTTGGGCCATAAACATTGAAGGATAGGTAGAGACACCGTGGTGACTTCTTGTGTGATAAAAGAAAAAGAAAAGGCTACACAATATAACATTTATAGAACCTTGCTAAAACAATGTTGAATAAATAAAAGCAAGTTAAGGGTTAAAAGCATTGTGAGTCAAAGAGTACAAAAATGCAAAATCTAAAAAAGATCTTAAATAAAATCAAAGTAGTGCTCAAAAAGAAAACCTTTCATGTCATGATATTTTAGCACTTGTAATTTTGTATGTGCTAATATTGCACAGAATCTTCTAAAAATTTTGGAGAAATAAGGGAGGCGAGAGAAGGAGAAATAATGAGGCAAGTTGTGAATAAATTGGGAACGAGTGCGAAACATTGTCATGTGCTTAACCATTTCTAGTGCTTGAAACCATTTTGAGGTTACTTTTGTTTGAACTTTGAACTGTCCTAAACCTCAGAATGTTACAAGCCTAGAAGACCTTTAGGATTCGAATAATTCACTAACACTATAACTCTTGAATTGTTTGCATTTGTCTGGATGAACATGAACAATTCTTTTTAAATATCTATGAGCAATCTAGATAAGTCATTTTGATGGACAACATTTGTACATATATTCATTTTTAATTGCCTCTACATTTATTAGTACTTTAACTTCTCAAACTAATTGTGTTTGCATTAAGAATACCTAAGTTAGCTAGATATCACTCTAAAGTTGCATGTGAGATAATTCTCGTACAAGTTTGATGTTTTAACGTCATGTGACCTAAGTGTCTAATCTAGTACAAGGGTCATCTTTTTGTATGCTGTGCGTGTTTGCTTGAGGACAAGAAAAGAGTTAAGTGTGGGGGAGTTTTTATCTGCCATAATTAGATATGTCAAATTAGGCTTCCCCATTATACATAAGAAGCTTATTTTCGAGTGTTTTTCTGTCCTTTTTGTAATTTTTAGGTTTTTACTCATTTTTTTAACCCAAATTGGCTAATGGTGCCATTGAAGGCACTAACCTTCTGATGAACCATAAAAGTAACATATTTTAATCCCACATTTAGCATACTTTTGGATGATTTATCCCTTGATTTATGTAAAAAGGTGCTCTTAATCCATTCTTTTAATGTTTTATACTCAGGAAAGCACCGGAGGATGAAAAGAACGAGAAACGGGCTCAAAACGGACCAAATTGGCCCAAAGTGAAAATCAACCCGGCCTGGACTTAAGCCAACACGGCCGTGTCTCCTTGACAGACTAGAACACGGCCAGACCTTGATTTACACGGGCGTGTGCCATGGCCGTGTCCCTGACACAGAAAAGAGCAATTTCAATCGTATTTGGATACTTAGGGGCAAAGAAACACATTCCAAAAGCCTATAAATACACCCTAAGTATGACCTAAATGGAGGGAGTCGACGGGAGCCTAAATCTACCATTTAGGGGCGTCTTGCTAGGCCAGAGAAGGCAGATTTGTGGGAATTTGCTCAGGGATAGCCAGTTGATCCATCTCAATAAGCTGAAATTATACTCAAGACGGAGGATCTCCTCTTCAATTCCTTCAGTGGGTTTTAGGGATTTCTTATGTTTTGTTTTATCTTTTCTTCTGAGATGTTTTCTTTTATTGTTATGAACTAAACCCTCAGATACCTGAGGGGGATGAAACTGAGATGAATCTTGTTATCATTTACTGAACTATATGATAAATATTTTACTTGTTCTTATTTATGTGTTCTTAATTCTTGTGTTGATATTTCGCGGATATTAATTCAAGTTTGATGTGCTTAGGTGGAGGATCAAAAGCCTCTGCCTAGGAGTAGATCTAGCATAGTTAAACGGAGTTGATCGCGCGCCTAGAGACAGGGTGACGAGGCATTGTCGGATTAGGGTGAAACCTAATATGGGAGTCCATAGATCGAGTTAATGCAATTCCAGGGGTTTTAATTAGAAAGAGATTTCAATTAATCAACCTAGGGTTAGACGTTATTCGCCTCGAGAGAGGGTTTAATATAAATTAGGGAATCCTACGGATCAAATCAAATGAATAAATCGTCTGGTTCAGAGTTAGATAACAAGTGAAGTCTAGGTGGATTCTTCCTTGGGTGTCGTTTTAATCAATTGGTTTTTCCTCAAGTTATTCTCCCAAATTCATTCTTCTTTGTCTTAGAGTCTTTAGCTTAGTAGTTACTTAATTTAGATTAAACAACCATTCGCTTAATTCTTAGGCTAAATAATAAAAAGAAAGTTAGTATTAGTACTTTTAGTTCCTTTGGGTTCGACAATCCGGTCTTGCCTAAGCTATACTACTATTCGATAAGTGCACTTGCGTCAATCATTGTCATAGTTAGTTTCCAGGTTCGATCATTATCTTTATAAATTTAAAACTCTGACTTCACAGCGATCATGTTTTTGGCGCCGTTACCAGGGAACTAAAATATTAAGAACACTCTATTTTTACTACTTTAGCCATTTTTATTTTTTTTCAATTCAATTTTATTTCTTAATTTTATTTGCTAATTTTTCTTCTTTTATTACTTCTTCCTTCCAGGTACCTCTAGTTTATGACTAGAAGGAACCCGAGAGGACCACTAGTATACGACAGTAATATTGAAGCTACCGCTCGCAGGAATCACAGAGAAATTAGGCGAGCCCTAAATTACCAAGAAGAAGAACAACAAGACGAATCCAATCCTACTGAAGGGATGGATGAGAATAATCCACCACCAGAAGATGTGGCAGAAAATAATGCTCCACGTACTATGTATGATTATGCTAAACCTCATTTAACAGGATCAGAATCAAGTATTGTTAGGCCTGCTATAGCTGCTAATAATTTTGAATTAAAGCCTAGCACTATACAAATGATTCAACAATTTGTTCAATTTAATGGTTTGCAGGACGAAGATCCAAACACTCATATAGCTAATTTTTTAGAGTTTTGTGATACCTTCAAAATAAATAGCGTTTCTAATGATGCCATAAGGCTTCGGTTATTTCCCTTTTCATTAAGGAATAAAGCCAAACAGTGGTTAAACTCGTTACCACGAGGGTCAATCACTACATGGGATCAAATGACTAAATTTTTTTATTAAAATATTTCCCACCGACCAAAATGGCCAAATTACGGAATGATATTATTTCTTTTGTGCAGATGGATTTAGAGACATTATACGACGCATGGGAGAGATACAAGGATCTCTTGAGAAGGTGTCCGCACCATGGTTTACCCTTGTGGCTCCAAGTCCAAACTTTCTATAACGGTGTAAACCCCTCAACGAGGCAACTAATTGATTCGCCACCGGTGGAACCCGAACATGAGAACTCTTGAAGCGACCTACGAGTTTATTGAAGAGATGTCATGAATAACTATCAGTGGCAGGCTACAAGGACAAAACCAACAGAATCAGCCGGAGTTTTCAACATCGATGCAGTAACCATGCTCTCAACACAGGTAGAGATGATGAATAAAAAGCTTGATAGTTTGTGTTCTTCGCAGGTACATCCAATGATGCAGTGCGATGCAAGTGGAAGCGTGGCGAATCACGAGTACCCACCCTACCAACCAGGCACGTAAAGCTAAACAGATGAACTATATAGGTAACAACTTTAGATCTAATAATAACCTTTATAGTAATAATTATAATCCAGGTTGGAGGAACCACCTCAATTTTTCATGGGGAGGACAAGGAAATCAAGGAAATCAAAGACAACAACCACCTCAAAATTTCCAAAATCAGCCCTATCCACAGGAGAAGAAGCCGAACCTTGAAGAGATGCGACAAAATTCATGGCGACTACAGATAACCGTCTCCAAGACACTGGAGACCACCCTTAAGAATCAACAGGCATCAATTAAAGGGATCGAGAGCCAAGTGGGGGAACTCACTAAGACAGTTGGACAACTTACTAACACAGTTGGACGGCTTGCAAAGATAATTTCCGAACGACCACAAGGGCGTCTACCAAGCAACACTGAGATTAACCCAAAGGAGCAGATCCAAGCCATAACCGCTCAAGAAAGTGAAGGGTTAGACGAGCCCAATTCAAAGCAAGAGAATGTGGTCAAAGAAGGTAAGGTTGAGGTAAGTAATAATAAGCCAAAACCGGTAATCAAAGAGTACCAACCTCGCATACCATATCCGAAGCATTAAGGAGAGACGACATGAGGAGCAGTCAGTAAGTTTCTTAAACCTTTAAAGAAATTACATATTAACTTACCGTTACTTGAAGCTCTTTCACAGATGCCAGATTCTAGAAAATTTTTAAAAGAGCTTTTGACGAACAAACGAAGGATAGACGAGGCATCACACGTGGAACTAAACGCAATGTGCTCGGCAATCTTGCAAAATAAACTACCACGGAAATTAAAAGATCCAGGGAGTTTTACAATTCCATGCTTAATTGGTAGTTTATCTATTGATAATGCGTTAGCTGATCTAGGGGCAAGCATAAATGTCATGCCTTATAAATTGTTTAAACAACAAGGTCTAGGGAAACCCAAGCAAACTAGGATGAGCATTCAACTTGTAACACCCCCAAACCCGGCCCACGAGCCTTGACCGGATCTGGTAAGTCACTGAGTAAAACGTTCGAAAAGATTTGACTTACGGTTGAAAACATAAAAATTTGTTGTCGGTTGTAAAACATTGTATATTTAAAATTCTAAGTAAAATCATGTTGTTACAAATTCCCGGATTTAAAACTTTAATATAGGCTTTAATAATATGAATCGATTCCTAAAATCATTTCAGGTTTCCGAATAAAAGTAATATAACTTCAAAATCATAAATAACATGTCCAAATACTTTAAGTGGCCCTTATTACATCAAATAATTATTCCAAAATACTTAATATTAATTCGCATAAAATAAATAAAACATCTTCTCGCATGAAATATGGCTTGCATGGCCACCTTTGTATCCACTCCAACCCGGTCCAAGAATCACGTATCACTGCGATGTTGATAATTATTTGGGTGAGTCACACTGGACTCGGTGTGCAATTAGTCCACTGAATTCCTCCCACATATCAAACCACATATCAACCCACATAACAGATAACAAGGCAACTTATTCACATAATATAACAATTCGGGCTTGGCCCATATCCATACCATATATCGGATCATAATGTAATTAACCACATGATTCCATATATTGGGCTTGGCCCATTCCCACACTGATCCACATTCACATATTGGGCTTGGCCCATAAACACATCAATAACCACAATGCCACACATAATCATGCAAAGTGCACCCAACCCAACCTAGGGTCCATCCTCTACACACCCCCGTATCCAGCCACCACACACCAGGGGATTTCTAAATCACCCTCCAACCGTTACACACCAATTTGGCAATTAATGCCGTCCACGATGTAGCTCGTAGCTAGCATCAAACCACGATGAGGCACATAGCTACTCATCAAACCACGATATGGCACACAACCGATATCAACCACGATGAGGCACAGAGCCACTCATCAAACCACGTGAACTTAATCACAAGTAGTCCACAACGCGACCTCAGTCAGCGCCAATCCTCGATGTAGCTCATGGCTAACATCAAACCACGTACTCGAAGTACACCCTGTCCTTCTTTCACATTCATATCCCATCCCATGCACATGCAACATATAATAACGTCATGATGAGAAATGCATGTACATGTTGACGCATTCAACCATATTTTCATGAATATATTCACATATACACATTGATAACCACTTTTCACTAGATTAGTACTGACCTGATCATCGATATACCCCGTAAGGGTAACCATTTCATAATTACCACTGCACTTGTTAGCATACGCAAAACTCATACAAGTATAACATATAAACCCAAAAAATAGTAGGCTAACCACACACCTGATAACTTGAAGCACTATGCTCTCGATCCCGATGTTATCACTAAGCGAAACTACCACTATCTGCCTATAGTCCTGCCCTGCTGCTTGCCCACACCCTAGTGGCCAATCCCGAACGGCAGAAACAGATCTCCTCTTAAACTTAGGGATAGGGACTATCCCTTTACCTTCTTGACTGATGTTCGCCTCCATCAACAATACTTAAATCAAAACCGATTAATACAAGATCTTAAACGAATAGAAACTAAATCTTAACCATCTTACCAAAACGAATCGAGACCCAAGTCTCCTCCTTTGACCCTGTCGATTTGCCCCTAAATCATCAAAGTTAGAATCGGCTAACCTTAATACCAAATATGGCCTATGGCCGAATACCATGAACTACTTACCTTGCTTACCGAAATCCTGAATTACCACTTAACTATGAAGCTGTCGAAATCCCTACTAACCAACTGTTAAAATCGGCTTTAAGTAATAATTCATGAGAAAATAACCCTTGGCCGTATAGCACATATCACTTGCCTTGAGTAGTCGAATCCTGCAAGACTCCTTTAATGCTCCCTTCCTTCGGCTACACACAAAAGAACACATCACTATGGCCTTAAAGGACATTCGGCCAGCCTTAGACCAAAGGCCTAACTATTGCTTTCGGCATACTTATGAAGATGAGACAAAACTGATTGGCTAAAGAAGGAAATACTTACCGCTATACAAGCATCCACAGAGAATCGGCTTCTAGATCCCAAAGAGAAGGATTTCGACACTCTAATGGTGAATAAAGAAAACACAAAAGTGGAGGGAGTTTAATGCTTAGAGAACTCGGCCACAAATAAACTAAATCAAGGTTTCAGCTTCAAGGCTTTGAACAAAGAAAAGAGAATAAGGTCCCTTTAAGGTTCGGCTATGGCTTCAAGTGATGATAAAATATTCGGCTAACACCAAAATAAAAGAAGAAGCTTGGGAAAGAGGTATAGATTCGGCCAAGAACAAATAGAGAAAGAAGAAGAGAAGAGTTTGAAGAATTTTGGCAATGGTGACAAGGGAGAATTCGGCTTCAAATGAAAAAGAAGAAAAAGAGCACTCCTATGACTAACAAATTTCGGCAAGAAGGATGGACACTCTCACAACTAAAATTCGGCACTTATCCTCTCTACATGGCCGAATTTTCCATCCAAAAGAACCCCACATTCGGCCACTACCTCCTTCCTTATCATATCCCAAAATTTCCTCCTATATTCTCTCCCTGTTACTCTTTCAAAATAATTTGAACAAGTCCAACCTTTATCTCCCCTTCCTAGCCGAAATTTAAAAAGAAAATCAAGTCTTAATCCTCATCTTTTCAGAGTCCCATGCCATCCAATACTCCTCCCTCTCTTGACGCAAAAATAAAGGCTCCCACTGCTTCCCACGTTGCTCGAACCAAGGCTCTTACCCACTGCATATGGCGTCACTTACCAAGGCCCTAAGTGGCGCCTTCAAGCCTCTTTACCAAGCCCAATCTCATGTCCAAAAGTTCTTACAAATTTTCTTAAGACCTCCTTAGCCTAGCTCCCATTTTAAACTTAAAATCTAATAATTTTACAAAGCATTCTCTTTCATCCTAGAGTTTTAGGAACCCCTAAAACACATCCAAACATACACCAAGCCCACTAACACTTGCACTATGCACTAAATGCATAACCCCTAAATCCTGGATGTTACAGTTCTACCCTCCTTAAAAATAATTTCGTCCTCGAAATTACTTGCTACCCAACTAATGATCGTGCAATCCACTACGCTCTCTGTCTTTGCGCACTCGATCTTAATAAAACTATCATACCTTCTAGGCACAGTCTCTAAGTTCACATCCAAGGTTTCAGGCACTTCACTAGCAACACAAGAATAAGCTAACTCTAAAACAAGCAAAGTAATTAAGGGTATTCCAGAAACAAGGAACGTACCCGATATTACATCTGGCACATCTTCCTCCTCACAACGACTGACTGCCTAAACCAACCTTGGTTGTCTCGCCTCTGAACCTTCAGCACCTTTGCTTGGTGTTCCACGACCTCGGCCAGAACCATTTCCTCCATGGCTTGAACCACGACCCCTCGTCGCCTTAGGACAATTCCTAACCAAGTGATCCTTAGACCCACACCGGAAACATTCCTTACTATTTCCCCAACACTCTCCAGCATGAGTTCTTCCACATCGAGCACATAGACAACTTCGATTCCCACCAACTGGTACAGGTGCACGTACAGAATTCTCAATCCTTGGTCTTTTCTTAAAAATCTCTAGATGACATTGACGGTCCAAAACTCCTCTTATTCCAATTCCTATCCTTTTCTCGATTCTGTCTCTCAGTCCTCTTAACTTCTTCAGCTATTCGAGCTTTCTCCACTAGAATAGCAAAGTCCCTTTCTCTCTGCGGAGCAATGAACACCCGCAGCTCATCTCGCAATCCGTCTTCGAATCAAACACACCTTTCGTAATCAGTAGCTACGATGCCCTTGGCGTACTGACTTAACCGTACAAATTCCGCTTCGTACTCTGCTACCGACTTACTTCCTTGAACCAAGTTTAGAAACACTTTCCTCTGCGAGTCTAGGTAACTAGCTCCAACATACTTCCCTTCAAACTTAAGCTTAAAATACTCCCAATCCAATCAATCTGCTGGGACACCTTGCCTGACGGTGAGCCACCAACGATAAGCCTCGTCTCGGAGCAACGAGACAGCACCTTTCAGCTTTTCCTCAGCAGTACAGTCCAAATCGCCCATAATTCTTTCGACTGCCTCTAACCAATACTCTGCTACATTTGGAGCCACCCCAGACACTCCTCTAAAAACCTCAGCTCCGTTCGACCTAAGTCTTTCCGATACTGATTTTCGAGCTCCATTTCCCATACCAGCTCTTGCCACTTGTTCTAGCATTCGCAACATAGCCTGCGATACTGCGTCATCCCCTCCTGTCTGACCTTGATCCTCCGCGCCCACTGTCGGCGACGGCGGCACGTCATTTTTTGACCAATGGCCAGACCCTATTGGTTCCGATACAGTCATTCGACCACGTCCTCTAGAACTCATGTCTAACGTCGCGACTTACTCTGATTAAAAGTTTTATGCATTAGTATTTCGTTCCACTGATTATCCGCGAACAATTTTATGTAAAGAAGATTCAGTAGTAGTTCTTTCGATCAATCAAAGTTTCAGCTCAAGTTCACTATTCTAACTCAGAGAGTCACATTCACATTCATCAACAATATTCACACACTACTTTGGCATTTCTATCCGTTTCCTACCCAGGGGTAATTCGTCAATTGTCCTATAGGGGTATTTTAGTAACAAATCAGGGTCAACTTGAAAATCTGTACAAATCAAAGGCATTCCAAAATTTTCAAAACTCAGGGTTATTTTGAAAATTTTCTCAAAACGAAAGGTATTGCAAAAATTTGAGTCTGGGGTTATTCGGGTAATTTTGTAAGTTAGGGGTAATTCAGTAAATTTTCCAAATCAGGGTATCTGGATATTTTTGTAAAGCAAGATTTAGTAAAAATCAAGGGTAGTACGGTAAATTTATAAACCAGGGGCATTTTAGTAATTTCAAACCCAGGGGTATTTGGGTAATTTTGCAAATCGAAAATATTTCGAAAAGGGTTTTCAAATTCTAATTTAATGTTTACAAATCAAAAAGGGCAATTTGTGATTTTAAAACTAAGGTTTTTATAAACCAGTATGGCTAGTCCCTTTTCGGTTTTAATTATCGGTTTAGCCGGTGAACAAGTCCGCGTGGTTAGGGTGAACCGTAGCTATGCACCAGGTAGGATTCAAGTAAAGAGGAGATGAGTCACTAGGACTGCTTAAGTACCAATCTCTTACTGAATCCACTCCTAGACATGCGCACAACTGTTGCCACACCCTAGCTCGGCGACTTACTCACAGGTTTGTTTAGTGGTTCTTAAGTCTTATGAATCTTGTGTTGGAGTACACTAGTCCTAGGGTTCAATAGCCCTAATCTACTAATCTACGTTCCCATAGATGCCCATACAGTTCACATATTCAGATCACTTCAGTAGTTAGAGGTACTTACCTGGTGGACTTCGGGCCAGAGATACAGGTGCCATGCCAGAATAACCTGAAAAAGTCCATAAAAATCTATATTTTTGAAAAGACCATCTTTGAAAAATGTTTTTGGGCCCCAAAACCCTCAAAGCCGAGATTTGAACCGGGCTCTGATACCAAACTGTAACACCCCCAAACCCGGCCCACGAGCCTTGACCGGATCTCGGTATGTCACCGAGTAAAGCGTTCAAAAGATTTGACTTACGGTTGAAAACATAAAAATTTCTTTGTCGGTTGTAAAACATTGTATATTTAAAATTCTAAGTAAAATCATGTTGTTACAAATTCCGAATTTAAAACTTTAATATAGGCTTTAATAATATGAATCGATTCCTAAAATCATTTAGGTTTCCGAATAAAAGTAATATAACTTCAAAATCATAAATAACGTGTCCAAATACTTTAAGTGGCCCTTATTACATGAAATAATTATTCAAAAATACTTAATATTAATTCGCATAAAATAAATAAAACATCTTCTGCATGAAATATAGCTTCTGCATGGCCACCTTTGTATCCACTCCAACCCGGTCCAAGAATCACGTATCACCTGCGATGTTGATAATTATTTGGGTGAGTCACACAGACTCAATGTGCAATTAGTCCACTGAATTCCTCCCACATATCAAACCACATATCAACCCACATAACAGATAACAAGGCAAATTATTCACATAATATCACAATTCGGGCTTGGCCCATATCCATACCACATATCGGATCACAATGTAATTAACCACATGATTCCACATATTGGGCTTGGCCCATTCCCACACTGATCCACATTCACATATTGGGCTTGGCCCATAACCACATCAATAACCACAATGCCACACATAATCATGCAAAGTGCACCCAACCCAACCTAGGGTCCATCCTCTACACACCCCCGTATCCAGCCACCATACACCAGGGGATTTCTAAATCACCCTCCAACCGCTACACTCTAATTTGGCAATTAATGCCGTCCACGATGTAGCTCGTAGCTAGCATCAAACCACGATGAGGCACATAGCTACTCATCAAACCACGACATGGCACACAGCCGATATCAACCACGATGAGGCACAGAGCCACTCATCAAACCACGTGAACTTAATATCAAGTAATCCACAACGCGACCTCAGTCAGCGCCAATCCTCGATGTAGCTCATGGCTAACATCAAACCACGTACTCGAAGTACACCCTGTCCTTCTTTCATATTCATATCCCATCCCATGCACATGCAACATATAATAACATCATGATGAGTAATGCATGTACATGTTGACGCATTCAACCACTTTTCACCAGATTAGTACTGACCTGATCATCGATATACCCCGTAAGGGTATCCATTTCATAATTACCACTGCACTTGTTAGCATACGCAAAACTCATACAAGTATAACATATAAACCCGGAAAACAGTAGGCTAACCACACACCTAATAACTTGAAGCACTACGCTCTCGATCCCGATGTTATCACTAAGCGAAACTACCGCTATCTGCCTATAGTCCTGCCCTGCTGCTGGCCCACACCCTGGTGGCCAATCTCGAACGGCAGAAACAGATCTCCTCTTAAACTTAGGGATAGGGACTATCCCTTTACCTTCTTGACTGATGTTTGCCTCCATCAACAATACTTAAATCAAAATGATTAATACAAGATCTTAAACGAATAGAAACTAAATCTTAACCATCTTACCAAAATGAATCGAGACTCGAGTCTCCTCCTTTGACCCTGTCGATTTGCCCCTAAATCATCAAAGTTAGAATCAGCTAACCTTAATACCAAATATGGCCTATGGCCGAATACCATGAACCACTTACCTTGCTTACCGAAATCCTGAATTACCTCTTAACTATGAAGATGTCGAAATCCCTGCTAACCAACTGTTAAAATCGGCTTTAAGCAATAATTCATGAGAAAATAACCCTTGGCCGTATAGCACATATCACTTACCTTGAGTAGTCGAATCCTGCAAGACTCCTTTATTGCTCCCTTCCTTCGGCTACACACAAAAGAACACATCACTATGGCCTTAAAGGACATTCGGCCACCCTTAGACCAAAGGCCTAACTATTGCTTTCTGCATACTTATGAAGATGAGACAAAACTGATTGCCTAAAGAAGGAAATACTTACCGCTTTACAAGCATCCACAGAGAATCGGCTTCTAGATCCCAAAGAGAAGGATTTCGACACTCTAATGGTGAAGAAAGAAAACACAAAAGTGGAGGGAGTTTAATGCTTAGATAATTCGGAAACAAATAAACTAAATCAAGGTTTCAGCTTCAAGGCTTTGAACAAAGAAAAGAGAATAAGGTCCCTTTAAGGTTCGGCTATGGCTTCAAGTGATGATAAAATATTCGGCTAACACCAAAATAAAAGAAGAAGCTTGGGAAAGAGGTATAGATTCGGCCAAGAACAAATAGAGAAAGAAGAAGAGAAGAGTTTGAAGAATTTTGGCAATGGTGACAAGGGAGAATTTGACTTCAAATGAAAAAGAAGAAAAGAGAGCACTCCTATGACTAACAAATTTCGGCAAGAAGGATGGACACTCTCACAACTAAAATTCGGCACTTATCCTCTCTACATGGCCGAATTTTCCATCCAAAAGAACCCCATATTCGGCCACTACCTCCTTCCTTATCATATCCCAAAATTTCCTCCTATATTCTCTCCCTATTACTCTTTCAAAATAATTTGAATAAGTCCAACCTTTATCTCCCCTTCCTAGCCAAAATTTAAAAAGAAAATCAAGTCTTAATCCTTATCTTTTTAGAGTCCCATGCCATCCAATACTCCTCCCTCTCTTGACGCAAAAATAAAGGCTCCCACTGCTTCCCACGTTGCTCGAACCAAGGCCCTTGCCCACTGCATATGGCGTCACTTACCAAGGCCCTAAGTGGCGCCTTCAAGCCACTTTACCAAGCCCAATCTCATGTCCAAAAGTTCTTACAAATTTTCTTAAGACCTCCTTAGCCTAGCTCCCATTTTAAACTTAAAATCTAATAATTTTCCAAAGCATTCTCTTTCATCCTAGAGTTTTAGGAACCCCTAAAACACATCCAAACATACACCAAGCCCACTAACACTTGCACTATGCACTAAATGCATAACCCCTAAATCCTAGATGTTACACAACTAGCGGATAAAACTGTTAGAATTCCTAGGGGTATTATCGAAGATGTTCTTGTAAAAATTGATAAATTCATTTTCCCAGTAGATTTTGTTGTCTTAGACATGGATGAGGATAATTCGATTCCCTTAATTTTAGGAAGACCATTCTTAGCAACTGCTAAAACTAAAATCGACATTGATGCAGGAGAACTAATACTTCGTGTAGGTAATGAGACAGTCACTCTTCAAGCTCTCGACTCAGCTAGAACATTGAGTAATCCAGGTGAGAAAACAAATTCTATTGATAACCATTCGGTTAACCCTTATTTTCAGGAAACACCAGGAAAGAATACAACTGAACCCGATTCTATACCATGTGCCAACAGAGAAATAACACACGAAGAATAAGGGATTCAGATTGATGATCTAGACGAGTGGAAGATGCATTTCAAGGAAAAATTAGGAATACACGAAGCAGAACCAAAGCCACTCCACGAAGCAAATAAATTCAAAATCGGAGATCAGGTATTGATAGAAAAAATAGACCCTCGAATATCTCCTCCTGACCCTAACACAAATAAAGAAATACCATTTAGGGTAATCAGTGCTTTTCCATACGGAACAGTCCAGGTAAGTAATCCTATCTTTGGCACTTTCAATATAAACGTATCTCGACTTAAATACAATCATGATAAAGGAAAGACTTTCAACTCTGCAAACCACCATGAATATACAAATGAGCGGAGAGTCTAGCTTAAGACTATAAACGAGTGCTTCTCGGGAGGCAACCCGAGTACTAACCCAATTAACTTTTATTCTGACTTATTTATTCTACAGTATCTAACTTTAAACTAACCAGAAGTACAAAATTCTAGGCCACACGGCCGTGGCCGTGTGGAGGTACAGAATCACGGTACTGACACGGCAGAGAGGGTACAAGTCAGAAGGAATCAAATCTTTGAGTCACGGACTCCAACCACCAACACACAGGCACTGATAAAATGCCACGGCCGTGCGACGCGGCCGTGGACGACACTGACTTAGCACCAACAGGCGTGGCGACCTGAGCATAGGCGTGGGAGAAACGAACGAAGCCCACAACGGCCGTGCGAGGCGGCCGTGTGAATCAACACGCCCATGAGACATGGGCGTGGGGTTATACCTGATTTGAAAATTCTATTTAAACCACCCACCCCTCCATCTTCTCACCTAATTTTCACCTTTCTTCCTCCCTTGCGCCCTTATACACCATACATTCTTAGCATTTTTCATTATTATAGCATTCTTCTCAATCTTTTGGCCATGTCGAAGAAACGGAAGGATCCCAGTACAGTCTCCCTCATGGAGACCGATCTATATAAGTTCATGCCGGCCACTTCAATCATTCGATGAGCCAAGGATATTTGAGGCCATTTAGTTATTATTTCGTTTTTCTCTTTTGCTTCAATTTCCTTATCTTTACTTCTCTTCTGCTTAACTTAGTTTATTTTATTTTAGTTTCTTAGTGTCAGGTTCTACAAGCTGCTAGGGAATCACACCACGACCACCACCATATCCCCAGCCTTAGAAATCACACCCAACAATAAGGACTCTACGGTCCATCCATCTTTTCTTTTAATTTTATTTCAATTTTTATTTCTCTTCACTTTAGCTTGCTTTTCTTTAAGTATTTAATTAGTATAGTTTTAATTTTTAATATTTTATCTTGGCTAATCCTCCATGAGCTACCCAATTTCTTCATCTAGCACAGGATCATCATCCAGACCGACCCCTCCGATCTATCTTTCACCTCCAACCGAAGGATGCCATCCGAAAACTCAGGAAGTTTCACTTCTCCCCATATCTTATGATTTTATTATGATTGAGTTATTATATCTTTGTACATTGAGGGCAATGTACGTCTTAAGTGTAGGGGGTGAAAACAACCTAAAAAGGTGCCTAACTTTTTTCATTATTCTCAAATTCCTGAAATTAGGTGCCAAACTTTTTGCATTATTCTCAAATCCCTGAATTTAGTCTTGTTTTTAAGTAATTTTCTCATATTATTAATTAGGATGAAATTTCCATGATTTATGATTTTTATTGAAATGTTTTAGATTAAGTCATTGATAATTGTGCATTGATGATTGAATTCTAAGATACTAGAGAATCAAGCATGATAAGTCTATTTTTCAAGAAATAATTTTTTTTTTAGGTTGTCTACCTGAATTTGAATATTACTTTGAAGTTTGAAATTTACGAGGTTGATATCAAAATACCCATAATTTTTGTGAGATTTTGAGCCTTATAAGAGCATATATCCTTTTTCATGCTCACTTTTTGATTATGAGTGTGTCAACATTAATTTGTTATTCTAGAACTTGCATCGATTATACATGTTGAGACCACATCTTTGATTTGATATACTGAAATGATAAAGGCACCTAGGATTTAACCCACTTACTCCATAAAAAGCCTACCTTCATAATTAACCCCTACTGAACCCCTTTTGATCCTAACAACCCTTTTTATTGACTCACCCACTAATATTAACCCAAAACCCTTTGTATTTGTTATCACCATTCTTCTTGACTACCCTTTTTGTTGAGATTTGATTTTGAGCAATTGCCTAACTATGTATAATATTTCAGTTGTTAAAGTACTTTCGTATTATTGTAAATATTTGATTTGTTCTTAAAAAAAATCAAAGTATATTCAGTATTAGTATGATGAAAAGTGAGCTTGTACATTTAACATCTAAGAAGCTCGTATTATTAGTTTCAAAGTTTCAATTCATGTAATTATTTATTTTTTAGTTCGTTGTTTCTAGTTAGGTAATTTTTCAGGTCGATCTCGATTCTAACCCTCTAATTCAGCCTTTAACCACACCTTTAACCCAAGCCCCGTTACAACCCTTTCAAAGACCTTTTGATTTGTACATCATCTCATATTACAGTGGTGGAGATTTGATTTTCATGCAAGCCTATGGGATTAAGTTTTCAGGTTTGACGTTTGAGTGCTTAATTTTGAACCTTAAACACTTTGAGTGATTTGAGTGAATCTTTTGTGAGGATGTCAACCCTTGTAGGTTTTGGATCAGAGGTAATTATTTAGAAGAGGGGAAACACCTATGTTTTGTGCTACAAATGTATGACTTAGATTGTTTGAATCTTTAGAACCCTTTGAGTTGAATTATCTATTTATGAATTATCCTTGAATTATGATAAAACATTACTAATGACTATTATGAATTATGGAAAGTTCGTTTTAATTATAAGTTGAGAATTTTGCTTGAGGAAAAGCAAAAGCTTAAGTGTGGGGGTATGTGATGAACCAAAAAAGTAACATATTTTAATCCCACATTTAGCATACTTTTGGATGATTTATCCCTTGATTTATGTAAAAAGGTGATCTTAATCCTTTCTTTTCATGTTTTATACTCAGGAAAGCACCGGAGGATGAAAAGAACGAGAAACAGGCTCAAAACAGACCAAATTGCGCCAAAGTGAAAATCAACACGGCCTGGACTTAAGCCAACACGGCCGTGTCTCCTTGACAGACTAGAACCCGGCCTGACCTTGATTTACACGGGCGTGTGCCATGGTCGTGTCCCTGCCGCGGAAAAGAGCAATTTCAATCGAATTTGGATACTTAGGGGCAAAGAAACACATTCCAAAAGCCTATAAATACACCCTAAGTATGACCTAAATGAGGGGAGTCGACGGGAGCCTAAAGCTACTGCTTAGGGGCGTCTTGCTAGGCCAGAGAAGGCAGATTTGTGGGAATTCGCTCAGGGATAGCCAGTTGATCCATCTCAAGAAGCTGGAATTATACTCAAGACGGAGGATCTCCTCTTCAATTCTTTCAGGGGGTTTTAGGGATTTCTTATGTTTTGTTTTATCTTTTCTTCTAAGATGTTTTCTTTTAATGTTATGAACTAAACCCTCAGATACCTGAGGGGGATGAAACTGAGATGAATCTTGTTATCATTTACTGAACTATATGATAAATATTTGACTTATTCTTAATTATGTGTTCTTAATTCTTGTGTTGATATTTCGCGGATATTAATTCAAGTTTGATGTGCTTAGGTCGAGGAGCAAAAGTCGCTGCCTAGGAGTAGATCTAGCATAGTTAAGCGGAGTTGATCGTGCGCCTAGAGATAGGGTGGCGAGGCATTGCCAGATTAGGGTGAAACCTAATATGGGAGTCCATATATCGAGTTAATGCAATTCTAGGGTTTTAATTAGAAAGAGATTTTAATTAATCAACCTAGGGTTAGACGTTATTCGCCTCGAGAGAGGGTTTAATATAAATTAGGGAATCCTACGGATCAAATCAAATGAATAAATCGTCTGGTTCAGAGTTAGATAACAAGTGAAATCTAGGTGGATTCTTCCTTGGGTGTCGTTTTAATCAATTAGTTTTTCCTCAAGTTATTCTCAAAAATTCATTCTTCTTTGTCTTAGAGTTTTTAAAGTTTAGTAATTTAGATTAAACAACCATTCACTTAATTCTTAGGCTAAATAATAAAAAGAAGGTTAGTATTAGTACTTTTAGTTCCTTTGGGTTCAATAATTCGGTCTTGCCTAAGCTATACAACTGTTCGATAGGTGCACTTGCCTCAATCGTTGTCATAGTTAGTTTTCAGGTTCGATCATTATCTTTATAGATTTAAAACTCTGACTTCACAGTGATCACCTTCGTTTGAGTGTTATAGGTACTTGCCAAAGGCTCAAAATCGTATGAATACGTCACCGAATAGGGGTATCATGACATTAAGGCATTAGAACCGCGATACCCCTATTAGTCCCGAGATTAAGGCATGAAGCAATGGTATCATGATATCCCCTTAGGGTATTACAATATACAGGTGACAAGAAGACCCCACATTTCAAGACTGATGAGGATATCATGATATCCAACCCTTGGTATCGCAATATCACAACCGCCAAGGGATAAAAAATGACATCAGGGGAAATGTTTGTCCAATCAAAGCACCAATCAGGAAAGGCCCATTCAAGGGCATTTTGGTCACAATTTTGGATTAGAGATTGCTACTAAATCAGCCAAATTTGGCTGAGAAGAGAGGAGGCCGCACTTAAGATAGTTTTTGTTTTAGTTTTCTTAGGTTTTCTCTTCTTCTTTTCTAGGGTTTCATCTTTTCTACCTTCTTCCTTAGCTATAGACATTAAATTGCTACAATTTTCTTGTTGTTCTTAGTGTTAGTTAAGTTAGTTACTATTGTAGCTAAGGTTTATTTACACTTTTATTTCATTTCTTCTCTTGTAATGACATTTTCATCTTTGTTTAATGCATTTTCAGTTTCCTTTATTTTTAGTTGTTAAAGCTTTCATCTTTAATGTTATTTACTTCTTATTTTACTATTACATGTTCATCTTTACCTTGCTCTTAAGTTTTTTCCATTAAAAATCACAACTTTCTTATTTTTCTTAAGTTTGACTTTAATGGCTGCCATGTTTCTTTCTTTTATGCGTGTTAGTTTAGTTTTTATCATGAGTAACTAAACTTCAAAGGGGGCTAGTTTATATAGATGTGGGTAAATTAATTTTTGGCTAAGAGGCTAAATTGCAAGAAGTTGGACTAAATTGAATGAACCTAAAAACCTAGGATTGACAGTCCTAAGGGAAGATTTAGGCAAGTGAGACCGAGAGGAGATCTTGTTGGGCACTGATTCTTTAGTCCCGAGTTAGTCAGTGAGATCTAGAGAGAAACCAAACTAAATTGTCTAACTTGGTAAAGTTGAGATCGATAGGTAAAACAGAGCCACTTTGGGAGATTAAGCAATTTAGAACCTTAATTAACTGATTAGTAAACCATATCGAAGTCAACCAACCACTGCTTGTTAGTTATTTGTGAATTTTGATTTTGAAATCTTTACAATTTATTCCTCTAGATAGTTAATTGATAGTTTTGTTTAATCACTCTTCATTTCAGGATTCATCGTAACATAACTTTTAGTGATTAGTTGTTTAGACTATTGGATCTAGTGCCCTAAGTGTGGTATTTTCGTCAATATACACTTGTATTTTTTTCTCACATATTGGTTAATAAAACAAATTCATTGATTTCAATTAATATACTTTTTATTATTGTCTCCATATGGTTTTTCACGCAAAACAAAATAGAAGCAAATGTTACAAAAAGACTAAGCGGTATTACGTGATCGGATTGTAGTATAGAAAGACAACTTGTATTAGTAAACGAACCTAAACATGTCCATTGTCTAATAAAAAATGATCAAACCGATTGAAATAATAATATGTCGTCTATCAAGTTCAACTAAAAAGATGCCTTATCTTGGGTATCAGAGCGAATGACTCCCAGAAGATAGAGACATAAATGTGACTGACTGGACTGTCAGTACATCGGACAGGCCCCAAGCAGAAGAGATCATGTAACACCCCTAACCCGTATCCGTCGCCAGAGTAGGGTTATGAGGTATTACCAATCAATACACATCATTTAACATCCAATACTCATACATTTATGCATTCATACTCAAATACCATCCAACACAAACAAAATGTCCCTTATAAGAGCCTACGAGGCCTTAAACATGCTTTAGAAGTGATTCGAGACTAGACTGATAACATATGAAATATTTGGAAAACTTAGAATTTTTTCATTCATTTAGGAATCACACGCCCGTGTGAATAGACCATGTGCCTAACACGGCTTCAGACACGCCCGTGTCACAGGCCGTGTGAAAACAGGGCATACATACTGACTTGTGTCACACGGCAGACCACACGCCCGTGTGTCTAGCCTGTGTGCCCTTCGAAGTGGCCACACACGCTTGTGTGCTAGGCTGTGTACTAGGCCGTGCCAAACCTATAGGGTATACTGACTTATGCAACACGGCTAAGTCACACGGGCATGTGTGGCCACTTCGAAGGGCACACGGCCCTGAGACACACGAGCGTGTGGTCTACCGCGTGACCGGTCGTCGATATGTATGCCCTGTTTTTCACGCGACCCCGTGACACGGGCGTGTCTGAAGCCGTGTGAGGCACATGGTCTATTCACACGGGCGTGTGATTCCTAAATGAATGAAAAAATTCTAAGTTTTCCAAATATTTCATATGTTATCAGTCTAGTCTCGAATCACTTCTAAAGCATGTTTAAGGCCTCGTAGGCTCTTATAAGGGACATTTTGTTTGTGTTGGATGGTATTTGAGTATGAATGCATAAATGTATGAGTATTGGATGTTAAATGATGTGTATTGATTGGTAATACCTCATAACCCTACTCTGGCGACGGATACGGGTTAGGGGTGTTACAGATCCTGAATCTATTTATCAATTTATTCACTTGTAACGTTCATAGTGTTACAAACCTAAATCTTGAGTGGATGACGGTCTATGTATGCATAACTCGTACATTTTGATGTAAGTAAAAGCCTGAGTTTAAATAGATAAGGAACCAAAATTTGGTGCGCTGGGTGCACAACTTCTGTAGTATGTAGCATGATTCACAATAGTGGAATTAATAGCCCAACACATGGGTAACGTGGCCACTAGTCGTCCGTCTTTGTGATGGATGACTTGATCACTATATGATAGTGATTGACTTTTCATTAAGGAATATGTAATGGTTACCATAAGATAAAATAGGATCATATTGGGAGAACAGATATTATCCCAAGGAGATCAATGATATCCTATGAAGATAACACACTTATGACAAGGTAATTGGATGGGCATTGAGTAGTTTCTTTTGTAATAGTATGTCGTTGAGGAGAGCCCAGTCACAACACTATAGTTGAATGATTTTGTGTCTAAATGAGCTTATAATTAACAGGCAAAAAGAAAGAACTTAATTATAAATCACTTGAGCCTCAAATACATATGTCGAATCAGTCCCTTTTCTAGCTCATTGAAACCATAAATGAATTGCTTGTTTGAATAGAAATTAAGGGAATGAATAAGAGAAATGAGAAAATTTTAGGAATGATCATGGTTTTCTCTAAAATGGAGAAATGATATCGGAAATGAATGTAGGTTTCCAAAATTAGAAATGAGAAAGACAATGGAAACTCGTAATCCTATGTAAGATTACTTAAAAATGATGGAAGAATGAGTTTTTATTTTTGGATTGTTTTGAAGCCCAAAAATTAAAATAAATCATTTGGTCATAGCGAACATGTTGAGCTGTGACATATTGAACGAATTTTCTCGAAATTTTACCGGGGTAAAATTGTCAAAATTTTACCAACGGTAAAACTTTCAAAAATTTTACTGGGGTAAATTTGGGATGAGAAAATTATTTAATATGATTATTTTGGAAAATAGAATTAATGAATCGGGTTTGATCATATAATAGAGTACTGGGTCTACTAGGTCAAAAAGGCCCTGGAAGTACGCGTAATTGGACCTGATGTGAGAGGGCCCTAAAACCCTTCATATATCATGGAGGGGGCGGCAAACCTAGTAGAAATACAAGGGTAAGTCATTCACCCGTTTCCTACTCTAAGTAGGATAATGTTTTTCTATTTAAAATAAACCTCTACAACTCTACAAGGGTTATACCTTCTCTTCCTATAAATAGATGGCACCAATATAGCTATTAAGACAAATTTTGAGAGATTGTTATTCTGTCGAAAAATAGAGAGAATTTATTCTCAAATCATAAACATATTTTTCAGAATAAAAATTTTACCGATTTCTATTAAAGAAGAGAGAATTTCCATTTTCACCCCAAAAGGAAAACTTTTTCTAGTTCTATGTTTTTATTCAATTGGTTCGAGCCCACACTCGAAACAGTTCGTGGTACGAGAATAAAGAAGAAGATCGTTTGGTTGAAAGCCAAAAAACATTAAGGATTCGCTTATCCAAAAACAAAAGTACAAATTCGGTTAAGGTTTATTTCTATAAATATCACAAATTGGGTTGGTTTTCACATTTTTAATTTTCTACTATGCAAGAAAACCATTTTCAAACCAGATCTTTTTCCAACATACATTCATTCCTTTGCATGATTTTAACTAGGAATTTCTTAATCACCATCCTCCATTGGGTTCAACCCCTTGGAATAATCTGTGTTCCATTGAAACTATAAATATTACAACTGACATTGTACAATGCAGTTAAAACCCGCTTTTAAAATAGTTCTATAAAATCATTAGTTTTTACGCGTAGGGTGAGAGCAATCAGTCCAGTTGAAAATTAACAAATTTCTCCTAGGCAAAAATCAATGAACTTTCATTTGGTATCAAATCTAGATCCTTGGGTTACTAAATGGAGATCTTTTCATTAATTTTCAATTGAGATGGAAGGTTCTTCAATCACCAAACCCCCTATGTTGGATGACACTAACTATGCCTATTGGAAAGCTATGATGAGGGCTTTTATAAAGTTCAAGATGAAAGAGCTTGGCGCTTAGTTTTATTTGGTTGGGAACCATAACAATTGATGCATCAAGTGTAAGGGTATCAAATCTAGACCCTTGGTGTATTAAATGGAGATCTTGTCATTAATTTTTAATTGAGATGGAAGATTCTTCAATCACCAAATCCCTTATGTTGGATGGAAGTAATTATGCCTATTGGAAAGCTATGGTGAGGGCTTTTATAAAGCTTAAGATGAAAAAGCTCGGTACTCAATTTTAATTGGTTGGGAACCACAACAGTTGATGTATCAAGCATGAAGACTTTTAAACTTGAAGTTACTTGGACAAGTGAGGATGGAAAATTGGTCAGTGGAATTTACAAGGTCCTTAATCAAATCTTCTCTAGGGTTGACTCTCAAGAATTGAAGCAAATTTCTAAATGCACCACTACCAGATAAGCCTGAATAATTCTTGAAATTGCTCACAAGGGGACCAACATTCTGAAGCAATCTAAACTTCAGATGCTAACTATGAAATTTGAGACTTTGAAGATGCGAGAGAATGAGACACTGACAGAGTTTTATGCAAACCTTTTGATATTTGAAATTAGGCAATCAAATAGACATTGATCGTTATGTCAGAGTCTTAAAATTTATATAATGAATGATCTAGCCTAGAAACTAACTGTGACAACGATTGAGGCAAGCGCACCTATCGAACAGTAGTATACTTTAGAGGCAAGACCGGAATGTCGAACCCAAAGGAACCAAAAGTACTAATACTAACTTTCTTTCTATTATTTAGCCTAAGAATTAAAGTGAATTATTGTTTATTCTAAAATTAACTAATTACTAAGCTAAAGATGCTAAGACAAAGAGAATGAATTGGGGAAATACTTGTGGGAAAAACCAATTGATTAAGACAATACCCAAGGAAGAATCCACCTAGACTTCCCTTATTATCTAACTCTAAACTAGACGATTTATTCACTTGACTTGATTCCGTAGGATTCCCTAATGTATATTAATACCTCCGTCGAGGCTACTAATGTCTAACCATAGGTTGATTAATTGAAATCTCTTTCTAATTAAAACCCCTAGAAATACATTAACTCGATCTATGGACTCCCATATTAGGTTTGACCCTAATCCGACAGATTTTCGTCATCCTATGTCTAGGGTTGCGATCAACTCCGCTTAATTATGCTAGATCTACTCCTAGACAGAGACTTTTGCTCCACTACATAAGCACATCAATACTTGAATCAATACCCTGAAATATCAAAGCAAGAATTAAGAACACATAATTATGAACAAATCAAGTATTTATCATATAGTTCAGAAAATAATAACAAGATTTAACAGCCCGATTTAGGGCCTAGTCGAAATAGTGGTGCGAGGCCATGAATCCGAGGTGAATTTATGAGTTTTTGAGATTTATGTCACGTTTGCATGTTAGTGTGAAAGTTTCATAAAGCAATTTTGCTAAATTGAGGTTGAATGGTCCAAAAAGGACTAAATTGCAAAAGTTTCAAATTATGAGTTTCTAGAAGCATTTTGTATGAAATAGCTCTAGAATAGCAATTATGAGTCCTTAAATAACAATTTGCCCAAATTATAATTTTTGGACAAAATTGGACATGAGTTAGGAAATGGTGATATTTTTAAGAGAATGGCATCTTGGCCATTTACCTATTAAATGATTAATAAAGGAAAAAGATGACAAAAATCATTATCATCTTCTTCCTTATTGCCAAAATTTACAAAGAAACCATAGCTAGGGTTTGCTCATCTTTCCAGCATGCTAGTAAGCTCATCTTAGCCCCATTTTTAATATTCTTCGTGTTTTTGAAGTTCTCGTATTATGGATTAGCTATTTTTAGCTATAAAATGAACTAAGATGCATGTTCAAAAATCTACCCATGTATGACATGCTTGTTCAATGATGTTTCATGGAAGATTATGAGAGTTTGATGTTAGATAAACATCTTTTCCTTAATGAATTTCATGAAAAATGAATATAGGGACTAGTTTGTAAAAGTTTTGAGATTTCTCATACATAGTAGAAATAGTGAGAATTGATGGTTGTCATAGTAGAGAAAATGAATCAGCTAAGCATGAAGTTTAAGAAAGTTGAATGAGAATCATTTTACAATCCTTGGGGCAAAAGTGCAAATATGAGAAAGTTTAGGGGCAAAATAGTAATTTTGCCAAAGTATGATTTAAGAGTCAATTTAGTCAATGTGAGTATTAAATGATCTATTTATGACTATAGATCAAGAAAAATGAAGCCTGGATCAAAACCGAGGCAAGAACAAGGTCGAGGACTAAATTGCATACCTAGCTACATTTTGTATATTGAGGTAAGTTTGTATGATTTCTAAGCTTTATGATTTATATCATTGAATTGCTTAGTATAATATACAATGTTATTATGAAAATGTTTAATGTTATGTTAAACAAAGAAATTAATGAAATCAAGCATGAGAAAGCCCCGATTGAAGTTGAATAGCTTAGGATACTCGATCTGCCACATGAAACAAGAAAGTCCGTGTAAGACCAAGCCGAGGCATGGCATCGGCAAGCAAGCAAGTTATCATGTAAGTCCAAGGCAAGCTTGGCATTGAATAAGTTATCATGTAAGTCCAAGGCAAGCTTGGCATTGAACAAGTTATCATGTAAGTCCAAGGCAAGCTTGGCATTGAGTAAGTTATCATGTAAGTCCAAGGCAAGCCTGGCATTGAACAAGTTATCATATAAGACCAAGGCAAGCTTGGCATTGAAAAGTTAACAAGAGAAAGACATCCCACATAAGTCCAAGTTAAGGCATGGCATTGGTGAGAACAAGAAAGACTTCGTATAAGTCCATGTTAAGTCATGGCCTCAAAATTTAGATGAGATTTAGTATCCTCGGTTATTCATATAAATTCATCGGGCAAACGAGTTAAGCTCCAAAGAGACAACGAGAAAGCTAAGTAAGTAAGGTTATTATCAAGTGAAAAAGAATATTATTCATGTTATGAATGATGAATTAGAAATTATGAGTATTATGTTCAAGTATGCTGATCAATGTGATCTAGTGATACAGGTACTTTGTTTGCCTATCAAGTATGAGACTAGTAAGTTTCATGAGTTATGTAAGAATCAAGTATGAGTAAGTAAGCTTTATATAGCTGAATTTATGATGCCATTGTTTATATCAAATGATCTATATTAAGTGAGAATGTTGCTATGTGTATTATGCAAACTTACTAAGCTAAATGCTTATGTCTTTCATTCTTTCTTTCCATGTAGTCCCGCCAAGCTAATATCGAGGATCACCGTCATCAGAGCTCGGAGCACACTATCAATCGCTATTTTGGTATAGCCAAGTTATTTTATTAAGTATGGCATGTATAGGTAGCATTACATTTTGAGTAAATGTTTTAAGAAGAGCCAAAGTATAGGCTATTAAGTTTGTTATTCTTTTGTATATGGCTAAGTGATTAGCCAAGTGTGTATGTTTATAATTATCAATGAAGCATGTAGTTTTATTCAAGATGATGTAGTATTGATTTGTAGAAATGAGTATGAATTGTATCTTAATTTCAGGATGGCAATTGGCTTGGTAAATAGCCCCTGTTTCAAAGAAAAGTGTTTCGATAAGGTTCTGAAAGTTTACCAGTACGAGTTTAAGGCCTCGTAGGCCCACGAAATGTACGAATTGTTTAAGAATGAGAAGTTTTAATTTCGGAACAAAATTTTATAGCCCGTAATGTCATGATTAAGTAAGTTCAAGCATAGTAATGTCTCGTATCCGGTCTGAGCCTCAGACTCGGGTATGGGGTGTTACATTTAGTGGTATCAGAGCTACGGTTTAGTCGATTCTAGGACTAACGTAGCATGAGCATGAGTCTATCTATACATTCCATACGTAAGAATGTTTTTATAATGATAGTGTGACGACTCCTGACGACTTAAATTATGTTTATATATATAGTAAATGGATCCTGAAAAAGATATGGCGGATGACGTAGAAAGTAACGCGTCGGCTCCCGCTGAAGAGATGGTGCCGAACGAGAATAAGAATAGACCCCCTACGGTGAGTCAAGAAGAAGGAGAAGGGGCTAGAGAAGCCTACCTCCATATGATGAATATGTGGTATTCAGAGTTCGTTCGTACGAACCCGAATGCACAACCCCCTCCACCCCCGCCTTTTCCTCAACCTATCCCAGTAGCCCCTCAAGTAATAGAGGTGGCAAGAGGAGTTAAGCCTCCAGTTGATAGGATCAGGAAACATGGGGCTGAAGAATTCCGGGCTAGAAAAGATGACGATCCGAAAAGAGCTGAATTCTGGTTAGAAAATACCATCAGGGTATTTAATAAGCTGTCATGTACACCTGAAGAGTGCATGAAGTGCATAGTTTCTCTTTTAAGAGATTTTGCCTATCAATGGTGGAACACCTTGGTATCAGTAGTCCCAAGAGAGAAGATCACGTGGGAATTTTTCCAATAAGAGTTTAAGAAAAAGTATATCAGTTAAAGATTTATAGATCAGAAAAGAAAAGAATTTTTAGAGTTAAAGCAAGGCAAGATGTCGGTGACCGATTATGAGCGTGAGTTTGTACGACTCAGCAAATACGCTCGAGAATGCGTGTCCACCGAGGCCATCATGAGCAAAAGATTTGAAGATGGGCTAAATGAGGACATCAAACTGTTTGTTGCTGTCCTAGAATTGAAAGAATTTGTTGTGCTAGTGGAGAGGGCTTGTAAAGTCGAAGAGCTAGTAAAAGAGAAGAGAAAGTCTGAAATTGAGTCTCGTGACTCTAGAAAGAGACAATGGAATAAGTCATTCCAATCCTCATCCAAGAAGTCAATAGATTTTCCTACCCGATCGGCTACTTCCATTGGGTTTTCAAAGAAAGACAAGAGTAAACAGTATTCGGGAAATAAAGCACAGACTACTTCAGTCGCTTGTGTGGGGAACTTTCAATCTGAAAGACCCGAATGCCCACAGTGTGGCAGATGTCATCTTGGAGAATGCCGAGCGCATGAAAATGCATGTTTTAGATGTGGTTCCCAAGACCACTACATAAAAGATTGTCCAGAGACAATGAAAGAAGAGAGAGCTCAAAACCCGAGATCCGGGAGTATGGTCAGAGGAAGACCGTAGAGAAACCCAGGAAGTGGGGCAAGAGAAAGAGGTAACCCTAGAGAGCAGGCCGCGAGACTCGAGGGTAGGGCGCCTGCACGAACTTATGCCATTCGCGCTCGCGAAGAGGCATCTTCCCATGATGTTATCATGGGTACCCTTTCTCTTTATGATATCAAAGTTATTACTTTAATAGATCCCAGATCCACACACTCTTACATTTGCCTGAAATTAATATCCGATATGAGCATGCCTGTAGAGTCTACAGAATTTGTGATTAAAGTGTCTAATCCTTTAGGCAAGAGTGTGTTAATTGATAAAGTATGTAAATATTGTCTGTTAATGATTAAAGGTCACTGTTTTAAAGAAAACCTTATGTTATTACCATTTGATGAGTTTGACATCATTCTTGGTATGGACTGGTTGACAACCCATGATGTAATAGTAAATTGTGGGAAAAAATACATTGAAATGAGATGTGAGAATGGGGATATTCTCTATATAGAATCAGATGAACAGAGTAGATCGTCAAAATTGATTTCTCACATGACGGCACAGAGATACATGAGAAAGGGGTATGAAGCATATTTGGCCTTTGTGATGAATGAAAAAGAAACAGAGTTAAAGATTGAGTTAGTGCCAATAGTATGTGAGTACGTGGATGTCTTTCCCGAGGAATCGCTGGGACTGTCACCAGTTAGAGAGGTTGAGTTCAGCATTGAGCTAGCTCTCGGTACTGTACCAATATCTATTACTCCTTACAGAATGGCTCCAACGGAGTTGAAAGAGTTGAAGATACAATTGCAAGAGTTAACAGACAAAGGCTTTGCAAGGTCAAGTTGTTCTCCCCAGGGTGCTCGGTTTTATTTGTGAAAAGAAGGATGGCACTATGAGATTGTGCATAGATTACCGTCGACTTAATAAAGTGTGAGAAAGAACAAGTACCCATTGTCAAGGATCGATGATTTGTTCGATCAATTGAAAGGAGCCACCGTGTTCTCTAAGATAGACTTGAGATCGGGGTATTACCAGTTAAGAGTAAAGGAGTCAGATGTATCCAAGACGGCTTTTCGATCAAGGTATGGGCATTATGAATTTTTAGTCATGCCTTTTGGTTTGACCAATGCTCCTGCGGTATTCATGGACTTAATGAACTGCATCTTCAGACCATACCTCGACAAGTTTGTAGTCGTTTTTATTGACGACATACTGATTTATTCCCGATATGAGAATGAGCATGCTGAGCACCTACGGATAGCTTTATAGATTCTTCGAGAAAATCAGTTGTATGCCAAGTTCAGTAAAAGTGAGTTTTGGCTCAATGAAGTAGGATTTCTGGGGCATATTGTCTCAGAAGAAGGGGTTCGAGTAGACCCAAGTAAGATCTCGGCTATCACGGATTGGAAACCACCGAGGAATATCTCTAAGGTTAGAAGTTTCCTAGGCCTAGCCGGCTATTATAGACGATTTGTCAAGGGGTTTTCCATGATTGCAACCCTGATGTTGAAGTTGTTATAGAAAAATGTGAAGTTTGAGTGGACAGAAATATGCCAACAAAGTTTCGAAAAATTGAAAGCATTATTGTGAAGCTCCGGTTTAGTACAACTTTGAGGCGGGGAAAGAGTTCATAGTTTACAATGATGCATCCTTAAATGGATTAGAAATTTTGTGTACTTATGCAAGAAGGCAAAGTCATTGCTTATGCCTCCGCATGATTGAAGCCTCATGAGAAGAATTATTCGACGCATGATTTAGAGTTGGTCGCCATAGTCTTCGTGATTGAAGATATGGAGACATCACCTATATGGTGAGAAATGTCGAATTTTCACTGATCATAAAAGTTTGAAGTACTTGATGATGCAGAAAGAGTTGAACTTAAGACAACGGAGATGGTTAGAGTTGATAAAAGATTATGAGATGGTTATTGATTACCATCTCGGGAAGGCGAATGTGGTCGCTGATGCTTTGAACAGAAAATCCTTATTTTCATTAAGGGCAATGAATTCACGGATGACTTTGTCCGACGACGGTTCTATTCTAGCTGAGTTGAGAGCTATACCAATATTCCTCTAAGAGATCATTGAAGCTCAAAAAGAGGATAGTGAATTGCAAGTTCAAAGAGATCAGTGCGAGACAGATGTTGAGTCAGACTTCCGGATTAGTCCCAATGGAAGTCTGATGTTTAAAGACAAAGTTTATGTACCAAGAAAAGAAGAGCTTATTCAGAGAATTGCAGATGAGGCCCATAATGGATGTTTATCTGTACATCAAGGTAGTACCAAGATGTATGATGACTTGAAGCAACGATATTGGTGGCGAGAATGAAGAAAGATACTTGTAATTTGTTTCCAAATGCTTGATTTGTCAACAAGTAAAGGTGAACACCAAGTACCTTCGGGTTTGCTTCAACCCATTTTAGTTAGGAGTGGAAATGGGACCGTATTACTATGGATTTTGTAATGGGTTTACCATTGTCTCCGAGCAAGAAATATGTCGTATGGGTTGTAGTTGATAGACTCACAAAATCAGCCCATTTTATACCATGCGAGTTGATTACTCCTCGACAAGTTGGCAAACTTGTATGTTTGTAAATAGTAAGACTTCATGGAGTTCCCTTGTCAATCATATCGGATAGAGATCAGAGATTCACATCGAGTTTTGGAAGAAGTTACAAGAGGCCTTGGGTACAAAGTTGAACTATAGTACGGCCTTTCACCCTCAAACTGATGGTCAGTCAGAGAGGTTAATTCAAGTACTCGAGGATATGCTCAGATGTTGTATTCTTGAATTCCGAGGTAGTTGGGAAAAAATTCTCCCATTAGTAGAGTTTGCCTACAATAATAGTTTTCAGTCGAGCTTAAAGATGGCGCCTTATGAAGCTTTATATGGGCGTAAGTGTCGAACGCCTCTATATTGGACTGAACTTAAAGAAAACCAAATTCACGGGGTTTATTTGGTTAGAGAAGCTGAAGAGAAAGTGAAAGTGATACGAGAAAGTTTAAAAGCTGTATCAGACAGACAGAAGTCCTATTCAGACTTAAAGAGAAAAGAGATAGAGTATCAAGTCGGAGATAAAGTTTTCTTGAAAGTGTCACCTTGGAGAAAAGTTCTCAGATTTGGCCGGAAAGGCAAGTTGAGTCCATGTTTATTGGACCGTATGAGATTACCGAGAAGGTTGGGCCTATAGCTTACATATTGGCTTTGCCATCAGAGTTAGAAAAGATACATGATGTGTTTCACGTGTCAATGTTAAGACGCTACCGATCAGACCCTTCGCATGTAATTCCCCAGTCAGAGGTAGAGATTCATCCCGACATGACTTATGGCGAAGAACCAGTCAAGATATTAGCTCGGGAAGTGAAGCAGCTAAGAAAGAAAAGTATTGCCTTAGTGAAAGTATTGTGGCAAAGGCATGGAATAGAAGAAGCCACATGGGAACCAGAAGAGAGTATGAGAAACCAGTATCCAAACCTTTTTGCTGGTAAGATTTTCGAGGACAAAAATCCTTAAGGGGGAGATTGTAATAGCCCGATTTAGGGCCTAGTCGGAATAGTGGTGTGAGGCCACGAATCTGAGGTGAATTTATGAGTTTTTAAGATTTATGTCACGTTTGCATGTTAGTGTGAAAGTTTCATAAAGCAATTTTGCTAAATTGAGGTTGAATGGTCCAAAAAGGACTAAATTGCAAAAGTTGCAAATTATGAGTTTCTAGAAGCATTTTGTATGAAATAGCTCTAGAATAGCAATTATGAGTCCTTAAATAGCAATTTGCCCAAATTATAATTTTTGGAAAAAATTGGACATGAGTTAGTAAATGGTGATATTTTTAAGAGAAGGGCATTTTGGTCATTTACCTATTAAATGATTAATAAAGGAAAAAGATGACAAAAATCATTATCATCTTCTTCCTCATTGCCGAAATTTTCAAAGAAACCATAGCTAGGGTTTGCTCATCTTTCAAGCTTGCTAGTAAGTTCATCTTAGTCCCGTTTTTAATATTCTTCGTGTTTTTGAAGTTCTCGTATTATGGATTAGCTATTTTTAGCTATAAAATGAACTAAGATGCATGTTCAAAAATCTACCCATGTATGACATGCTTGTTAAATGATGTTTCATGGAAGATTATGAGAGTTTGATGTTAGATAAACATCTTTTCCTTAATGAATTTCATGAAAATGAATATAGGGACTAGTTTGTAAAAGTTTTGAGATTTCTCATACATAGAAGAAATAGTGAGAATTGATGGTTGTCATAGTATAGAAAATGAATCCTCTAAGCATGAAGTTTAAGAAAGTTGAATGAGAATCATTTTACGAGCCTTGGGGCAAAAGTGCAAATATAAGAAAGTTTAGGGGCAAAATAGTAATTTTTCCAACGTATGATTTAAGAGTCAATTTAGTCAATGTGAGTATTAAATGATCTATTTATGACTATAGATCAAGAAAAATAAAGCCTGGATCGAAACCGAGGCAAGAACAAGGTCGAGGACTAAATTGCATACCTAGCTACATTTTGTATATTGAGGTAAGTTTGTATGATTTCTAAGCTTTATGATTTATATCATTGAATTGCTTATTATAATATACAATGTTATTATGAAAATGTTTAATGTTATGTTAAACAAAGAAATTAATGAAATCAAGCATGAGAAAGCCGCGATTGAAGTTGAATAGCTTAGGATACTCGATCTACCACATGAAACAAGAAAGTCCGAGTAAGACCAAGCTGAGGCATGGCATCAACAAGCAAGAAAGTTATCATGTAAGTCCAAGGCAAGCTTGGCATTGAATAAGTTATCATGTAAGTCCAAGGCAAGCTTGGCATTGAATAAGTTATCATGTAAGTCCAAGGCAAGCTTGGCATTGAACAAGTTATCATGTCAAGGCAAGCTTGGCATTGAGTAAGTTATCATGTAAGTCCAAGGCAAGCTTGGCATTGAACAAGTTATCATATAAGACCAAGGCAAGCTTGGCATTGAAAAGTTATCAAGAGAAAGAGATCCCATATAAGTCCAAGTTAAGGCATGGCATTGGTGAGAACAAGAAAGACTTCGTATAAGTCCATGTTAAGTCATGGCCTTGAAATTTAGATGAGATTTAGTATCCTCGGTTATTCATATAAATTCATCGGGCAAACGAGTTAAGCTCCAAAGAGACAACGAGAAAGCTAAGTAAGTAAGGTTATTATCAAGCGAAAAAGAATATTATTCATGTTATGAATGATGAATTAGAAATTATGAGTATTATGTTCAAGTATGTTGATCAATGTGATCTAGTGATACAGGTACTTTGTTTGCCTATCAAGTATGAGACTAGTAAGTTTCATGAGTTATGTAAGAATCAAGTATGAGTAAGTAAGCTTTATATAGCTAAATTTATGAAGCAATTGTTTATATCAAATGGTCTATATTAAGTAAGAATGTTGCTATGTGTATTATGCAAACTTACTAAGCTAAATGCTTATGTCTTTCATTCTTTCTCTCCATGTAGTCCCGCCAAGCTAATATCAAGGATCACCGTCATCGGAGCTCGTAGCACACTATCAATCGCTATTTTGGTATATCCAAGTTATTTTATTAAGTATGGCATGTATAGGTAGCATTACATTTTGAGTAAATGTTTTAAGAAGAGCCAAAGTATAGGCTATTAAGTTTGTTATTCTTTTGTATATGGCTAAGTGATTGGCCAAGTGTGTATGTTTATAATTATCAATGAAGCATGTAGTTTTATTCAAGATGATGTAGTATTGATTTGTAGAAATGAGTATGAATTGTATCTTAATTTTAGGATGGCAATTGGCTTGGTAAATAGCCTCTAAGTGCCCACACGGTTAGACACACGGGCGTGTGTCTAGGCCGTGCGTAAACTGCACCTTAGTCTTATAAGTAAGAATAGGCCACGGACTAATCCCACGGCCGTGTGTTAAGGCCGTGCATGACACACGGTTAGAACATGGGCGTGTGCTCGGTCGTGTGAAATAAGTCAGTATATCAAGATGTAGTACACGGTCTAAGTCCACGGGCGTGTCATGGCCGTGTGGAAATTGGCAGAATACTGAGTTTTAGGGCACGATCTGAGGACATGGGCGTGTATGCCTATGCTGCGGGCGTGTCTTATATTACACAGGCGTGTAACACATTTCAAAGAAAAGTTTTTGATAAGGTTAGGAAGTTTAGCGATGCGAGTTTAAGGCCTCGTAGGCCCATGAAATGTACGAATTGTTTAAGAATGAGAAGTTTTAATTTCGGAACGAAATTTTATAGCCCGTAATGTCATGATTAAGTAAGTTCAAGTAAGTAATGTCTCGTATCCGGTCTGAGCCTCAGACTCGGGTATGGGGTGTTACACAAGATCCGTCTTAGGTTTCATCCCCCTCAGGTATCTGAGGGGTTTAGTTCATAATTATAAAAGAATACATCTCAGAAGAAAAGATAAAACAAAACATAAGAAAAACCCTAAAACCCCCTGAAGGAATTGCAGGAGAGTTCCTCCGTCTTGAGTATGACTCCGGCTTCTTGAGATGAATCAACTGGCTTTCTTTGAGTAAATCCCATGATTCTGACCTCTCTGGCTCGGCTCCTTGGCCTAGCTGGACGCCCCCTGGCAAAAGCCCTCTAGGGTGTTTATATAGGCTTTTAGAATGGCTTTCTTTGTAACACCATTAACCCGTGTCCGTCGCCGAATTAGGGTTTTAAGGTATTACCGAACACAACATTGGTCACACTAAATATATATACAGTTCATAAGATCATTTTCGAATGCGTTAAGAGAGATTTCATTTTCATAGTATGCTTAAACAATTTCATACATAACTTAAACCCATTGGCTAAATCCGATCATATAAACAAATTACAACAAATAACAAAGAATACTATTTATTTGGTCATTTAAGCCACATTAACCAAATATGCACAGGTGCATAATTACCAAAACTAAACATACATATATGTGTTTACAAGAGCCTTGTTCGACCGAGTTTAAAATAGACCAAATAAAAACAACCAAACAAAATATATAAACATCAATTCATTTATAATCATGCCGTATATGCCAACTTTCAGTACCAAACCTACAATAGATAGATAGTCCAGAAGGCACATTAACCATACATGCGTATACATACTTATACAAGCATCATCTCAAGTCCACATAAACTTCTTCCTTGACACTATATATATATGCATTTGACCATATTAATAAGAACCATTTTATGCACAAGTGATACTAAAAGAAAAGTATATCCAATACGCATATAAATTACAAACACCTAACAATTTTTAATATTATTGACATGAACCTAATACTTTAATCAAATGTACCTATTTTCATTATTCATCAATTTCAGTCTATCACTCCAATGAAAATATGCTATTTCAAAGTGGACAAATATCCATAACAAAACATAACCATTACATGCTAATTCAATTAAATCCACTGATAAAATTTAACTACATGATTAAATCACCATAGCCGAACCACACATTAAATGAAAATCCATTATCTATAGTTATAATTTAGGTTAATGCATAATTGAATAATCATTATAATTAACCTCATCAACAATCCACAACCAAACATATCTATCAACTAAGTATCAAGTTACCACATACTTATATCATGATCAAATATCGATTAAACATTTACACATTGACTTTAAAACAAGCCATTTTCGCATGGCTTCTATTTACAATAACAAAACATCATCTAAGTATTAAGCTAGCCTATACACGCCTTAAGTTCAAAATATAAACTTTAAAGGTACCAAAATAAGTCGATAGTGTGGATGACTTTAGTGACGATCCCCTGAGCTCGAAGCTTGAGACTAAAATCTATAAAACAGAATAACAGAACACATAAAGTAAGCCATCTCAGCTTAGTAAGTCTTAAGCAAATATAATAAATCAATTAAACACTCAAGCATTTTAAAACAATCACTTAATGGCATTCAATTTGTAACTTAGCACAAATAGTCTATCATGGCCGAATGCCATTACCTCACATAGCATAACATTTTCCACAATCTTACCTTAAACATACCATTTACCAATTTGGCATAAGGTTCAAGATATAAAATATCATCTCTTAACAATCTACTCATAATCCATATACATATAATTCGATAAGTTCATATATACATCCGAATAAGTAAATGCTCTGTACATATTAATTTCATATATAAATATATGAACGTATATACCTATGTCCATTGAACATCAAATATATTCAAGTATATACTATCAATGCAATATCATCATATCCACATATCAAAAAGGCCGAATATACATGAACATTTGTCTCATACTTGCTCAATAAACATTACATATGTGCTTACTTATTTGGCCGAACATAAAATTTCAATAAAATATCTCCTATGCACATACCTGTTTGGCCGAATATATACAAACTCGTTTTATCAACTTACTTGCTCCATGATCACATAATTAAGAAAACTTATAACTTATAAGTTGAAATTACATCACCGATATAAAACACTGCTAGGCATAAGCTGAATCACACACCGAGCACTAAGCACTGCTGACCAGAGGTGCGATATTCATTCACCGGCAATAGGCCTGCTAGGCATAAAGCCCGATAAGTACAATAGCCCATGGCTTGCTAGGCTCAAAGCCTGAATAGTAATACTTTAAGTTGTCTCGCACGAATAATTTCATATATCGAACCTTTTACTCATTTTGAACTCATTGTACGAACATTCAAATAGCATATATTATTCAAATAACTTAACCAAATCAAATATTTTACTTAGCCAAATTCGGCTATTTCATAATATAGTTGCAATGTTTCCAAATTTCAGCATATACTAGATTACGTAAATAATTTACGATTTTTATTTACTTAAAGACTTACCACGAATAACGTCGGACGACAAAAATCGGCTATTCGATTATCTTCGCTTTTCCCAGATCCAAGTCTGTTTTCTTTTGTTCTTGATCTAAACATGTTCAATTTAAGCTCATTCAAACACATTTCTATTCAATTTAGTCCTAAAACACATAAATGGGCAAATTACCACTTTGCCCCTAACATTTCACCCTTTTTACAATTTAGTCCTATTTGCACAAAACACAAAATACACAAAATTTGAATTAACTCCTTAAGGGCCGAATATACCTAGTATTTATACAAGTCCATCTAATTCATTTATTTCACATTTTAGTCCCTCTAAAATTTATTTTTGCAATTTAGTCCAACATACTCAATTTCAGCAAAAATTCAAAAGCAAAACTTGTTAATCTAATACATATTTATCATAATTCATCCTAAAACAACATAAAAAACAAACTATCATCAATGGCTCAACTCAAAATATTCATCAAACACAAAAGTTAAAGTATGGGTCTTGTACATTTCATAGCAACGATCTCAAAAACGTAAAAATTATCAAAAACCGAAATCAAACATACCTTGAATTTAGCTTAGAGATGACCGAATGCCCTAACTCTTTCTTATTTCCTTTTTCTTTTCTTTGTTTTGGTTTTGGAAGAAAGATGAACATAAAAATGATGGCTTTTTAATGCCTTTGTTCTATTATAATGTTTTTATAATATAATATTAATTTAACTTATAAAATTTCACATACACAAGCATATAATATTCATGTTGCCGTCCATTAACATAATTTTGGCTTATTTTCCACATAAATCCACATGCAATAGAAAACAAATCAATTTAGCCACTTAATTTAATAAATGGCTACTTTTACCACTTACGCGATTTGGTCCCTTTTATTAAATTAAGCACACAAACAATCAAATTTTATACGAAACTTTCACACATACTAATTCACATATAATTAACACAGAAAATAATATTAAAATATTTTTTTCTGATGCGGATTCGTGGTCCCGAAACCACCGTTCCGGTTAGGGTCAAAATCGGACTGTTACAACTCTCCCCCCTTAGGGATTTTCGTCCCCGAAAATCTTACCAGTAAATAAGTTCGGATAACGTTCTTTCATTGTATCCTCTGACTCCCAAGTTGCTTCTTCAACTCTGTGCTTTTGCCACAATACTTTAACTAACGAAATTTTCTTATTTCTCAATTCTTTCATCTCACGAGTCAGAATACAAATCGATTCCTCTTCGTAGGTCATATCAGGTTGAATCTCAACCTCTGTCGGGCAAATCACATGCGATGGATCAGATTGATATCTACGAAGCATTGAAACGTGGAAGACATTATGAATCTTTTCTAACTCAGGTGGTAACTATAATCTATAAGCAACCGGCCCGATAGGCTCTGTGATTTCATACGGTCCAATGAATCTCGGACTCAACTTCCCTTTACGACCGAATCTAAGTACTTTCTTCCACGGTGAAACTTTCAAAAATACTCAATCTCCAATCTGAAACTCAATGTCTTTACGTTTCAAATCTGCATATGACTTTTGACGATCGATGCGACTTTCAAACTATCACGGACATCGCCACTTTACTCTGTTCGGTTTCTTTAATCAAATCAACCCCGTGTATCTTGTTTTCACTGAGCTCGGTCCAGTACAATGGTGTACGACATTTACGACCGTACAAAGCTTCGTCGGGTGCCATTTTGATACTAGATTGAAAGCTATTATTGTAAGCAAATTCGATCAAAGGTAAGTATCGCTCCCATGTACCTTCAAACTCGAGGACACAACATCTCAACATATCCTCAAGTATCTGAATGGTTCGTTCGGAGTGACCATCTGTCTGCGGATGAAAAGCTGTGCTAAAGTGTAGTTTAGTACCTAAAGCATCTTGAAATTTCTTCCAAAACCACGACGTGAATCTCGGGTCTCTGTCTGAAGCAATAGAAATAGGCACACCATGTAATCTCACAATTTGAGATACGTACAACTCAGCAAGCTTATCGAGCGAATAGTCCATACGAACTGGAACAAAGTGAGCTGATTTGGTTAGTCTATCCACTATAACCCAAATTGCATTTTTCTTGCTCGGTGTCATAGGCAAGCCGGATACAAAATCCATAGTGATTCTGTCCCATTTCCATTCAGGTATCATGATCTGCTGAAGTAACCTAGAAGGCACCTGATGTTCGGCCTTTATTTGTTGACAAACTAAGCACTTCGAGACAAATTCAGATATGTCCCGTTTCATACCAGGCCACCAATAGAACTGTTTCAGATCATTATACATTTTTGTGCTACCCAGATGTACAGACAATCGGCTGTTGTGAGCTTCATTTAAAATTATCTGAATTAAATCCGAATTCCTCGAAACACATATTCGGTCTTTGAACTTCAAACAATCATTCTCATCAATTCGAAACTCTGACTCAACATTACTTTCACACTGAACTGTTTTGCCAACAAATCTTTATCAACTTTCTGAGCATCACAAACTTGTTGAATAAACAACGGTCTTGCTTTTAATTCGGCTACAATCGAACCATCATCAGACACAACCATATGCGCTTTCATTGCACGTAGAGAAAATAATGACTTTCGACTTAAAGCATCCGCAACAACATTAGCTTTTCCTGGATGATATTCAATCACTAGATCATAATCTTTCAACATCTCTAACCATCAGCGTTGTCTCAAATTCAAATCTCTCTGAGTCATCAAATACTTCAGGCTTTTGTGATCTAATTAGACATGACATTTCTCACCGAACAAGTAATGACGCCAAATCTTTAACACAAACACAATGGCTGCTAGCTCCAAATCATGGGTCGGATAGTTTCTTTCATGTGGCTTCAATTGTCTCGAAGCATAAGCTATGACTTTGCCTTCCTGCATTAAAACACAACCCAAACCATTCAAAGATGCATCACTATAAATAAAAAATTCTTTACCCGGTTCAGGCTGAACTAACACTGGAGCTTCGGTCAAAAGGACTTTCAACTGATCAAAACTTTTCTGACACTTTTCTGACCACTCAAACTTAACATCTTTCTGTAATAGCTTTGTCAACGGTGTAGCTATCATAGAAAAACCTTTCACTAATCGTCTGTAGTAACCAGTAAGTCCAAGAAAGCTTCAAATTTTAGAAACATTTTTCGGTGGTTTCCAATCGAGTATAGCCGATATTTTATTCGGATCAACCCGAATACCTGATGCTAAAACAACGTGGCCCAGAAAACTGACTTCACTCAACCATAATTCACATTTATTAAACTTTGCATACAACTGTTTATCTTGCAAAGTTTGTAGCACAAGTCTCAGATGCTCGGCATGCTCGGTTTCATCTCTGGAGTAGATCAGAATATCATCTATAAACACTACCACAAACCGATCCAAATACTGTCTGAAAATTTGATTCATCAGATCCATAAAAACAGCAGGTGCATTAGTAAGTCCGAAAGGCATAACCAAAAACTCATAGTGTCCGTACCTCATTCGAAAAGCAGTCTTTGGCACATCGGAATCTCTGACTCGCAACTGATAATAACCCGACCTCAAATCTATCTTTAAAAACACTGAAGCCCCTTTCAACTGATCAAACAAGTCGTCAATCCGTGGCAACGGGTATTTATTCTTTATGGTCACCTTATTTAGCTGTCGGTAATCAATGCACATTCGCATAGTTCCATCTTTCTTTTTCACAAATAAGACTGGTGCTCTCCAGAGAGAGAAACTCGATCGTGCAAGACCCCTATCTGTTAACTCTTGCAACTGTGCTTTCAACTCTTTTAATTCTGTAGGTGCCATCCAATACGGAGCTATCGAAATTGGAGTCGTCCCTGGTACTAACTCGATACCAAACTCTACTTCTCGAACAGGTGGCAAACCCGGTAATTTTTCAGAAAACACATCCGGATACTCGCACACAACTGGTACAGATTCAATTCTCTTTTCAGACACTTTACTATCAAGTACATAAGCAAAATAAGCTTTATAACCCTTTCTCACATATTTCTGGGCTAACATCGAAGATATTACCGCTGGTAACCCATTCAAATCATTAGATTCAATCCGAATAATTTCACCGTTCTGGCATCTCAAATCAATGGTCTTTCTTTTGCAATTAACAACAGCATCGTGCAAAGTCAACCATTCCATACCCAAAATTATATCGAATTCATCAAAAGGTAACAACATCAAATCAGCTGGGAAACATGAATCCTGAATCATCAACGGGCAACTTTTACACACTTTGTCAACAAGAACGCACCGAACCAAGGGGTTTGATACTCGAATCACAAACTCAGTAGACTCAACAGGTAGAGTCTTACTGGATACTAATGTTTCACACACATAAGAATGAGTCGAACCAGGATCAATCAACGAAATAACACTAGTATCATAAAGAGTGAAAGTACCAGTAATAACATCTGGGGAAGAAACATCCTCACGAGCGCGTATAGCATATGCTCTAGCAGGTGCACGAGCCTTTGATCGAACCATAGAATCCTTTGTTCCTCTCTGACTGCCACCTACATTACCCGAATGTCTAAGTGGTCTGCCTCATGCTGACACGTTGCTCGGTCTCGTATTCTGAACAGTGTTTTGCTCGGCTAACATCGGGCACTCCCGAATAAAATGATCCATCGATCCACATTTAAAACAGGACCGATCATGCAGTCTACAACTCCCAGAATGCCATTTTCCACAATGCTTGCACTCAACCCAATTCTGCTGAACATTACCAACACTAGCAATCGAAGTAGCTCGAGAACCCGCAGGAGGTCGGTCTCGGTCTCGTCTAGAAAAGTCTGAAATAGCTTTATGTTGACTGGATTCATCTCGAACTTTTTGATCTTTGAATGAAAGGTCTTACTCGATGATCTTTTACGGATGTCTCTAGCTTCAAATTCAGCTTTTCTTTTCTCTTTTCCAAGCTCTTCGTCTTTACAGGCTCGTTCAACAAGTACCACGAACTCTTTAATCTCAAGTATGCCGACCAGTAACTTAATGTCTTCATTCAAACCGTCTTCGAATCTTTTACACATGATAGCCTCGGTTGAAACACATTCACGAGCATATCGGCTTAATCTCACAAATTTCCGTTCATACTCGAGTCACGGTCATACGACCTGTTTCAATTCAAAAATTCTTACGCGTTTTGGTCGATGAATCTCTCGATCGATATATTTCTTACGGAACTCAGTCTGGAAAAATTCCCAGGTCACTTTCTCTTTTGGAACCACCGATACTAGTGTATTCCACCAGTGATATGCGGTGTCCCGTAATAAGGATATAGCACATTTTAAGCATTCCTCCGGAGTACATGATAGCTCGTCAAACACACGGATAGTATTATCAAGCCACAGCTCAGCTCGTTCCGTATCATCATTATCATTAGCTTTAAACTCTTCGACCCCGTGTTTCTTGATTTTATCTACAGGAGGCCTGCTAAATCTCATCGGGTCTATCATCGGAGGTGCCATAAGTATCGGAGATGGATTACTCGGGGGTGGAGCTTGTTGCACAGCCAGATTAGTCCGGATATATTGAGTAAACCAATTGTTCATCATTTGATAGAAGGCTTGCTTAGCCTCCCCCTCATGGCTACTCGAGATAGGTCAAGATTCTACCGGCGCTGTCCCGTGCGCGGGATTAGGCGCTACGCTCTCGACAACATCAGCTACGGCTCTATCGGGATCCATTTACTATATAAAACCCAATTCAGATGTCAGAAGTCATCACACTATCGCATTATAAATTAAGGCATGTATAGCTAGACTCACACGCGCTACGGTAGTCCTAGAATTGACTAAACCGTAAGCTGTAACGACCCAAATTTGGGCCTAGAAGAATTGGGCCCAATGGGCCTTGGGTGTAGGAATGTTTAAAATTTTCAAGATTATGAGAATGGTGTTATTGCAAATTGGACTTATTAGTTAAGTGAATTTGGAAGGTTACGAGGTTTCTAGGAAGTTCGGGGTTTAATTGGGCCTTAGTAAAAATTTGGTATTTTAGCACTTTAAGGAGAGAAGGTAAGGGGCATCAAGGCTTGAGGAAATAAGTGTGCATATTGCTAGCATAAATGAGCTATTGGTAAAAAGGATATGGCACCACATGATGGACTTTGAGGGAGGAGGTTCAAATCCTATTGTGTGCAAATTTTGACTATTATTTTTGCACTCTTTCCTTAAGTGTCGACCAAGCATGTAAATAAGGCAAGGTGGACTTTTTATTTTGGGCAAAATGACTAAGGAAAATAGCAACAGTTGAAGGTGATGAAAGAAATCACGAGAAAGGGGAAAGTAAGGGGAACATGTGGCCTTTTTCAAGGGAAATATTATGGAAAGTATGGTTGGCAAATTCTTGACCATAATGGTCATGTATGTGGACGGTTTTGTGTGTTAGGGGGGATAGCCGAATTTTTTATGGGAGCATTTTGATAGTTTTGGTGTTGGTTAGGCCTAATTCCTTTTGGCATCCCTTGTGTTCATTCTTCCAACTTCTCCTCTCATTGCCGCAATTTCAAGACAATAGTGGGCATTTTCTCTTTTCTTTCTTGTCTTGCCGAAAACACCTAGCCTTTGTGACCAATTATTTTCACTCATCTTCTCTTGAAAATCGAAACTACCGATCCTTCTTTATTGTCTTGCTACTAGTGCCAAACCGTGTTCTTCATTTCAGTTCATCCCTATTATTAAGGGAAAGGTTCTTTCTTCTTATTCATGTTGTTTGTTCTTTCTTCTCTTGACTTGGCTAAGCAAAAACTCTCATCCCTTGGCTAAGCCGAATCTAGCCACTTGGTGTTATTTTAAACTCCTCTTATTCTCTTTTGATGAAGGCCGAATCAAGCCATCCTTTGCTGCTACTTATCTTTCTCTTAGCCTTGGTTTCGAAAGTTGTTTGGGACTCGTTGCAATAGCCAAGGTGCAAGACCGGATTTTAGAATCTAGTAGGGAAGGATCACGATTGTGGTAAGTGACTCTTGTGAGTGAGTACTTTTGGACTTTTGGAACTTTTAAGAAATCGAGGCTAACTTTTGATCGATTTTATTTTTAGGGGGCAACGAAGAGTGGTTCTTTAGGGAATCCTTATCAGGTGTGTAATCCCGTACCCTTCCGAATACATGTTTGAAATGGTGTGTAATCTCATACCTCTCTAAATGTTTGTATGATATGTTCTATTATTCGGTCGAAATATCGAAGAAAACTGAAAACCGGTATCCGTGACCACTCGGTCGTGCGTATATTCGTAGTGGTAACCATATTTTTGCAATGAAATAGTTTGGTCAGCAACAGTGACGTGATTTTAAAAAGTCACGAAAAATAGGATAAAGGGAGTTAGGAAGTGAAAAAGATATCGAAATAAAGCTTACTGTGTCTATTTTTATATGAAAGAAACAGATGAGGAAGAGAAATTGTATATTCTGTGATATCTTAATTTTAGTGAGACTAGTTCTGATCGACTTTGCGGTTCTCTGTTCTGTCTTGGAAAAATCGTATAAAATTGTACAAAGAGAATTATGAGTTATAATTTATATGTATAGATTCCTCAATGATCCTATTTTTAATAGAAACAAGTTAGAGCAGCATATAAAAACTTTACAGTGAGATATTTGAATTTCAGTAAAGAGAGGTCAGAATCATTGGACAGTGAAACAAGGGAAAATTTAAGGAATAAACTGTACTAAATGGTTATGCCAAAAATTTTGGAAAAAATAGTAGTAAGAAGTTATATGAGTCTAGTTTCAAGGAAAATTTACGGATTTAGATTTTGAGTTTTCTAACTCGAGTTATAGTCAATTTAGTCAGTATGACGCAGATGGACAGTTTCAAAATTTTATGCCCAAATTAGTAGTTAAGTCCGGGGTTGCGAAATTACCAAAATACTCTTGGAGTGTAAATTACCGAAATACCCCTGGGTTGCGAGATTACCGAATTACCCTTAGTGGGTAAAATTACCGATTTATCGAAATGCCCCTATGGGCCGATTTGATAGATTGTTATAATGGGCCGATTTATCGAAATGTCCTTATGGACCGAATTACCGAAATGCCCCTATGGGCCTAATGATCGTATTGCTTTAATGGGCTGATTCATAAAAAGTATTCAATAGGTTAATGGATGTTATTTTTATATGGATGTTTTAAGATTATGTATGATGCATCTTTACATATTGCATGGGATGGGAAAATTTGAATGAAGAGAAGTATAGACCGGTGGCATTGCCACAAATTCTGATAATGGCTATGTGCCTAACATATGAATTAACGACTCTGTGTCGATCATTTTACCGTATATGAATCTGGTGGCTCAGCCACACATAGTATAAATGGAGCTTGACTGCAAATTGGAGAGCTGGCGGGGTGGGTTGACTTGATCCCCACATGAGAGAGACTGGGTGGGTGATGCAGGGAGAGATTGGATGGATGGGTTGGGTTGCATACTTTGCATTCATATATATATTTTTTTGTAATTGGGCTTGGCCCAAGATTATCTTAAATGGGCTTAGGCCCAAGATATTTCTAAGCGGGTTCAGGCCGGTGGATGACAGTAAGGGATTTCACACCGAGTTCTTATAACTCACCCCCTTTTTCTTAACCCTTGCGGGTAATGCTCGATGTGGCGAGGACTTGGGCCCATGGATGACTCGGTGGAGGCCATACTTCAGAAATGGTGTTTTATTTTGAACTTTAGATTTTTAATTCCGTTCACTTTACTATTTTGGGTTTTTATGTTGTAATAAGGTCTGGAGAGTGTTTTATTATTTGCTTTATGGTTGATATACTTATTATTTTGCTTAAATTGTTTAAAATGAGAATTTTCTAAAACTTAAATAAAGGTTTTCCAAAATTTATTAACATATGGATTTCATAACAAACTTTTACAAATATTTTTAACAATGGAAATTTTCTCTCAAATTATCAACGATATTTTCAAAAGTCACGGTTTTAAAAGATTACTAGTTCGATTATCGATTTATCAAACAACCTCTCAAAAATACTTGCATTTTATCTATGTTTCATAACATTTTCAAAATACTTACGCAACTCTATTTCTAAACGTCACATTTTCGTAAATTATTTATTTCAAATATGCTTCCATAAGCGAAAAGGTTTTTAAAGATAATTACGTTTTCAATTAGACATGAATTGCTTAAGTGTTTTGGGTTTTTAACAAAGAAATTTGTATTTCTCAAGCAAGTTTTTACTTCCATGTGACACACCAGATTCGGGCCTAACTTCTAGGCCGAGTTTGGGGTGTTACATTTTATGGTATTAGAGCCTAGGTTGCAAAACTCGGCTGTGGTTTGGGTTTAAAAGCATTTTCCAAAGCTGTTTAAAATTTTTATTTATACATACATGTTCTAAAGGAAGTATGGCGCCACGGGTATCCGGCACCAAGTCAAGTAAGTTTATGTTTTCATTTTATGATTATTGTGTTAGTACCGTGGTAAGGAAAATTCCACAAAATAGAATACTCTAGAACTTTTAGTTTTAAGAACTGAAACTATAGAGATTAAAACTGTAGGATGCATTCTGCGAAAACGACTTTACTTCCTATACTCCATAAAACATTATTTAATAAACACTGAAATAGTATACAGATTCATAAAACTCGTAATCAGATTAAACCAACATTAGTGAACATGAGCACTAGAGGACGTGGACGTGGTAGACGCGACCGTGATAGAGGCCGAGGTGCTAGGGCTGGATCTTCGGTACCAAGGCACGTGCTCGAAAGGGAGGCACTGGTATCGCCAGTGGCTGAGATGGGATCTCATGATCGAGCCGGGGTTGTTGACCTGACTCAGATAGTTAAGGAGGTATTGGAGGAGGCTAAACGAATCAGTGAAGCACTTCGAGTTGGGTGTATGGACTGTAAGAAGAAAAGAGATCGCGGTTCTTTTGGGTCGCATCTCGTTAAAGTAAAAGCGTGTTAAGGCACGTCCAAATTTTTGGCTTGCAATTATTGCGAAGGCGTCATCCGAGGAGAATCTTTGGAGGAGGTCGAGAGCATGCTTGAGATGCGGGTCTAAGGAGTATAAGGCTCGGGATTGTTTCATCACCATCAAGTCGGGTATGTTTTGGTTGGGCGTGATGATTGAATGTAGAAAATTTTAGGTATAAGTGGTAGATAATCGCATACGTGGTTAGATGTTTGATTGGGTGAAAGAGGATTCAAGATTATGTTAAAAGTACATTAGTGTTTTTAAGATCAGAGTGCGCAGCGAAAGCATAGTGGTTTAATTTGAGCAGTGCGTTTAGTAGTTGGTTGGAAATTTTGAGGACGAAATTTCTTTAAGGAGGGTAGAATTGTAACGACCCAAATTTGAGCCTAGAAGAATTGGGCCCAATGGGCCTTGGGTGTAGGAATGCTTAAAATTTTCAAGAATATGAGAATGGTGTTATTGCAAATTGGACTTATTAGTTAAGTGAATTTGGAAGGTTACGAGGTTTCTAGGAAGTTCGGGGTTTAATTGGGCCTTAGTAAAAATTTGGTATTTTAGCACTTTAAGGAGAGAAGGTAAGGGGCATCAAGGCTTGAGGAAATAAGTGTGCATATTGCTAGCATAAATGAGCTATTGGTAAAAAGGATATGGCGCCACATGATGGACTTTGAGGGAGGAGGTTCAAATCCCATTGTGTGCAAATTTTGACTATTATTTTTGCACTCTTTACTTAAGTGTCGGCCAAGCATGTAAATAAGGCAAGGTGGACTTTTTATTTTTGGCAAAATGACTAAGGAAAATAGGAACGGTTGAAGGTGATGAAAGAAATCAAGAGAAAGGGGAAAGTAAGGGGAACATGTGGCCTTTTTCTAGGAAAATGTTATGGAAAGTATGGTTGGCAAATTCTTGACCATTATGGTCATGTATGTGGATGGTTTTGTGTGTTAGGGGGGGATAGCCAAATTTTTTATGGGAGCATTTTGATAGTTTTGGTGTTGGTTAGGCCTAATTCCTTTTGGCATCCCTTGTGTTCATTCTTCCAACTTCTCCTCTCATTGCCGCAATTTCAAGACAATAGTGGGCATTTTCTCTTTTCTTTCTTGTCTTGCCGAAAACACCTAGCCTTTGTGACCAATTATTTTCACTCATCTTCTCTTGAAAACCGAAACTACCTATCCTTCTTTGTTGTCTTGCTACTAGTGCCAAACCGTGTTCTTCATTTCAGTTCATCCCTATTATTAAGGGAAAGGTTCTTTCTTCTTATTCATGTTGTTTGTTCTTTCTTCTCTTGACTTGGCTAAGCAAAAACTCTCATCCCTTGGCTAAGCCGAATCTAGCCACTTGGTGTTATTTTAAACTCCACTTATTCTCTTTTGATGAAGGCCGAATCAAGCCATCCTTTGCTGCTACTTATCTTCCTCTTATCACGATTGTGGTAAGTGACTCTTGTGAGTGAGTACTTTTGGACTTTTGGAACTTTTAAGAAATCAAGGCTAACTTTTGATCGATTTTATTTTTAGGGGGCAACGAAGAGTGGTTCTTTAGGGAATCCTTATCAGGTGTGTAATCCCGTACCCTTCCGAATACATGTTTGAAATGGTGTGTAATCTCATACCTCTCTGAATGTTTGTATGATATGTTCTATGATTCGGTCGAGATACCGAAGAAAACTGAAAATCGGCATCCGTGACCACTCGGGCATGCGTATATTCGTAGTGGTAACCATATTTTTGCAATGAAACAGTTTGGTCAGCAGCAGTGACGTGATTTTAAAAAATCACGAAAAATAGGATAAAGGGAGTTAGAAAGTGAAAAATATATCGAAATAAAGCTTATTGTGTCTATTTTTATATGAGAGAAACAGATAAGGAAGAGGAATTGTATATTCTGTGATATCTTAATTTTAGTGAGATTGGTTCTGATCGACTTTGCAGTTCTCTATTTTGTATTGGAAAAATAGTATAAAATTGTACAAAGAGAATTATGAGTTATAATTTATATGTATAGATTCCTTAGTGAGCCTATTTTCAATAGAAACAAGTGGGAGCAACATATGAAAACTTTACAGTGAGATATTTGAATTTCGGTTAAGAGAGGTCAGAATCAATGGACAGTGAAACAAGGGAAAATTTAACGAATAAACTGTACTAAATGGTTAAGCCAAAAATTTTGGAAAAAATAGTAGTAAGGTATATGAGTCTAGTTTGAAGGAAAATTTACGGATTTAGATTTCAAGTTTTCTAACTCGAGTTATAGTCAATTTAGTCGAAGTATGACAATCGATGGACAGATTTCAAATTTTTATGCCCAAATTAGTAGTTAAGTCAGGGGTTGCGAAATTACCAAAATACCCTTGGAGTGTAAATTACCAAAATACCACAGGTTTGAAATTACCAAATTACCCTTAGTGGGTAAAATTACCGATTTATGGGAAATGCCCCTATGGGCCGATTTGATAGATTGTTATAATGGGCGATTCACAGAAATGTCCTTATGGGAAGATTTAGAAATGCCCCTATGGGCGAATGATCGTATTGCTTTAATGGGCTGATTCATAAAAAGTATTCAATAGATTAATGGATGTTATTTTTATATGGATGTTTTACGATTATGTATGATGCATCTTTACATATTACATGGGATGGGAAAATTTGAATGAAGAGAAGTATAGACCGGTGGCATTGCCACAAATTCGATAATGGCTATGTGCCTAACATATGAATTAACGACTACTGTGTCGATCATTTTATCAGTATATGAATCTGGTGGCTCGACCACACATAGTATAAATGGCAGCTTGTTTGCAAATTGGAGAAGGCTGGCGGGGTGGGTTGACTTGATCCCCACGGGAGAGACTGGCTGAGTGCGGGAGAGATTGGATGGATGGGTTGGGTTGCATACTTTGCATTCATATATATAAACTATTTTGTAATTGGGCTTGGACCAAGATTATCTTAAATGGGCTTAGGCCCAAGATATTTCTAAAGCGGGTTTAGGCCCGAGTGGATGACGGTGAGGGATTTCACACCGAGTTCTTGTAGCTCACCCCCTTTTTCTTAACCCTTGCGGTAATGCTCGGTGGCGAGGACTTGGGCCCATGGATGACTCGGTAGAGGCCATACTTGAAACGGTGTTTTATTTTGAACTTTAGATTTTTAATTCCGTTCACTTTACTATTTTGGGTTTTTATGTTGTAATAAGGCCTGCAGGTGTTTTATTATTTGCTTTATGGTCGATATACTTATTATTTTGCTTAAATTGTTTAAAACGAGAATTTTCTAAAACTTAAATAAAGGTTTTCCAAAATTTATTAACATATGGATTTCATAACAAACTTTTACAAATATTTTTAACATTGGAAATTTTCTCTCAAATTATCAACGATATTTTTAATAGTCACAGTTTTAAAAGATTACTAGTTCGATTATCGATTTATCAAACAACCTCTCAAAAATACTTGCATTTTATCTACGTTTCCGCAACGTTTTCAAAATGCTTCTGCAACTCTATTTCTAAACGTCACATTTTCGTAAATTGTTTATTTCAAATATGCTTCCGCAAAAGAAAAGGTTTTTAAAGATAATTACATTTTCAATTAGACATGAATTGCTTAAGTGTTTTGGGTTTTTAACAAAGAGGCTGTATTTCTCAACCAAGTTTTTACTTCCATATGACACACCAGATTCGGGCCTAACTTCTAGGCCGGGTTCGGGGTGTTACATAAGCTCTGATACCAATCAAATGTAACACCCTTAACCCGTGTCTATCGCCAGATTAGGGTTGTAAGGTATTACCGAACACAGCATAGGTCACACTTAATATATATATATAGTTCATAAGATCCTTTCCGAATGCGTTAAGAGAGATTTCATTTTCATAGTATGCTTAAACAATTTCATACATAACTTAAACCCATTGGCTAAATTCGATCATATAAACAAATTACAACAAATAACAAAGAATACTATTTATTTGGTCATTTAAGCCACATTAACCAAATATGCACAGGTACATAATTACCAAAACTAAACATAAATATATGTGTTTACAACAGCCTTGTTTGACCGAGTTTAAAATAGACCAAATAAAAACAACCAAACAAAATATATAAACATCAATTCTTTTATAATAATGTCGTATATGCCAACTTTCAGTACCAAACCTATAATAGATAGATAGTTCACAAGGCACATTAACCATACATGCGTATACATACTTATACAAGCATCATCTCAAGTCCACATAAACTTCTTCCTTGACACTATATATATATATACATTTGACCATATTAATATGAACCATTTTATGCACAAGTGATACTAAAAGAAAAGTATATCCAATACACATATAAATTACAAACACCTAACAATTTTTCATATTATTGACATGAACCTAATACTTTAATCAAATGTACCTATTTTCATTATTCATCAATTTCAGTCTATCACTCCAATGAAATTATACTATTTCAAAATGGACAAATATCCATAACAAAACATAACCATTACATGGTAATTCAATTAAATCCATTGATAAAATTTAACTACATGATTAAATCACCATAATGAACCACACATTAAATAAAAATCCATTATCTATAGTTATAATTTAGGTTAATGCATAATTGAATAATCATTATAATTAACCTCATCAACAATCCACAACCAAACATATCTATCAACTAAGTATCAAGTTACCACATACTTATATCATGATCAAATATCGATTAAACATTTACACATTGACTTTAAAACAAGCCATTTTCGTATGGCTTCTATTTACAATAACAAAACATCATCTAAGTATTAAGCTAGCCTATACATGCCTTAAGTTCAAAATATAAACTTTAAAGGTACCAAAATAAGTCGATAGTGTGGATGACTTTAGTGACGATCCCCTGAGCTCGAAGCTTGAGACTAAAATCTATAAAATAGAATAACAGAACACACAAAGTAATCCATCTCAGCTTAGTAAGTCTTAAGCAAATATAATAAATCAATTAAACACTCAAGTATTTTAAAACAATCACTTAATGGCATTGAATTTATAACTTAGCACAAATAGTCTATCATGGCCGAATGCCATTACCTCACATAGCATAACATTTTCCACAATCTTACCTTAAACATACCATTTACCAATTTGGCATAAGGTTTAAGATATAAAATATCATCTCTTAACAATCTACTCATAATCCATATACATATAATTCGATAAGTTCACATATACATCCGAATAAGTAAATGGCCTGTACATATTAATTTCATATATAAATATATGAATGTATATACCTATGTCCATTGAACATCACATATATTCAATTATATACTATCAATGCAATATCATCATATCCACATATCAAAAAGGCCGAATATACATGAATATTTGTCTCATACTTGCTCAATAAACATTACACATGTGCTTACTTATTTGGCCGAACATAAAATTTCAATAAAATATCTCCTATGCACATACTGTTTGGCGAATATATACAAACTCGTTTTATCAACTTACTTGCTCCATGATCACATAATTAAGAAAACTTATAACTTATAAGTTGAAATTACATCACCAGTATAAAACACACACGCATAAGCTTTGAATCACACACAGGCACTAAGCTGCTAGACCGAGGTGCGATATTCATTCACCGGCAATAAGCTTGCTGGGCATAAAGCCCGATAAGTACACCAGCCCAAGGCTTGCTAGGCTCAAAGCCTAAATAGTAATACTTTAAGTTGTCTCGCACGAATCATTTCATATATCGAACCTTTTACTCATTTCGAACTCATTGTACGAACATTCAAATAGCATATATTATTCAAATAACTTAACCAAATCAAATATTTTACTTAGCCAAATTCGGCTATTTCATAATATAGTTGCAATGTTTCCAAATTTCAGCATATACTAGATTACGTAAATAATTTACGATGTTTATTTACTTAAAGACTTACCTCGGATAACGTCGGATGACAAAAACCGACTATTCGATTATCTTCCCTTTTCCCCGATCCAAGTCCGTTTTCTTTTGTTCTTGATCTAAAAATGTTCAATTTAAGCTCATTCAAACACATTTCTATTCAATTTAGTCCTAAAACACATAAATGGGCAAATTACCACTTTGCCCCTAACATTTCACACTTTTACAATTTAGTCCTATTTGCACAAAACACAAAATACACAAAATTTGAATTAACTCCTTGAGGGCCGAATATACCTAGTATTTATACAAGTCCATCTAATTCATTTATTTCACATTTTAGTCCCTCTAAAATTTATTTTTGCAATTTAGTCCAACATACTGAATTTCATCAAAAATTCAAAAGAAAAACTTGTTAATCTAATATATATTTATCATAATTCATCCTCAGACAACATAAACAACAAACTATCATCAATGGCTCAACTCAAAATACTCATCAAACACAAAAATTAAAGCATGGGTCTTGTACATTTCATAGCAACGATCTCAAAAACGTAAAATTATCAAAAACCGAAATCAAACATACCTTGAATTTAGCTTAGAGATGACCGAATGCCCTAACTCTTTCTTATTTCCTTTTTCTTTTCTTTGTTTCGGTTTTGGAAGAAAGATGAACATAAAAATGATGGCTTTTTAATGCCTTTGTTTTATTATAATGTTTTTATAATATAATATTAATTTAACTTATAAAATTTCACATACACAAGCATATAATATACATGTTGCCGTCCATTAACATAATTTTGGCTTATTTGCCACATAAATCCACATGCAAAAGAAAACAAATCAATTTAGCCACTTAATTTAATAAATGGCTACTTTTACCACTTACACGATTTAGTCCTTTTTATTAAATTAAGCACACAAACATTCAAATTTTATACGAAAATTTCACACATACTAATTCACATATAATTAACACAGAAAATAATATTAAAATATTTTTTTCTGATGCGGATTCGTGGTCTTGAAACCACCGTTCCGATTAGGGTCAAAATCAGACTGTTACATTCTTTGCCTCTAAGTACCCTATTCTGAGTGAAATTCCTCTTTGTCACGGCAGGGACACGCCGTGTGGCTTTGCAGTGTGAATCAACTTGGTAGTGTTCGAGCACGCTAAAGGAACACTAGTAGTGTGCTTTGGGCCCGGTGCCGTGTTGATTTCCTACTTTGGCCCATTTGGCCCGTTTTAAGCCCGTTTTCTGTTCTTTTCATCCTCCTATGCTCTCCTAAGTGTAAAACATGAAATTAAAACATTAAGAGCACCAAATTCCATAATTCAAGGGATAAATCATCCAAAAGCATGCTAAATGTGGAGATAAAATATGTTACTATTACGGTTTATCAAATACCCCCACACTTAAGCTTTTGTTTGTCCTCAAGCAAAGTTCTTGTAATATCCTAAAATAGGGGTTAGTTGTGATTGAATTGTTTTGCATGAGTTGGACTATTGTGTTATTATTTGTAGTGTTTCAAGACCTAGTTATAGGTTTAGAGTGGGCCCGAGTTGCAGGAAATTTTTGTTTTTAAGTTGTAAGTAAGGGGAGCTGAAGGAGCTAGGGCATAAGTGTAATTCGTGGGGTATTGTAGCACAAGAATTGGCTTGGCAGAGTGGCAAGGAGGCACCACTTAGGGCCCTGAGAATGACGCCACAAGCAGGTGGGAGAACTCAGGTTCGAGCAGCAGAAATCCCATTTTCTGCTTTGCATTTTGACGCCAAGGGGAGAAGGAGTTGTGCTCAGCACAAACTCTGTCAGATAAGTTTGGACTAAGTCAAAATATTTGAACTGGTGGCAAGGAGAAAATTTAGGAACTTGTGGAATTCAAATTCATTTGAATTAGTGGCCAGGAGGAATTTGAGGAAGTGGCCGAATTTTGAACTCCTGTTTAGGAGGAGTGTTCGGTTTTGGAAAGCTGAGGAGAGGAGGGTGCCGAATTTCCTTAGGCACCTAGTTGTACATTTTCGGCTAGCTTTTGTTTTGTGTCAAAGCCGAAAACAAACCTTTGAGTGTGCCGATTTCTCCCTAGTGCACATATTGAAGAAAAGTCAAAATTTCCTTCTTGTTTTTGCACCTAGCTGAATGTCCCTCTAAGGTTTCTTTGATTTTATTTCACTTGTTTTTCTTCTTCTCAGTATTTGGCCGAATCTCCTACTCTCCCATCTCTCTCTTTTTCCTTTCCATTCTTGCTCAAAACCGAAACCTCCCTTTCCCTTTCATTTTTCTTCTTTTCTCAAGGCCTTGTGCCGAATCTTCTTCTTCTTCCTTCCACTTGCCGATTATTTCTCTCCTATTTTTACTCTTCTCTTCCTTTCTCTTTTTCACTCTAGCCGGATCCTATCTATTTGCTTCCTATCAACCATAGCCGAAACTCCCTTCATCATTCAACTCCTTGTCGAATCTCCTCCTTTCTTTCTTATATTGGTTTGGCCGAATATCAACAAGGGTGGATCTCTTTAGGTTTGTCTCCAATCGGTTTTGAAAAGAGGTAAGGGGTTCTTGACCGAAACTACATTCTCACCTTCTCACTTCTCTGTCGACTCACATGGTAGGAAAAGGCCGAACTTCGGCATTTGTAGGTGTTTTGCTAACCATCTATAGGAACCGATTTCTTCTAGGTTCTCCGAGATTTTGGAAGCGGTCGATCTAAGTCCTCTACTCTCTGTCAATCGAATTTAGTAAGTCAAGTGGCAAGGATCTATATCGGTTTAAGCATTCTTTAAGTTATTTGGAAAAGCCGAAGGCTATTAAGACTAAGTTGTGATGATTGCCGATTGTAGGGGAGGATCTTTCTCTCATACTTAGCGTGGTTAGTATTCAAAGAGCATTAAGGTAAGGTTTCGGGTTCCAGGCGTTAACCCCTCGGGATTTATTGGTATGGCCGAATGGCCTTGTTAATGGTTTTGTGGTTTGGCCGATTGTAGGATCAATGAGATCTAGTGCAGTAGATCGGGTCTTTGGGATTTAGTGCTTGCGTTAGTAACAGGTGTGTAGCTTACACACTTTATAACTTTGTAACATATTAATAACCTAATCGTGATTAAAAGCCGAAAACTGTGAGATCTTGATAGGATGCCTTATGGGTGTGAGCAAGGATTTGGGAAAGTCCGTTTCGATGTGATGTTTGTTGTATGGTGCATAATAATATGATTTATGATATATTTGCTTTATGTTGCACGTTAAAGCATGATGGCAGGATTTGCACTTGTAATGCATTGGTATGGGTGATAAGAGAGGGGGGAAGATGATATCCGTGACTTTGGGTCACGGAGGTTTGGCACCTCATAGCGACTTGTCCCGGTGGCTTAGCACCACAGTTAGGTTGGCCCCACAGATGATATTTTGGGATCGTCGCGGTGATTTGGTATCACACGTGGGTTGGCCCCACACTCAGATTATTGATATTTCGTGACTTTGGGTCACCAAAGGTTTGGCACCTCATAGCGTCTCGTCCCAGTGGCTTAGCACCACAGTGGGTTGGCCCTACAGTTGATATATCGGGATTGACGCCAGTGATTTGGTATCACACGTGGGTTGGCCCCACAGATGGATTATTCGTGACTTTGGGTCACCAGTGGTTTGGCACCACATTATTGGATATCGTGACTTTGGGTCACCAGTCGTTTGGCACTACCAGTGGTTTGGTACCACACGGGGTAGAAAAGGAGTTATAGATGGCTAGGTTTGGGTGCATTATATTTATTGCTTGGTTATGATTTGTGTAAGTATGTTGCATTAACCGGGAGGGGGATTATGCACTGAGTCTTGGTGACTCACCTTCTCCCTTATCTTTTCAGGTGATTCATAGATCGTGGATAAGGAGCCGGGCGGACTCGAGGTGGCCATGCATTAAATAATCTCGGTCTTTATGTGGACTTTGGTTTGGGTACTTTGTTTTATATAAATTTGGTTTCACTTTTATTATGGGTTTGTAATAAGGCCTTTTGATTATGTTTGAATTATTTTTATGCTTTGGATTTGTTTTAAACTAGGCCAAATAAATTACATGGTTAACTAAATAAGTTTGAGCCCAAGATTTTCTAAACTAAAGAACGCAATGGTTTCCAAATGTTTACCATCGGGTAAGACAAATCAATTGATAACAACAACAACTCAAATGGATTTCAAACTTAAGTTTTCCACATTCAACTTAACGGATTTCTAAATAGTTAAGGAAGGAACATCGGGTTTTAAAATGACTTAAGCATTTTCTAAACCTATGGATCGACAACTATGTTTTAAAGGTTTATTCCAGGATTTCCAAATATCGGTTTTTAACTAATCATGCACCTGTTTTCTACAAACATAAAACAACAAAGAATTTTCACTAAGAAAATTAACCGGTAACCTATTTTCTTCAAACAATTCCCTCTGTGACATGCCAGATTCGGTCGTGGTGTGTTGACCGAGTTTGGGGTGTTACAGTTCTCAACTTGCAATTAAAACAGAATTTCCTTAATTCATAATCTTCAGCAACAGCGTTTCATCATAATTCATAGGTAATTAATACATTGATAATTTAACCGGAAGGTTCCTAAAGATTCAAACAATCAAAGTCATAGTTTTTATAGTACGAAAAATAGGTGTTTCCCCTTACCTAATAATTACCTCTGATTTAAAATCGACAAAAATTGACATCCTCACTAAAGATTCACTCAAATCACACGAAGTGTTTAAGGTTCAAAAATAAGCACTCAGAAGTCGAACATGAAAAGTTAATCCCATAGGCTTGCATGAAAATCAAATCTCCACCACTGTAAAATGATATGATACACAAATCAAAAGGTCTTTTATGGGTTGTAACCGGGCTTGGGTTAAAGGTGTGGATAAAGGCTTGAATTCGAGGGTTAGTATCGAGACTGAATTGACAAATTACCTAACTAAAAAGTTGTACTTAATAATTACATCACTGAAACTTAATACTAATAACTTGAGCTTCTTCTAAAGATAATGAAATTAACAGTTTGAGCTCAAATAACATAGAGCTAATAATGAATATACTTCGTTTTTTGTTTTTTTAAGAACAAATCAAGTCACATACAATAATAATAAGATAGAATTTAACAACTGATATAAAGAAAATAGTTAAGTAACCGATCAAATCAAATCTCGATATAGGGGTAGTCAAGAGAAATGGTGACAATAAATACAAGATGGGTTTTGAGTTAATATTAGTGGGTGAGTCAATAAAAAGGTTGTTAAGATCAAAGGGGTTCACTAGGGGTTACTTATGGAGGTAGGCTTTTTGGGAGTAAGTGGGTTCAAACCTAGGTGCCTTTATCATCTTAGTATATCAAATTGAAGGTGTGGTCTTGACATGTATAATCGAAGCAAGTTCTAGAATAACAAATCAATGTTGACACACCCATAATCAATAAAGTGAGCAAGAAAAAGAATATGCTCTAAAAGGCTCAATATCTCACAAAAATTATGGGCTTTTGACGTCAACCTTGTAAATTTCAAACTTCAAAGTAATAATTAGATTCGGGTAGACAACCTAACAAAATTTTTACTTCTAAAAAATAGACTTATCATGCTTGATTCTCTAGTTCCCTAAAGTTTAAATTATCAATGTACAATTAACTATGACTTAATCCAAAACATATCAATAAAAATCATAAATCAAATGAAATTTCATTTTAATCGTAATATGATAAAATTATTTAAGAACAAGATATAATTCAGGAATTTGAGAATAATGCAAAAAGTTAGGCACTTTTTCACGATAAAATTCACCCCCCACACTTAAGATGTACATTGCCCTCAATGTACAAAGATAGATAATAATCATATAGTAAGAAAATCAAAAGAGAGGGAGAGAAGTGAATCTTCCTAAATTTTGGATGGAATCTTAAGAAAGAAACGAGGGGAATTCGGGCTGAGTTAGAGGAGGCGTATCTGGTGGCATGGTGGCCGGCCATAATTGCTGCGCTAGATGAAGAAATTGGGTAGCTCGTGAATAAAAAGCCAGGAAATAATAAGAACAATTCAAAATATACTAATTATATATTTAAAGAAAAGAAAGATAAGAGGAAGAAAAATAAAAAGTAAAATAAAATTAAAAAAGAAGATTAATGGACTGAAAAGTCCTTATCGTTAGATGGTTGGCGAGGTGGGTGTGATTTCTAAGGCCGTGGTGTGTGATTCCCAAGCAGCCTGAAGAACCTGAAACCAAGAAACTAAAATAAATTAAATTAAATTGAGCATAAGAGAGTTAAAGAGAAGGAAAATAAAGGAGAAGAGAAAAGAAAAATGAAAACTAATGGCCTCAAATGTCCTCTACTTGTCTAGTGAATGAAGCGACCGGCATGAACTTATGTAGATCGGTCTCCCACGGGGAGAATGTGCTAGGATCCTTCCGCTTCTTCGACATAGGTAATGTTAAAACGGATATTTTGGGGCAGGAGAATGAGAGAAAATGAAAAGGGGGGAGAGTGTAAAGGGTATGGATAAAAGGGAATGGGTGAGAAAGGGAATAAGGGGTGTTCTAAATAGAAGTTTCAAATCTGGTACAACCCCACGCCCGTGTACCATGGGTGTGTTGGGTCACATGGCCGTATCGTACGGCCGTGTTGTGCTTTGTTCATTTTTCCCACGCCCGTTTCGTGGTCACCACACCCATGTTTGATAAAACAATGTCGACCACGACCGTATCGCACGGTCGTGGTGTTTAGTCGGAGCCCGTGTGACTTCCCTCAGTGTCGGCCACGGCCGTATCGCACGGCCGTGCCCATTTAAAATCATCCGTGATCTTGGGAATCTTTCGTCATTGGCTCGTACTACCTTTGCCATGTCAGTACGGATGTCCGTAGTATCCACACGACCGTGTGCAAGGCCGTGTGGTATGGAAATCTGCACTTTTTGTTAGTTAATAGTTAGATGCTTAAAAAAAAAGAAATAAATGTAGAAATAAATGTAAAAATAAATGGAGTTAGTGCTCGGGTTTCCTCCTGAGAAGCGTTTGTTTAAAGTCTTAAGCTAGACTTACCTCTCATTCGCATAATCAGAGTGGTTTAAAGAGTTGAACATCCTCTTTCATGCTATTAGTTCTACTATGATGATATAACTTGAGTCGAGTAGCGTTTACTTTAAAAGTGCTGAAAATAGGATTACTTACCTCGACTGTTCCGTATGGAAAAACATTTAGTACCGTAAAAGGGATTTCTTCGTTTGTATTAAGGTCTGAAGGAGATATTCGAGGATCTGTTTTATCTAATAATACCTGATCTCCGATCTTAAATTTGTTTGTCCCATGGAATGGTGTTGGTTTTGATGCGTGTATCCCTAATTTCTCTTTAAAATGTGTCTTCCATTCGTCTAGTTCATCGACTTGAAGCCTTCGTTCCTCATGAGTTAATTCCTTAGTTGCATGAGGTCTAGGATCTGGCTCCGTTGTGTAGTTCTGTGGTGCTTCCTGAAAAGAAGGTTTAACCGAATGGTCATTAATGAAATTAATTTTCTCACCTTGATTACTTGATGTCCTAGCCGAGTCAATTGCTTTTAAGTATTTGACTGCCTCGTCACCTACACGCAGTATGAGTTCGCTTTGTATCAATGTCGATATTTGTTCTAGCAGTTGCTAAAAAGGGTCTTCCCAAAATTAAAGGAATCGTATTGTCCTCATCCATGTCTAAAACGACAAAGTCTACTGGGAATACAAATTTATTAATTTTTACGAGTACATCTTCAACAATACCCCTAGGAATTCTAATAGTTTTATCAGCTAATTAAATGCTCATCCTAGTTTGTTTGGGTTTCCCTAGACCTAGCAGTTTAAACATTTTATAAGGCATGACATTTATACTTGCCCCTAGATCAGCTAAAGCATTATCAACTGATAAACTACCAATTAAACAAGGAATCGTAAAACTCCCTGGATCTTTTAATTTCCATGGTAGTTTGTTTTGTAGAATCACTGAGCACACTGCGTTCAGCTCCATATGCGATGCCTCGTCTAACCTCCGTTTGTTTGTCAAAAGCTCTTTTAAAAATTTCCTTAAATCTGGCATCTGCGAAAGAGCTTCAAGTAACGGAAAGTTAATATGTAATTTCTTTAAAAGTTTAAGAAACTTACCGAACTATTCCTCTGTGTTATCTTTCTTCATTTCTTCGGGATATGGTATGCGAGGTTGGTACTCTTTGATTACCGGTTTTGATTTATCATGACTTACCTCGACCTTACCTTCCTCTACCACATTCTCTTGCCTTAATTTGGGCTCATCTAACCCTTTACTATCATGGCGGTTATGACTTGAAGTTGCTCATTTGGGTTAGTTTCGGTGTTGCTTGGCAATCTACCTTGTGGTCGATTCGACATGATCTTGGTAAGTTGTCCTAAGCGATTCTTAATCTCTTGAATCATTTGCTTGTTGATTTTTAAGTGTTGTTTTGGTGTTTTGGAAACGTGTTTACGACACCGCTTATGAATTTTTTCAGCATCTCCTCAAGGTTCGGCTTCTTTTCACGTGGGTAGAGGTTTGTTGTTGGAAGTTGGAGAGGGTTGTTTGTCTCTGATTTCTTTGACCTCCCCATGAAAAATTGGGGTGGTTCCTCCAACTGGAGTATAATTGTTACTATAGGGGTTATTTTGAGATCTAAAATTATTACCCATATAGTTCATCTGCTCGCTTTCTACCCTAAGGTTGTAGGGTGGATGTTCCGTATTGTTCGACTCTCCATTCGTATCACACTGCATCACTGGATGTACCTGCGAAGAACTATACAAACCATCAATCTTTTTATTTAAGAGTTCTACCTGATTGGATAGCATGGTTACTGCGTCGAGGTTGAAAACTCCAGCTATTTTTGTTGGCCTTATCCTTGTAACTTGCCACTGATAGTTATTCAGTGACATCTCTTCTATAAACTCGTAGGCAGCCTCAGGTCTTTTGTTATTCAAGGTTCGCATGGTGCATTGAATCGATCAATTACTGGTTGAAGGGTTTACACCATTATAAAAGGTTTGGACTTGTAGCCACAAGGGTAATCCATGGTGTGGGCACCTTCTCAATAGATCTTTGTATCTCTCCCATGCATCATAAAGTGTCTCTAAATCCATCTGCACAAAAGAAGAGATATCAGTCCTTAATTTAGCCATTTTAGCCGGCGGAAAATATTTTAGTAAAATTTTTTCGGTCATTTGCTCCCATGTAGTGATTGATCCTCGTGGAAGAGAATTCAACCACTGTTTGGCTTTATTCCTCAAAGAAAAGGGAAATAACCGAAGACAAATGGCATCATCAGAAACACCATTTATTTTGAAAGTATTGCAAAATTCTAGGAAATTCGCCAAGTGATTGTTTGGATCTTTATCCTGCAAACCATCAAACTGAACAAATTGATGTATCATTTGAATTGTGTTAGGTTTCAGTTCAAAATTATTTGCAGCAATAGTAGGTCTAACGATACTTGACTCAATTCCTGTTAAATTAGGTTTAGCATAATCGTACATAGTTTGAGGAGGAGGATTTTCGGCAACCACGGGGGGAGTGGATTATTCTGGTGATCAGCCATCTCTTCCGTGTTATTAGTATCGTCCTCTTGCTCTTCTTTTATGTAATTTAGGCTTCGCCTTATTTCTCTACGATTTCTGCGAACGGTGCCTTCAATATCACTATCGTAGATTAAGGGTCCTGTCGGGCTCCTCCTAGTCATAAATTAGAGGTACCTGCTAGGAACAAATAAAAGAAAGAATATTAGCGAAATTAAAAACAAAATAAAAGTAGATTGCAAAAAATAAAAATGGCTAAAGTAATAAAAATTGAGCGTTCTTAATATTTTGGTTTCCCGGTAACGGCGCCAAAAACTTGATCGTCATGTCAGAGTCTTAAAATTTATATAATGAATGATCTAGCCTAGAAACTAATTGTGACAACGATTGAGGCAAGTGCACCTATCGAACAGTAGTACAGTTTAGGGGCAAGACCGGAATGTCGAACCCAAAGGAACCAAAAGTACTAATACTAACTTTCTTTCTATTATTTAGCCTAAGAATTGAAGTGAATTATTGTTTAATCTAAAATTAACTAATTACTAAGCTAAAGAAGCTAAGACAAAGAGAATGAATTGGGGAAATACTTGTGGGAAAAACCAATTGATTAAGACAATACCCAAGGAAGAATTCACCTAGACTTCCCTTGTTATCTAACTCTGAACCAGACGATTTATTCACTTGACTTGATCCGTAGGATTCCCTAATGTATAATAGTACCTCCGTCGAGGCTACTAACGTCTAACCCTAGGTTGATTGATTGAAATATCTTTCTAGTTAAAACCCCTAGAATTGCATTAACTCAACCTATGGACTCCCATATTAGGTTTGACCCTAATCCGGCAGATTTTCGTCATCCTATGTCTAGGGTTGCGATCAACTCTGCTTAATTATGCTAAATCTACTCGTAGATAGGGACTTTTGCTCCACTACCTAAGTGTAACACCCCTTACCCATATTCAAGCCGGAACAGGGTTTGAGGCATTACCTAACTAGTCTTGCTTAAACATCTCGAATAGGGTTATAAAATTTCGTTTAAACCCATCACTTGCACATACTCGGCCTAGGAGGCCCTAACATACTTCCGAGAGGTATCAGAACTATTCTGGGAACTTTTACGAGTTCGAGAAACTTTTCAACGAAACAGGGGCCACATGCCCGTGTGGGGGTCTAGGGACACGCCCGTGTGCCTCTAAGACATGCCCGTGTCTTTCACCCATGGTCGACACTGACTAATTTCACACGGCCTTGACACGTCCGTGGTCCTGGCCCGTGTGCCAAACCTTGGCTTTCTGACTTATCCACACGGGCTATACACATGCTCGTGTGCTTCAACCATGTGGCTATTCAAATTCCAAGTGCAAGGTGCAAACTTCACACGACCTGGGCACACGCCCATGTTTTAGCCGTGCCTCCCACACGGTCTAGACACACACCCGTGTGTCTACCCATGTGGACAATTAGCAGGCTATCTACCAAGCCCTTTGCCACCCTACATTGCATACATTCATACACTATCACACAACACTCTCAAATCATCGATTATAACACATTTGATTTATGAAATGAAGTCTTCATCCCCTACACGAGGAGAACTATTTCTAGTATAATTACAATCGACTTAAGCCATCATCTATGGCTATGCACAACCTCTTAGTAAACTCTCTTAGGCCAACATATTTAGCTATATCAACTATGACTTAATCAACTTTAAAAGAGATCCCTATACATGCCATAACTCATAAGGACTTGAAACCTCATACCAAGTGTCCTTTCGATAGTGTGAAACATCTCGGCAATCTCCAGGCCGAGTTAGCTAAATTAACCTATAAGAGGTGAGAAAGAAAGAGAAGTAAGAAATAATACTTAGTAAGTTCATATGCATATAATAATCAACTACTGAAATCATTGATTATAATCAATCGCAAGGTATTATAATGAGTTTTACATCATAAACTCATGGTTACCTACATAATCATCCTTGAAGCTTACTCATTCTGTCTCTTACCACATTCTAACCATGCCACAAGCCAAATGCTCATTTTAATTAGCATACATCCCTGCACTTGTAACCACATAATCACATAAAACAACATATCAAATATTTTCAATAAGCCATTCATACTATCAATTACTCGGTGGTTTCGCACTCAGCCCACCCTCAATCTCTAATAAGCTGGTATCACACTTAGCCCACCAATCATTTATAATTATGGTGGTATCGCACTCAGCCCACCAATAAGAATAATATAAGCGATGGTATACTTTACTGACCCATCATTTAATAATTAATAAGGTGGTAACGCTTTGACCCACCATTATTATACATTCATGGATAGTTATCCACATGCATTTCTCTATTTCAAATGTTCCTCCCGGGAACATCCTCACACACACTACCATCCTTACTTAGCTTTCTACGATAATCGTTCGCATCCACACAACGCATTAATAATTATAACTTATGCAACCAAGGTGCATCATTTACACATAACCCACTATGGGTTCATCATATACCGAATTCATCTTAATTCAGTTCTAACACATACCTCTCGTGGTACAACCACACTCGTTCTCATTTTCAACATACTTATTGAATCACTCAAATTGTTAAATAACACCTTTGAGTCTCATACAGATAAAGTCACACTAACATCATACCCCCGATAGGGTCGTACATGAATTAACATATCGATGACATGTCCCCGACATGGTCTTATATGAAATCCCATACCGAGTCCATATTCTAAATATGGTTTTACACGGAACCTTAATTACCATCGTATCATGCTATTTGTATTTCCACTATTCATGGTTTAATTCAAGACTTTCATTTCTTGACATTACATCAAAACATATTTAACGTATACATGGAGGAAATAAACAATCTATACAACATTGAAATATTAAAAATACTTCACTTAGAGTTGTACAATTTGACACATGAACTTACCTCGATACCGAAAAGGGTAGAAAGGGACCGTTTTGCCTACATTTCTCTTTTCTCCCGTTCTAGGTCCAAATCTCATTTTCTTTGATCTAGAACAATAGAATTTACTCATTTAATCACTTATAATTCATAATACAACAAAATCTATACTTAGGCAAAAATGACTATTTTGCCCTTATACATTGGCAAAATTACGATTTTGCCCCTAGGCTCGTAAATCACTTTTCATCACATTTTCCTATTAAACAAGCCTAGCTGAACATTTAATCCTTTTACAACTTTCCACAATTTCAACTATTTCATGCATTAATGAACAAATTACACCATTTGCATCTTAGTCTTAATTAGGTGTTTTCATGACAACACCTTTCACAAAAGTTGTTTCTCATCTTCCTAACATTCATTTTCTTCCATAAAAACTCAGCAACCAACATAAAATCTCTCATGGAAAGTCCCTAGACTTTCAACCATATTGCAAATTAGTCCCCTCATTAGTTAGCTTAAGCTTTAGGGACTCCAAAAGTATAATTTTTATCAAGAAAGATCACCAAAATCACTTGTGAGGAGAAATTTTTGCTGAAATTTTTGAGCTCTCCAACCCTTGTTTGCTGCCAATTTTCGTTGGTGATGAAGAAAAGAAAAGATGATACCCTTCTTTTCTTTATTTTTCTCTTATTTTATTCATTTAGTCAACAAAAGTCACCAACTCTTGTCAACTTTTTAATTCCTTGTCCCCTTGACCGCCCATCACTCTTAGGAAGGTATAATTGCACTTTAAAGACCTCTAATTTACACTCTATAGCTATTTGTCACATCTAGCAAATAAAATAGGACTTTTGCACTTAATGCGATTTAGTCCTTTTTTACGATTAAGTAAGAAATCACTAAAATTGAAGCACCAAAATTTTCATGCACCCTTATAAACATGTTATAACACATAAAATAACATGAAAATATTTTTCTCTAACCTCGAATTAGTGATCTCGAAATCACTGTTCTGACTAGCCCCTAAATCGGGCTGTTACACTAAGCACATCAATACTTGAATCAATACCCTGAAATATCAAAGCAAGAATTAAGAACACATAATTAAGAACAAATAAAGTATTTATCATATAGTTCAGAAAACAATAACAAGATCCGTCTTAGGTTTCATCCCCCTCAGGTATCTGAGGGGTTTAGTTCATAATTATAAAAGAATACATCTTAGAAGAAAAGATAAAACAAAACATAAGAAAAACCCTAAAACCCCCTGAAGGAATTGCAGGAGAGTTCCTCCATCTTGAGTATGACTCCAGCTTCTTGAGATGAATCAACTGGCTTTCTTCGAGTAAATCCCACGATTTCGACCTCTTTGGCTTGGCTCCTTGGCCTAGCTAGACGCCTCCAGGCAAAAGCCCTCTAGGGTGTTTATATAGGCTTTTGGAATGGCTTTCTTTGCCTCTAAGTACCCTATTCAAAGTGAAATTCCTCTTTGTCACGGCAAGGACACGCCCGTGTGGCACGCCCGTGTGAATTGACTTCAGGCCGTGTTCGAGCCTACTAAAGGGGCACGGCCATGTGCTTTGGGCCCAGGCCGTGTTGATTTTCTACTTTGGCCCGTTTTAAGCCCGTTTTCCATTCTTTTCATCCTCCTATGCTCTCCTGAGTATAAAACATGAAATTAAAAGATTAAGAGTACCAAATTCCATAATTCAAGGGATATATCATCCAAAAGCATGCCAAATGTGGAGATAAAATATGTTACTATTACGATTTATCAGACATAATGAAGATTAATGAAATCATAGGTTTGTTGCAAAGAATTATATGACCATTGATAAGACTAGAAAGAACGAAGTCAATACGAAAAGAATATTACTTCACAAGTTGGAACCGTAGTTACAACTAAGTGTTTTCAAATGGTCTTACTCACTCAAAACTTTAATAAGGCATTCAAGAAGCTAGTTAGGAGGAGTAAAATGTTTGATGCAAACAAAACAAAAAAAAGTTTTAAGGAAGCAAAGTTGTGATCAATGAATAGACCTCTATGGAGAAAAAGAATGATATTCAATGCTGTAAGTAACATGGATTTGGTCATATATTTAATTTGAATATGAAAATATCTTGAAAATAAGTCCTTCTATGTTACGTGGAGTGATAGAGATTCATCAAGTGTAACAACCCAAACCCGGCCCAAACATTACGACCGAATCTGAGTTATTACGAAGTAAAACCTTGTGAACACCATTTCGAAACCCATTTAAGTTTTATATTGAAAACTTCTCGTTTGCGGTAATCTTGTCAAAGCTACCCTTAGCTTAATTTGGAATTTTAATTAAGTCCAATTGTTTTACCAGTTTCAAGTGTACCCGACGGCACGTTTAAACTTCCACGTGTTAACTTAAGAAAACATGTGATTTAATTTAATTTAATGATATAGTTTTAAGTAAATATCCAACATAAAAAGAATAAAACGCAACTATAGTTTATGGAGGCCTTATTACAACCCAAAATAAAGTTAAGCAAATATAAAGTTCTGTAAATCAAAATCCTTTGCATGGCCGCCTCGAGTCCCACCGGCTCCTCAACCGCCATCTACGAATCACCTGAAAAATGTTAAAGGAGAAGGTGAGTCACCAAGACTCGATATGTAACCCTTCCCGGTTAATACAACATTTCATACACAACATATAACAGTTAATTAAGCAAAGTATCATGTACCCAACCTAGCCAACCAAACACCTTTGTCTACCCCACGTGGTACCAAACCACTGGTGACCGTAGTCACGATGTGTTACCAAAACACTGGTGGTGCCAAACCACTGGTGACATATAGTCACAATGTGCTACCAAAGCTTTGGTGTCCGTGAGACACAAATCGGGTGATGGGGCCAACCCATCGTGTGATACCAAATCAGCGCGGACGATCCCATATCTCAAGTGGGGCCAACCCACGGTGGTGTTAACCACAGGGACAAGTCGCTATGAGGTACCAAACCTCTGGAGGTACCAAACCTCTGGTGACGTATAGTCACAGTGTGCTACCAAAGCACTGGTGCTCGTCAGCACGATATCACTGCCCCCTCCTCTCATCAACCCATGTCAAGTAGTTAAAAACAGAACATACATATATCACATGTATCACATAATCCATGCTTCCCAAAAGCATATTATCAATCTCATACAAATAGAGACTTACCGGGATCCTCGCTTGTACCATTAAGGTACTATTGCCACATCTACATAAAGCAGATTTACACATAACATACACTTAATACACTTAATTAACTATTATAAGTGTGTATGTACACACACTGTCACCCTTGGATGTTCTAAATCCCGAAAGGAACGTTGGCCACCCTAGATCTCACTGTACCTATATTCGGCCAATTATGGAATTAGTACCATGGCCTATTCGGCCAAACCAAAATATTAGAGAGGGGTTCCCTGTGAACCCGAAATCTCACCTTTGTCTTTGCTACTCACCACGGCGCTCAATTCCCAAATCTGGTTCACCACTATAATCGGTCAATGGGCAACGTCAGTAGCCTTCGGCTTTTAATCAAATCGCTAGAATAAGTAGATTGATCTTACCACTACTTACCGAAATTGAACACTAGAGATCAGGCTGTGAGTCGACTGTTTTGCTTCCCTGAATACCTATAAGAAATCGGTTGCTAACCGTTTAGAAGCCGTTGCCGAAATCGGCACCTCTCTTTGTAAAAGAAATCGACAGACAAAGAGAGAAAAGGGAGGATGGACATTCGGCCAAGATCACTTACCACCTTATGAACCGATTGAAGGAGAGTTTCGATAAGTCTTATACCACCTTTAGGGTTCGGCAAAAGTGCATCCAAAGAGAAGGGAATTTCGGCACCCTAGAGAGGTATATTCGGCCCAAACTTTGAAAATATGGAGAGGGAAATTCGGCTATGGCTAGGGAGTAGATTCGGCTAACTAAGAAAAAGAGAAGAGGAAAGAAAGAAGATAGAGGAGAGGTTGATGTGTAGGGAATTCGGCTAAGGTCTTTTAAGAGAAGGGAAAGAAATAAAAGAAGAACAAGGAGAGGTTGAGGGTTTCGATAACTAGCAAAAGTGAGAAAAAAGAAAACCTATTGATGGATGGGTGCTTATAAAGAAATTCGGCACCCCCTCCCCCTAATGCTTGCCGTCCAACCTTGGCAACAAGGAGTCCAACTCCTAGCCAACTCCTCTTCACCAAGGAGTCCCACATTCGGCCATCACCTACTTTTCCTCTAGGCCACTAATTTGAAATAATTCAAAAGAATTTGAATTAACACATGCCTACTTTTCCTCTTGCCACCCTTTTAGATTATTTCCATAATATCTAGTTAATAATATCTTTTAATAATTACACCTAATAGAGGAGTTTGAAGGGAGAAAAACTCTCCTTGTGCCGTCCAAATAAAAACAAAAACAAAAGGGGATTTCCGTGACTCGAACACAAGCTCTCCCTTGCTCCTTGGTGGCGTCACATGTAGCTCTTAAGTGGGCTTCTTTTTGCCACTTTACCGAGGCCTTTTTAGTGTTAAAAATACCCACATATATTCTTATAACACCACTTACCAAGGCTCCCTTCTTTTAAAAGTTAAAACTAAAATTTCCTACCTAATCGAGCCAACACAAAGCCTTAAATTGACCATTATTATTCCATAAATAATGACACAGCAGTTCATACGTAAGAAAAATAATTCATTTCCAAATAGCCCCGTTTTTGGGATGTTCTGATTCTACCCCCTTAGAATAAATTTCGTCCTCGAAATTCCTTGATCAAAAGAGATGGGGGTATTGCTGCCGCATCACTTCCTCGGGCTCCCACGTAGCTTCTTCCACTCCGTGGTTCCGCCATAGCACTTTTACTAAAGGCACTGCCTTCCTACGTAGAACTTTCACATCTCGATCTATAATCTGAACCGGTTCTTCCTCAAAAGATAAATCCGTGTTCACCTCAATCTCTGCTACTGGCACAACGTGCGAAGGATCTGACCGATACCGTCTCAGCATTGATACATGGAATACGTCATGAATCTGACTCAGTTCTGCCGGCAACTCTAGCTGATAAGCCACTGGTCCTATTCGTTTCACAACAGTATATGGCCCAATAAACCTTGGGCTCAACTTCCCTTTCCGTCCAAATCTCAACACCTTTTTCCAAGGCGACACTTTGGAAAGACTTTGTCTCCCACAAAGATACTCCACTTCCTTGCGTTTGAGATCGGCATAAGACTTACGCCTATCCGATGCTTCCTTGAGACGAGACCGAATCACCTTGACTTTGTCTTCCGTCTCGGTTACCAACTCTGGACCCAGAACTTGTCTTTCTCCCAATTCCGTCCAACATGTAGGAGTACGACACTTTCGTCCGTATAGGGCCTCGTATGGTGCCATTTGAATACTCGCTTGATAACTATTGTTATAAGCGAATTCGCGTAATGGTAGGTACTCCTCCCAACTACCACTAAAATCCAAGACACGACCTCTTAGCATGTCTTCTAAAATCAGTATCACCCTTTCCGATGTCGTCGATTTGTGGATGAAAAGCCGTACTGAAATCTAACCGTGTACCCAAAGCTTGATGCAACGCTTTCCAAAATCTCGACGTGAACCTCGGATCCCTATCCGAGATAATCGACACTGGCACGCCATGCAACCTCACTATTTCACCCACATACAGCTTTGCTAACTTCTGGAGTGAGTAATCCATTCTCACCGGCATGAAGTGAGCTGACTTAGTTAGGCGATCCACAATTACCCAGACTGCATCCTTCTTAGTGGGCGTAAGGGGTAGCCCACTAACAAAATCCATGGTGATCCTCTCCCATTTCCATTGAGGGATCTTTATCGGTTGAAGTAGTCCCGATGGTGACTGATGTTCAGCCTTAACTTGCTGACACGTCAGACACTTTCCTACGAACTCCGTTATCTCACGCTTCAACCCAGGCCACCAAAACTGTTTCCGCAATTCTCCATACATCTTGCTTCCCCCAGGATGCATAGCGTATGGGCTGCTATGTGCATCTTGGAGAATTTTCTGCCTCAATTCTGTATCCTTTGGCATACATACTCGTCCTTGAAAACAAAGCGCTCCTTCACTAGTCAGACTGTACCCTTCCAAACCACCGTCTTGAACTTGTATCCTCTTCGAACTCAAGCCTTCATCCACTAACTGTTTTTTCTTAATCTCCTCAATCCAAGTCGGTTTTACTTGAAGTTCTGCCAAAAGACTCCCATCATCATACAGACTTAACCGAGCGAACATTGCTCTTAAGTCCGTCACCACCTTCCGGCTCAATGCGTCAGCTACCACATTAGCCTTACCGGATGGTACTCGATTGAACAATCGTAGTCCTTTAGTAGTTCGATCCATCGACATTGCTCTCGATTCAGATCCTTACGAGTCGGAAGATACCTCAAGCTTTTGTGATCCGTGTAGACCATTGACTTCTCCCCATACAGGTAATGTCTCCATATCTTCAGAGCGAAGACGACCGCTGCTAACTCTAAGTCGTGAGTTGGGTAGTTAACCTCATGCGATCTTAATTGACGGGATGCATAGGCTACTACCTTCCCATCTGCATCAACACACACCCCAAACCGGTGTGAGATGCATCACAATAGATCGTGAATAACTTTCTGCTTCAGTTTGCACCAAAACCGGAGCTTAGTCAAAATCTTCCTTAGCTTATTAAAGCTTTCTTGCTGCTTTTCCGTCCATACAAACGGGACACCTTTCCTTAGCAACTTAGTCAACGGTATTTGCTATTAGAGAGAATCCTTCCACGAATCTCCGATAGTATCTGCTAAACCCAGAAAACTTCGTATTTCAGCCACCGACCTAGGTGGTTTCCATTCAATATCGCCTCAATCTTGCGAGGTCTACTCTAATTCCTTGGTGATACTACATGACCTAAGAAAGCCACTTCCTAAGCCAAAATTCACACTTACTGAATTTGGCATACAAGCTACTTCCCCCTCAATACTTGCAAGTACTATCAGTAAATGCTTATCATGCTCCTCTTCTGTCTTTGAGTAAACCAATATGTCGTCTATAAACACCACGACGGAACTGGTCCAATTCTTGCTGGAATACTCTATTCATCAAGTCCATGAATGCTGCCGGTGCATTGGTCAACCCGAATGGCATTACCAAGAACTCAAAATGCCCATACCGAGTTCGGAATGCCGTTTTGTGAACATCAGCCTCTTTCACCCTTAATTGGTGATAACCTGACCTAAGGTCTATCTTCGAAAACACCGAGGCACCCTTCAGTTGATCGAACAAGTCGTCAATCCGAGGCAACGGATACTTGTTCTTGATCGTTAACTTGTTCAACTGACGGTAGTCGATGCACATCCGCATAGAACCGTCCTTCTTCTTGACAAACAACACAGGCGCTCCCCACGGAGATATGCTTGGTCTTATAAACCCTCTATCCAAGAGCTCCTGAATTTGAGCCTTTAGCTCCACCAATTCCTTTGGTGCCATTCGGTATGGTGCTATGGACACAGGTGCCGTTCCAGGTAGCAAGTCTATACCGAATTCGACTTCTCGATCCGGAGGCAAACCCGGAAGTTCTTCTGGGAACACATCAGCAAATTCCCCAACCGTTCGGACCTTTTCAACCACCAACTCCTTAGCTTCCAAAGCACAGATTTGAACCAAATACGCCTCACAACCCTTCTTGACCATCCTTTCAGCCTTCAAGGCGGTCACTACGTTGGATAGATAATTCCTTCTATCTCCTATCATAACCACTTCATCACCTTCGGCCGTCTTAAGGACCATGCGCTTGGCCGCGCAGTCCAACCTTGCTTGGTACTTAACCAACCAATCCATACCAAGGATCAAATCGAACTCCCCAAACGGTAGTTCCATTAGATCAGCTACGAATACTACCCCTTGGTGTTCTAGGGGTACGCCTCTATAGAGTTTATCTACGACTACGGAGTGACCTAAGGGGCTAACTACAGTCATCTCCCTAGAAGCGCTTTGAGTCTAGGTCCATTGTTCCTACCACACTACTAGCAATGTATACGAGTGTGTCGAGCCCACATCAATCAATGCAACATAAGGAAACCGAAAATTAGAAACGCATCGGTTATGACATCCGGGTGCGTCACCTTCCTCGCGACACCTCATTGCGTAAACTAAGCCGGTGCCTAGCCTGCGTGTTGCCCTGAACCTCTACCTTGAGTTCCACGACCTCGGTTAGGACCGTTGTTTCCTCTACCATTACCACGACCCTCCGTGGTCCTACATTTCTATCCCGAGCACGGTTACGTCCTTCCGGTCGCTTCTTAGCTAGTTTACGTGGACAATCTCGACGCGATGCTCCAAAGACCCACACTCAAAACATCCTTTATCGCCGGTCCAACAACCTCCCCAATGGGTCTTTCCACAACGATTGCACCGAGTCGGCCTTTGATTAGCGAGGCCAGGCCTTCTTTGCTGATTGGGCCCACTTGGCCTACCTTTTTTGAGCACTTCCGCTTGACCCGGTGACCCAAAACTTCTCTTACATTTTGTTCTTACTATAGTTACGCCTCACAGCCTCCTTGATTCCTTCGGCTACCTTAGCCTTCTCCACTAGAGATGAGAACTCACGAACCTGTTGTGGGGCAATCGAGTAACCTTAAATCATCTCGGAGTCCATCCTCAAAGCGGACACAACGCTCATGTTCGTGAGCCACGATGCCTCTCGCATATCTACTTAGCCTTAGAAATTCCGCCTCGTATTAGACACGGACTTAGTTCCTTGAACTAATCCCGAAAAAGCCTTTCTCTGTGGCGTCGGTGTAGCTAATGCCCACATACTTTTACGATAGGCGGTTCGAAATACTCCCAAGTCAAATCATCTGCTGTAGCCCCATCTCGAACCGTTAGCCACCAGCGATACGCTTCATCCTTTAGAAGCGCTTACACGCGCGCCTTTCAGCTTCTCTTCTTGATCGGTCAAGGTCATCCATGATCCTTTCGATTGACTCTAGCCAATATTCCACTGACTGGTGCCACTCCCGACACACCTCGGAATACCTCCGCTCCGTTAGATCGAGTCGCTCGAGGACGATTTCCGAGCTCCAACACTTCCACCAGCCCCGACCACCATCTCCAAGACTCGCAACACGACTTATGATCACCGACTCGCCACCACCGCTCGGCTCCTCGGCTCTAAAAGTAGGAGGTGGTGGTGGCGGTGGTACCTCATTTTCTGAACCTTGCCCTGACCTGACGGGTTCAGACACCGTCATCCTACCCCTACCACGTCCACGGCGTCCACGTCCTCTAGAACTCATTCTATCTACCGCGCTTTTAATCTGATTAAGAAAAATTTTATGCGTTAGCATTTGTTTCACTTTATTACTCGCGAAGAAGTTTTATGGATGAGGTTTAATCAGAGATTCTTTCGAGCAAACAATGTTTCAGTTTCCTATCCTAGTTCACACAAAGAAGTCCATGCATCCATTCCTTAATACTTTCCATACCTATTCACTCATCGGACATTTCTGCTCATTTCTAACCCAGGGGTATTTTCGTCTTTTTCCCAACAGGGGTATTTTCGTAATTTTCCAGAACCAAAATATTTTACTGATGATTTCCAAAGCTAAGTTATTGAATATTTGCAAAATAGCTAAATTTTTGGGCAAAACCGTCGAATCAATATTTTATGGGTCAGGGGCATTTTGGTAATTTTACTCCTAAGGGTATTTCTGTAATTTTCCACAAGTCAAGGTTTCCGAGAAAAACTTTGTATACCTAGTGTTCTAGGGTTTAAGAGGGTTATTGGATAAGTTTTGAAAACATTAGGGCTTGTTGTCTCGTTCTATTTTGAAAAACAAGGCTAATTCCCTTTTTGGGTTTTAATCATTGTTTTTAGCCTATGACCGAGCCTTCACGGTCGGGGTGAACCAAAGCTACGCACCAGCAGAATTCAAGTGAAGAGGAGGTGGGTCACGCGGACCGCTTAAATACCAAGCTCTCACCGAACCTTTCTAGACATGCGCATGCAGAGGTTACCACACCACCGAGCCTTACGAGTTAGGGTGAACCGAAGCTACGCACTGTAGGATACTGCGAAGAGGAGGTGAGTCACGAGGACTGCTTAAATACCAAGCTCTTCCGGATCCAATCCTAGACATGCGTACAGGGGTTACCACACCCTAGCTCATTGACTAAGTCATAGGTTGGTTTAGTTCTTTAAGTCTTATGCTTCGTTGTGTTTGAGTAATCTAGCCTTAGGGTCTAAGTCCTATAAGTCTATCTACGTTCCATGCTTCCTACCCTTCTACAGAATATAATTCACATGAAAGGTTTAGATGTACTTACCTGGGCGGATCGGTGCCGGAGACTCGGGCCATGCTGCTTAAAAACCCAAAAATCATACCATAAGGCCTACCAAAACATTTTTGGGCCTTGGGCCCCCACAGCCGAGCTTTGAACTGGGCTCTGATACCAATTCCGTAACAACCCAAACCCGGCCCAAACATTACGACCGAATCTGAGTTATTACGAAGTAAAACCTTGTGAACACCATTTCGAAACCCATTTAAGTTTTATATTGAAAACTTCTCGTTTGCGGTAATCTTGTCAAAGCTACCCTTAGCTTAATTTGGAATTTTAATTAAGTCCAATTGTTTTACCAGTTTCAAGTGTACCCGACGGCACGTTTAAACTTCCACGTGTTAACTTAAGAAAACATGTGATTTAATTTAATTTAATGATATAGTTTTAAGTAAATATCCAACATAAAAAGAATAAAACGCAACTATAGTTTATGGAGGCCTTATTACAACCCAAAATAAAGTTAAGCAAATATAAAGTTCTGTAAATCAAAATCCTTTGCATGGCCGCCTCGAGTCCCACCGGCTCCTCAACCGCCATCTACGAATCACCTGAAAAATGTTAAAGGAGAAGGTGAGTCACCAAGACTCAGTATGTAACCCTTCCCCCGGTTAATACAACATTTCATACACAACATATAACAGTTAATTAAGCAAAGTATCATGTACCCAACCTAGCCAACCAAACACCTTTGTCTACCCCACGTGGTACCAAACCACTGGTGACCGTAGTCACGATGTGTTACCAAAACACTGGTGGTGCCAAACCACTGGTGACATATAGTCACAATGTGCTACCAAAGCACTGGTGTCCGTAGACACAAATCGGGTGATGGGGCCAACCCATCGTGTGATACCAAATCACTGGCAGACGATCCCATATCTCAAGTGGGGCCAACCCACGGTGGTGTTAACCACAGGGACAAGTCGCTATGAGGTTCCAAACCTCTGGAGGTACCAAACCTCTGGTGACGTATAGTCACAGTGTGCTACCAAAGCACTGGTGCTCGTCAGCACGATATCACTGCCCCCTCCTCTCATCAACCCATGTCAAGTAGTTAAAAACAGAACATACATATATCACATGTATCACATAATCCATGCTTCCCAAAAGCATATTATCAATCTCATACAAATAGAGACTTACCGGGATCCTCGCTTGTACCATTAAGGTACTATTGCCACATCTACATAAAGCAGATTTACACAAACATACACTTAATACACTTAATTAACTATTATAAGTGTGTATGTACACACCTGTCACCCTTGGGTGTTCTAAATCCCGAAAAGGAACGTTGGCCACCCTAGATCTCACTGTACCTATATTCGGCCAATTATGGAATTAGTACCATGGCCTATTCGGCCAAACCAAAATATTAGAGAGGGGTTCCCTGTGAACCCGAAATCTCACCTTTGTCTTTGCTACTCACCACGGCGCTCAATTCCCAAATCTGGTTCACCACTATAATCGGTCAATGGGCAATGTCAGTAGCCTTCGGCTTTTAATCAAATCGCTAGAATAAGTAGATTGATCTTACCACTACTTACCGAAATTGAACACTAGAGATCAGGCTGTGAGTCGACTATTTTGCTTCCCTGAATACCTATAAGAAATCGGTTGCTAACCGTTTAGAAGCCGTTGCCGAAATCGGCACCTCTCCTTGTAAAAGAAATCGACAGACAAAGAGAGAAAAGGGAGGATGGACATTCGGCCAAGATCACTTACCACCTTATGAACCGATTGAAGGAGAGTTTCGATAAGTCTTATACCACCTTTAGGGTTCGGCAAAAGTGCATCCAAAGAGAAGGGAATTTCGGCACCCTAGAGAGGTATATTCGGCCCAAACTTTGAAAATATGGAGAGGGAAATTCGGCTATGGCTAGGGAGTAGATTCGGCTAACTAAGAAAAAGAGAAGAGGAAAGAAAGAAGATAGAGGAGAGGTTGATGTGTAGGGAATTCGGCTAAGGTCTTTTAAGAGAAGGGAAAGAAATAAAAGAAGAACAAGGAGAGGTTGAGGGTTTCGATAACTAGCAAAAGTGAGAAAAAAGAAAACCTATTGATGGATGGGTGCTTATAAAGAAATTGGCACCCCTCCCCTAATGCTTGCCGTCAACCTTGGCAACAAGGAGTCCAACTCCTAGCCAACTCCTCTTCACCAAGGAGTCCCACATTCGGCCATCACCTACTTTTCCTCTAGGCCACTAATTTGAAATAATTCAAAAGAATTTGAATTAACACATGCCTACTTTTCCTCTTGCCACCCTTTTTAGATTATTTCCATAATATCTAGTTAATAATATCTTTTAATAATTACACCTAATAGAGGAGTTTGAAGGGAGAAAAACTCTCCTTGTGCCGTCCAAATAAAAACAAAAACAAAAGGGGATTTCCGTGACTCGAACACAAGCTCTCCCTTGCTCCTTGGTGGCGTCACATGTAGCTCTTAAGTGGGCTTCTTTTTGCCACTTTACCGAGGCCTTTTTAGTGTTAAAAATACCCACATATATTCTTATAACACCACTTACCAAGGCTCCCTTCTTTTAAAAGTTAAAACTAAAATTTCCTACCTAATCGAGCCAACACAAAGCCTTAAATTGACCATTATTATTCCATAAATAATGACACAGCAGTTCATACGTAAGAAAAATAATTCATTTCCAAATAGCCCCGTTTTTGGGATGTTACATCAAGCAAGTCAGAAGAAGATGGGGAGCATTTTAGCAACTATGTTGCCTTTACCGCTCAAGTTGCTCGCTCAAATGGAGATTTCATGGAAACTTACAAGAACATGTTGGATAAATGGGATTAGGTGTATGAGGTTAATGGAAGGCTATCAGATAAAAGCTTTTTCCTAAATATAGAGAATCAAAAGTCATTGAAACAGGTTGTATTAAATGATTCTCTTTTCGATGAAAAGATTATAAATCTGGAGGCAACACTGAAAGAACTCATTTCTACTCAATCTGTGCTAAATAGACTTGATTTTAGCAGTGTAACACCACTAACATAAAATGACAGTGGGTCCAATCAAGTGGTGCTATAACTAATGTTTAAGGTGTAATAGCCCGTTTTTAATGGTTTTAGAAATGGTACTTTCGGAACCCCATTTTTTGATAGTTGAGTCAGTAAGTATTATTTATTAAGACTTACTAGTTATTATAGAGTTATATCAAATTTTGGTTTGATAATTTTATTGATTGAAGGGTTAATTAGGCTACAAGGACTAAATCGTAACAATAGTAAAAGTTAATTGTTATTAATTTATATTGGATAATGGGGAAAATGTTATAATTGAGTGGATTTAAATGGAAAATAAGCCATTGTAAAAGATGATGGACGATCATGGGTTATAATTTAGTAATTTATATGTTAATTTATTAATTAGATAACTATTAAGTATTAAATTAGTAAAATAGAAACCAAGCCATCATTTTCGTTTGTTTCTTCAACCTCCCACTATAAAAATTTTTGAAAAAACCTTGGAAGCCATTCAAAGAGCTTCAAAACATTTGGCCCTTGCATGTGAGTACCTTTCGAGGCCCATTTTTTGTAAATCTTATTTTTTTAAGATCGTTGTAGCTTAATCTAGCCAGCCCAGGGACAATTTCATAAAATTGTTAAATATTTGAAAAGTTTCCATTAATGGTTTTAGGTTTTTTTGTTATTAAATGGTTTGGTTGTATGCTTAGAAAAGATTAATGGCTAATTTGTAAAGTAAATTTGGTAAATTTTGAGATTAGGGACTAAAATGAAAATATTGCGGATTTGATATTAGATTTCTATAATTACTTTTTACATAGGTATGGATGAAATTGAAAATGGATTTAAAAACTGAGCTTAAATGTGAAAGATATGATAGTTTCGGTTTTAAGGGCTAAATTGAATAAAATGTGAAACTTTAAGGAAATTGTGAAAACTATAATTAAGTAGTTATATAAACTGAATAAGATGAATTAAGGTAATTGACACTGATAATTTAAAATGAATTATCTTATAGATCAACATTTGAACCAACTGGTAGATAATCGAGGAAAATATAAAATTGTCGACTAGTCTCTAACACTTCTGCTATTGTTGTTTGTACATGGTGAGTTCATAGGATATATTTTTATACATAAATGTGATGTTTTTGATGGAAATGAATATTTCATGTTTATTGAATATACTTTGAATTGTATGCAAATTGGTACAAAGGTGAGAAACAAACTAAACTATATTGAATTGTTATGATATGTAAATTGTGCCTAGATGAACATAGGATAGGATACAATTGGCATGTCAATAGGGTTATTCATGCGCTTGTACGAGATTTGCAGTATGATGCCTACTGATTTGCACTACGGTGCCTACTAATTCGCTCTTCAGTGCCTACTGCTCTGCACTTCGGTGACTATCGTTCAGCACTTTGGTGCCTACTGTTAAAGCACTTCGGTGTCTACTGGTGTGGTGTAGTTACTCACGTATACATATATGTTCATTTAGTTCATAGGCCTAATTGTTTAAAAGAAAATGTATTGTCTAATTCTGTATACTGATTGGAAATGAAGGTGTTAATATAGTTATATGAAATCCTATGCTTTTATTGAGCAAAATGACATATTTTTTTGAAAGTTTTGGTGAAACAGTAATGAATTGATATATATGAATGAATGGATAATTTATATGGCATTATATGAAATGCTCACCTTTCGGTTGTGTTATGTTGTGACAGGAAATTTAGTTAAACTTGTTACTTTTATATGTTAATTCTAAATATAAGGTAACTTTACAATTTAAGACTTATGAGCTTACTAAGCAGATATAATGCTTATATGGATATGTTTTCCTGTCTTGTAGCCATCTTTTGCGGAACGCAAAATTGGATCAACTAAGAGCTCATGCTATCTAGCTTCTATCTCGGTAGATCTTTTATAATTCAAGAATCGGTTTTGTGGCATGTATATAAGCTTAATATGTATAAGTGTCACATTGGTTGACAATGTTTTGATATGTGCATAATCACTTGTTCATGATCATAAGAAGATATGTCTATAAGTCTTGCTAAACGTTTGTGCTATTTTGAAATGTGTTTGTGTTTGTGAATGGTCAAGTAACTAGTTAATGGATATAAAATGGGGCGAGTATTGATGTGTGATTGGTGATTAATGAAATGAATGTTTTGATATAAAATGTTTAGATAAATTGAAATGTTTCACTTTGGTTTGTATGTGTACTGGTTAGAATTAAGAAAATGGTACATTTTTTATGCTTTTGGTGCATTTTGAATAGGTTAAAGGAATGGTTAAGTGAATACTTATGGCATATGTAAGTTTGTTGGTTCGGTAGCTTGCATATTAAGGTATCTTTTGGCATACACGGGCTCGCACATGGTCGTGTGCTCCATTTTTAATTGAGAGGTTTTTCTAAGCACAGTCACAGTTTGTTACACGGGCTAGCCACACGCCCATGTGGTACTGTAGATTTGGTCAAGGGCTTTCCACATGGTATCAATCTCTTACACAGTCTAGCCACACAATCGTGTAATTGTTTGTGAAAATTTTCATTTTGGTCCACACGACTTCTATGATTTACACGGTCGTGTGACTCCAACTTACACGATCATAGTTTTCAACACGATCCAGCCACATGGCCGTGTGACCCTATTTTTTTTATTTTTCCCTAGTTGTTTAAAATTTTATAATTTAGTCCTTATTTGTACTCAGGCCAACTTAAGAGATTTTGTAAGCTCGACTGAGACTCAAATTAGTTTATAAAACATAATATATATGGATTATGAATTTTTTTTATTATTCAATTAAATGTTTAAATTTGAAACTGTATGTGAACTGCTTTAGTAACTGTTGTAGCATCCTATAGCTCGGGTCTGGCAATCGGATCGGGTGAGGGGTGTTACATAAGGTATCCCCGATGATACTACTATCTTTATGATGCTCTAACGATGATTAAAACTATATTGGTTGAAGAAAAATGAACAAGCTAAACATTTGAAATTAAATCCTAGGCTCAAAACCCCTAATCTCAAATATTATATAATTCAAGCAAAAAATACACGCAATTAACACTGGAAGGTACTGATACCAAGATTATGGTATGTATACCAAGATCCCTTATTTTTCCTATTTAGGTTTAAAGTTTGAAAGTATTGATACCCTCAAGATAGGTCTGATAGTTGAGTATGAGGTATCAATACCTAACTTCCCTGATTCACTAATTTGGCTTCAATGTTTGAAAGTATTAGTGCCTCAACAATGGGTATTGATACCCGGTGTTGTATGGCCTAAGTTAGGCTTTTCTAGGTTGCCAACCTTACAAGAAAACACCCTAAACCCTAGGGAATGCTCAATTACCTAAGGAAATCTTTACAAAAGGTCTTATAACACCCTATAACTCAAGTCATCTACACAATCTACATTCAATCCAAGAGGTCCGATTCAATTCGAACAACAACAATCACATAACAAGTCTATCTTATACTATGTAGCATACTAACACCATTCTACAATTAGCCATGCATTCTAAAAAAATTATAGGTATCACAATAAAGTAACCTCGATAAGAACTTATTGTACACACAAATTTTTAGTCAAATATTGGCTTGAAAATTTGGAATCAAATTTTTATTTATGAACTTTGAGAAGAGTTACAATATCTAGATATTTCTTGATTATGTGAGAAACTCCTTTGATTCTTCTATTTGATGGAGCTTCAATCCAAAGGCCGTCTAAACTTGATCTTCGAAGGATGCGATTTACTTCAAAGGTTGTTGAGACGATCTTGAAGGTGAGATGCTACTTAAGAATTTTATTTGGATTCAATGGTTATAGAGACTTGATCTTGAATCAATGATGTCTACTTCAAGGGTCGTCGGGACTTGATATTGAAAATGGGTTTGAAATTGGATTGAAAGATGGCTGTTACAGTCTGGATTGAAAATGGGTCTACTTCAAGAGTCGTCGAAAACTATTTTCGACACCACTGAAAAACGGGTTGTTACAGTCTAGAATAAATTCAATATTGGTCCTATCTAATGTATTTTCAATCCAGACAATCACATTTATGTCTCTATTTCTGGGAGTCTATCCTACTTCAATAGCCAAGATAAGTTATCTCCCCAATTGGACTTACAAATGACAGAATTGTATCATATTTTTGAACCATTTGCTCAATTTGATTCTGCGAACTATAGAAAATTCAAATTACCTATTAATATAAGTTGTCTTCTCGCATTATAATCTAAGTCTTATTATGCAAATTAATATTAGTTAAATTGTAACACCCCACGCCCGACCCATCCTCTGGATCCGAGTATTGAGAGTCACAAATGGACCTATACTCAATTAAAATTTGCTAACTCGACTGCTATAAAACTATCAAAACAATAAAATCCTTCAAATAAATATATTAAAAATAATAATTCTTAAAACTAAGGCTTAAAGCCATTGAATACCTAGTCTCTCAAATTTCTATCTCTAAGTCGACTGTTTGTTTACAATCCAATTCCTAAAATTTAACTAAGGACTATCTATCCTAGAATCCAGATTCTAAGGGCGTTATCTAAATGCAACATAAAAATTCCTGAGGCAAAACCTCCAATGGCGCCCTCTTCCTATGTACATGACTCTAACTAACTGCGATCCCCAAACTCGCCATTCCATCTAGCTTGGTCCCTCCTCTGAGTCCCCAATCATCCTCGCAAATCCTGCAAACATTAGCAACACTACTATAAGTTCAATTGAACTTAGTGAGTTCCTCGACTAGGTCACGCATAAATAAAACCTATCGCACAAGGGTAAACAATGTAAAATAAATTAAATTTCATTTAACTCCCTACTCACTCAAGGTGAGTGTTCTTTATCAGGGTGACGAACTCCACCCAATCTTTCTAGCTACTCGACTCACCATGAGACTATCCTCTGGTTGGACTCCCTTCAACCATACCCTGAACACCTCACCATATCAGCGGGTCCTCTCTTTGCTTCTCGTCTTTTCCCTTCTTACTTACACCTCCCACATAGAGTGTCTGAAGACCTCTATGGTATCTTTCCTGACTTTCCACACTAGGACCCTTGTGATGTACATTTCCTTGGTGGACCTCTACAACCGGGCCGAACCTTGGCGATCTCCCTCTTCCCACACGCTAGTTCGTAAGGACTTGTTGACACTTCCATGTTATGCTGACCTTTAACGAACCTTGCCACTCTGGCGAAACTATTCTTGTTCCATTTTGTTTGTAATGTGGGATTACTTCCAATAATCTGCCTTATGCACAAGACTAACCTGGGACCCCACCTGCCCCATGTGATTAACAGATGACTTATTATGCTGGCAGGCCATCGCTCATACGATAATACTATTCTGCCATCTCACTTACTTGTTTCCTCTCTATGAACCATCATTGTGGTGACGTACTCGCAATACTCTTTCCTCAAAGAGGAATAGTCTTGACAGACATTAGTTCCTCTGGACAAAATGCTTATCTTGGGAATGGAATTCTTGTTCCCCTTACGATATTTACTTCTCGCATACTACTTCATTGAGCTCTCCTTGGTGACTCTCATTTTCGGATCCTTGCTTGTGATCCTTGGGAAATTTTCCTCCTTTCCTTTCCATAATTAGGCCATCTCCCGTGAAGCCTATCTTTCTCTAATTCTTGTTGGGTCTTCACCCCTACCTTAGTGGCACCAATGTATATCCTCTGACAGACCCTCTCTTTTTTACTTCGCTTGCCCCTTTTGGCAGACTCTTCGAGTTTTCCTTCCCACTTAGGGTATCGAATCTTGCACTCCATCTTGGCGGTTAGCATCATTGGAACATCCTGGTGGACTACTCCGCACCTACTACTTTGGCGGACTCCCCATTGGTTGCCACAGCCGAGCTATGGTCTTACACTTGTTTTACCTCATTTACCGCATCCCATCGGACTTACCTCGGTGGACTTACCTCGTGTTTACTATCTCGATGAACTTTATCTTTTCTATGTTTACTGTCCCAGTTTGAGACTTTCATTCATGGTCTTGCATCACTTCGCCATCCTGGCGTACTACCTCATGATGCAATGGAGTCTTTCATCTATGGTCTTACTCATCATACTTGGCTGCCATAACATCTTTTATCTATGGTCTTACGCCATATACCTTATATTAGACTGTCATAGCCTCTTTCATTTATGGTCTTACGCCATATACCATCATCACGGTGTCACCCCGAAGCACTAGTCAATATCACTGTCGCAATAAATACATTCCATAATTTCATTTCCCGAATCCTCCTTCCCTTACCTCCTTCACTCCACCTAACATTGATGCTCGAACATTGTAGTATTCCTTCCGCAAGGCCTGGAGCTTCGCCCGAGGCGATATCTAATAGGTTCTCTCCTCATTACCCTTCCAAACTGCATCTATCCCATGAAGGTTTTTCCCACATTCATTCAATGAATGCATATATCATCATGCTTCGTGTTTATGCAACATGTCATATTTAAATAGTATAGATCATAACAACAAGTGGCCATCTCTAGACGTATTAACATCCAGAGTGTGAATACTGCTACTAAAAATATGGAATTTGAGGCGGTGTCCGGAAGTATACGGGTCAGGTTGTAATATAGTTTTTTTACAATGAAGTAGGTGAGTACTCCAAGGATAGTATGTCACACCCCAAAATTGGGACTAGAAGTTTTGAGGGTAAAATGGAAATTTTAGCTCATATGTGTTCAAAATTTCGTAGCATGGTAAACTGCAAATGTTTTCGTCTATGGATTTTAGAAAATTAAGTCAATTTTTGAAAACAAGGTTGAAAAGATCTTTAATTCCAAAATAATGATTATTTTGTAAAAGGGTTCAATTTAGGAGTAGTTAAAAAGAAATTTTACCAAAGTTTTAAAAATACCCTATTTTCCCCTCCATCTTCATAAAATCAACATTAGTTTCTTCATCATATTTTTGTTGTCGTCTATTACTTCTCCAAGCTCTTCCCATTAAATTTTATTTTTCAAAACTCCATTCATTTGATTTCTATTATCACCCAATCAATAAAGCTCCATAAAGCTTCAAGAAAAACACCAAAAACATCATAGATTTTGTCATCTCTCAAGTTGTGGGTTTTTCAGATTTTTGATTGAACATCCGTTACTCTTCCATCGAATGTAATGATTTGTTTTCCTATTAGTTTATGATATTATCTAGACTTTTAAATAGAGTTTTTACCCATTAAATCAAATATTTTGAATAAAAGTCAAATTTTGGGTCATTAATGGTGGATTTTGGGATTTTGTAAAAATGAGGTTTCAAAGTGTTTTTCCATTAGTTTTGATGTGATTAGAAGGTTTCTAAACATTCCTTAAAGTTTCATTAAATATTTCCTATATTTTAATGAATTTTTTTTAAAATTGTCATTGTATGTCAAAATTTTGAATCCATGAATCTATATAGTTTAGAATAGTTTGAAGGTTGGGAATTGTTCTTAGATGTATAATTAGATTATTGGAATCGATTATAGGTGATAGGAATGAGTAAAGATTAAGATATTTGAGTTTCAAATTTGTTAGTCGAAATTTTAGTTTCATGAGGAATATAGCTTGCATTTTTTGTTGGTTTAGGTGAGTCCTTGGATGCTAATTGATTGTGTATATTGTGTGGTTATTATGTGTGAAGCATCATAATCGTTGGAGACTTCTACGAGTAAGGCAAAAGGTACAAAAAACTAGTTTAAGTTTTCGGTAATTAGGCGAAAGCATGATCGGTAAGTGTTTGGAATCTCTACTTGTAGACATGGTTCTTAGTGTTAATTGGGAGCTTAGAAATAGCCTAAACCCCTATCCTAAGTTTCGGGTGTAAGCTTTTTATTTCCCTTATTTTATTTTTGCAAAATATGTGATTATGTGAATAATTATAGATTGATTATTATGATGCGATATTGTGACATAAGACATGTGTGATGACTATTGTGAATTGTGTTGAGTTGTGAGCATGATTGTGTTGAGTTGTGAGCATGATACACATGCCAAATGACAGTGATAATGATATGTTAATAATGCAAATATGCAGCAGAAGAAAGCGAAATTTCAGTAAGTACATATATGTTGAATTGTGGAATGTGATATTATTATGACAGGTAATATGTGAGAATACTTGTATGTGATATATGATGTACTGATTTTAATGCACACATATGTGGTCAGATATGTGATGGCTCAATGTGGCACTTAAAGTGCAATTAAATGTGAATTCGATAAGTTTGCATTGTGTACAAGTTTTTGATGTAAATTGATGAATATGAACAGAGATTATGTGCATTAAATCAATAATTAAAATTGTGTAATTGTGGATATTTTGGCCTTGTGATCTCTTGGAATCGTTAGATATAGTTGGCATGCCATAGGATTGTGAGTACTCACCCTTGTGTTTTGTGATTTGGGCATTGAGGCCCCTGGACAATTTGGAGAGATAAGGGAATGTGAGCCAAGCTCCATTCACTGGGATATGTTGGTGTGTTGGAGAGTGTTAGCTAAATGCAATGCTTCTAGGATATGTTTGACTCTACGAGTCATTTGGTATGTTGGAGATTCGTGTATCCGATGTGTGGTGATAGAGCCCACTTTTATGTTTCATAGCCTCAAGTGTCAAATTATCATTTAAATGCGATATTATATGTTGAGATAATAAGATGTGAGATGGATGCATAAACATGTGAATAATATGCTAAATGAGTTTATTTAAGTTGCATGAAAATGTTAGTATGTTCTCAAATTAAATTGCGTATGTAATTGTGGTTTGGGTCATTTTCATTCAACTTGTGAATGCATGTGAATATATAAGCTAGACTTGAGAGTTATTAAAGCATGTATATGTTGTTAGTCTTGATGAATTATTGTAAAATGAATTATTTGTATATGAGTTGAGTGTAGTTATATGTAAGAGTATATGCTAGCTTTATGGTTTAATGAAGCATGAATATGTTATTGCGACTTGGTTAGAGTATGGTTGTGAATGTGTTATAGCATGCTCTTGTTTAACCTTTGATATTGTGTATACATTGTTGTCACTTCGACATTCACTAGGCTTGTAAAGCTCACCCACTCCTTTTTAAACCTTTGAAAACTGTTAGCGTTGCGGTGTGAATGGTGCGGAATAATTTCCAAGGAACTGATCCAAGTGTTTAGAATTTGAGTATGTGTTCATTGGTTATTATTTTGGGATTGTGGGAATAAGGCAATGTGGTAGAATTGTTGCATAAATATTGCCATGATGTTCTAGATATTTTAATAACTTATCTATTCGTAGGATTTAAGGACTTGGACCTTAATATGTTGATTCTTGCTCGGACATATTTTTTATGTTTTAAACTGTTATTATAGTCGTTTTGACAATTTTTTAATGTGGTAAAAGTTGCATGTTGATTGGATTTAAGTTTTGTAGGACTAATTGCTTTTGTATATTGTATTTTTGTTGTCTGGAGCAGAGGTATCGATATTCAGTTTTTAAAAATGAAACCTCCATGATTTTCAAAAGTATAGGAAGTCAATAATGTAGTTTGGTATCAATAACATATCATGAGTATCGATACTCAGGGTAATAAAACCGATACTTTTTGAAACATACCGATATTTTCTTGTGTTTTGATTTTAGACGAGAAATAGAATGTTGTTTTGGTATTCCAGATGGTTGATAACTCTTGAAAAGAGTTATATTTCATGTCCTTAGGCGTAGTTAATTTCCTGTACTTAGGTGAGTTTAGTTGCATTTTAGGATATTGCATTGATATTTTTAGAGCATTGCATTAAAGAGCTTGAATTGTACTTAATAGTTATTATATGTTACTTTTAATTGCCTGTGGAGAGGACTTGCTTGGTGGTTGATTGGCAGGTGCAGAGTGTAGGAAAAGGAGTAAAGGATTAAAGGTTTTCCTTGACAAATTTTGGATAGTTTGCCAATAGAAATGCTATGGCAATGCTTGGAAGATGCCTACTTAGCACTCAATGCGTACCGTTCTCAGCCCCAACTATACTTCTACCAGATAAATCCATCTAAAAAAGAGAGAAAGGATTATGGACTAATGGACCTACCTTAAAAGGAAGAGATATAACAGCCAAGAAAAAAAGAGAGGATAGAAGCACTGGGACAATAGAGGGGAGGGCTAAGAACAATGGTAAAGAAAAAGCTGGAAGAAGGAGGCAGTCATCCTTGGCCACCACAAGACATTGTGTCGCCTATGTTAAGAGCTGGATAGGCAAAAGCTATCATCCTGAAATTCTTCCTTTATTTCTTATCTTGTTTCTTCTTGAGCTTAATTGATGAAGAAATTGTTGGTTGTTGTGTTAAACTTGAATTTTATTTGCCAACCCATGAGCTAAATATCTTAGGGTTTGGATTACTTTGATGAATCCTTATTTCTATTAATGGCTGAAGTTTAGATATGGATTAATCTATTGTTTCATTCAATGGTATTTTAGGATTGCATGCATGTGGTGCATTGACAAATGTGCAGCAAGTATATAAAAAAGAACCTAAGTCTGATAAGGTTAGGTTACTTAGATCTAAGTTGAATGATATGAGTGAGTGTTTAATCAATTACTCATAATAGCCTCTAGACATAGAGTAGTATTTCATATGGAAGGAAGAAGAAACAGTATTGGGAACCAAACTCAAGGCCTATAGACATATAGCATCCTAGGGGAGGTAACTTTAGGTCTTGCTCTTGAAAGAAGCAAACCACAGTAAAACCATTCTAAGTAGTAGAATAATTAAGATTTTGCTGAAACGTTAGAGGTTAGTAGGGGTAGATTCTTTTTCACAACCTTCTTAATTGATTGCATATTCGTTTTGCACATTTTAAACATCATCATTCTCTCAATTGCCACTATATTCTTATTATTGGTTTTCCATTGCATTAATTACACTTCACTATAATAACTTGATTGATTTACACCTATCTGGTCCCCGTGGAGACGATCTCACTCATCACTTTATTACTTGATTCGATGTGTAGACTTACACAATTTGCATATCATATTCACATGCAACAAGTTTTTGGCGTTGTTTTCGGGGATTGGCATTCGGTGAAATTTGTTTTTTTTTATTTTTATTTTATTTCATTAGTTTTAGCTAACTTAGTTTTATCTAATTTCTACAGGTTTGCCATCAGTGCATGAGTAGAAGCATTCCTGTTAACGAAGAGTATCCTTTTGACCCAAAGATCGAGAGAACTTTGCTATGAAGTAGAAGAGAATTACGTAATATGGTTAGGGAAAGGACTGATCCTGGTTTGAATGATCCATTAAATCTAAATGGTTGAGATGTTAATGTTCCTATTCGTCGTGCGATAGATGACTGAGACAGGCGAATTCGAGAGCATGTCATTCCAATTTTAGATGACCTGAATCCATGGATAGTAAGACCATACATACAATCACAGTATTTTGAGTTGAAACTGGTAATGTTTCATATGTTGCAAATTGTTAGACAGTTCAGTGGGTCACCAACTGAAGATCCAAGACTACGTTTGAGACTTTTTCTAGAGGTCTGAGGCTCATTTAGACAACAGGGTATTTCGGAAGACGCCTTGCGGCTCAAACTGTTCCCATACTCCTTGAGAGATCGTGCAAGAGCATGGCTTAATGCCTTATCGTTGGAAATAGTGGCATCATGGAGTGACCTTTACCAAAGGTTTTTGCTATGATATAATCTGGCAAACATGAATGCCAAGCTCAGAAATGACATAACATATTTTCGGCAATCAGAGGATAAAATGTTGTATGAAGCCTGAGAAAGATTTAAGGAATTACTTAGAAAATTTTCGATGCATAGGTTCCAGCAGTGGACTCAGATGGAGATGTTTTATAATGGGTTAAATGCACATACAAGAATGGTAGTCGATGCTTCTGCCAATGGTACTTTTTTAGATAAATTCTATAATGAAGCATATGAGATTTTGGAACTGATTGCCAACAATGATTATCGATATCCTACCATGCGAGTTGGGACTGGTAAGAGAGCCGCTGGCACCATTGAGCTTGATGCAATCACTTCATTGACAGCCCAGGTATCATCTTTAGCTAATATGATCAAGACAATGAAAAGACCAACTACGGTCCAAGAGATGAAATCAGTCGACTCATCTTGTGTTTATTGTGATGAGGACCATGTGTTTGATGAATGTCCATAAAACCCAACATCTATTTACTTTATGGGTAATTTCAACCAGAATAATAATCCCTATTCCAAAACTTATAATCCAGGGTGGAAATAATATCAACTTATGCCGTAACAAAATGTCCAACAAGGTCAAGCATCAGCTTCTTCATCTATTGAAGCTCTGCTGAAAGAATATATGGCCAAGAATGATGCCATGATACAGAGTCAAGCTGCATTCATACAAGCCCTTGAGAATCAAGTGGGTCAGATCGTAAATGCTTTAAACTTGATACCACAAGAAGACCTGCCAAATGATACTGAGAATTTGATATTACAAGGGAAAGAGCATTATAAGGCAATCACTCTCAAAAGTGGAACTTAGCTGAATGAAATTGTTAAAGATACCATTGCAGAAGAGGAAAAATCTGATTTCAACCATGGAAAAGATCTCAAAATCATCTGAAAAGCACACTGCAACCGGAAAGGCTACACAAAATACTGATAAACCGCAATAGTAACAAATTTTAAGCCCACATTTAGCATGCTTTTGGATGATTTAAGCCTTGAATTATGTTATTTGGTGATCTTAATCCTTTGTTTTCATCTTTTATACTCAGGAAAGCACCGGAGAATGAAAAGAACGAGAAACGGGCTTAAAATGGACCAAATGGACCAAATCACAAAATCGACACGGCCTGGACCCAAGACCACACGGCCGTGCCTCATTAATGGAGTCGAACACGGCCTGACCACGACTTACAAGGGCGTGTGCCAAGGGCGTGTCCCTGCCGTGGCAAAGAGAAATTCTATTCGGATTAGGATACTTAGAGGCAAAGTAACACATTCCGAAGCCTATATAAACACCCTATGTATGACCTAAAGGGGGAGCCCAAGACTTTTGTCGGGGCGTCGGCTAGGCCAAAGAGGCGATTTGTGGGAATTTACTCAAGAAAGCGGTTGATTCATCTCAAGAATCCGGATTCATACTCAAGACGGAGGATCTCTCTTCAATTCCTTCAGGGGTTTTAGGGTTTTTCTTATGTTTTGTTTTATCTTTTCTTACGAGATGTTTTCTTTTATCATTATGAACTAAACCCTCGAGATACACGAGGGGATGAAACCTAAGATGAATCTTGTTATTGTTTTCTCGAACTATATGATAAATACTTGATTTGTTCTTAATTATGTGTTATTAATTCTTGTTTTGATATTTCGGGATATTGATTCAAGTTTGATGTGCTTAGGTGGAGGAGCAAAAGTCCCCGCTTAAGAGTAGATCTAGCATAATTAAGCGGAGTTGATCGCACGCCTAGACATAGGGTGGCGAGATTTTGCGATTAGGGTGAAACCTAATATGGGAGTCCATAGATCGAGTTAATGCAATTCTAGGGGTTTTAATTAGAAAGAGATTTCAATTAATCAACCTAGGGTTAGATGTTAGTAGCCTCGACGAAGGTATTAATATAACTTAGGGAATCCTACGGAACAAGTCAAGTGAATAAAATAAATGCAGTTCGGTGTTAGATAACAAGTGGAGTCTAGGTGGATTCTTCCTCGGGTATTGTCTTAATCAATTGGTCTTTCCCACAAGTATTTCCCCAAATTCATTCTTCTTTTTCTTAGAGTCTTTAGCTTAGTAGTTAGTTAATTTAGATTAAACGACAATTCTCTTTATTTTAGGCTAGATAATAAAAAGAAAGTTAGTATTAGTACTTTTAGTTCCTTTGGGTTCAACAATCCGGTCTTGCCTTAACTATACTACTGTTCGATAGGTGCGCTTGCCTCAATTCGTTGTCATAGTTAGTTTCCAGGTTCGATCATTCTCTTTATAAATTTTAAAACTTTGACAAATCATAGCGATCAAGTTTTTGGCGCCGTTGCCGGGGAACTAAAATATTAAGAAAGCTCAATTTTTATTACTTTAGCCATTTTTTTTTTTGCAATTTACCTTTATTTCTTATTTTGTTTTGAACTTTGCTAGTTTTCTTTCTTTTCTTCCTTTCAGGTACCTCTAGTTTATGACTAGAAGGAACCCGACAGGACCCCTACTTTACGACAGTGAAATTGAAAGCACAGTTCGTAGAAATCGTAGAGAAATAAGGCGAAGCTTAAACTACATAGAAGAAGAGCAAGAAGATGAAGTTAATACTACCGAAGAGATGGCTGAGAACAATCCGCCACCTCTAGAGATGGCCGACAATCATGCTCCTCGAACTATGTATGATTATGCTAAACCTAGTTTAACAGGAACCGAGTCAAGTATTGTTAGACTCTTTATTGCAAACAAATAATTTTGAACTGAAACCTAACACAATTCAGATGATACAACAATTTGTTCAGTTTGATGGTTTGCAGGTTGAAGATCCAAATAATCACTTGGCAAATTTCCTAGAATTTTGCGACACTTTCAAAATAAATGGCGTTACTGACGATGCCATCCGTCTTCGATTATTTCCCTTCTTTTTGAGGAATAAAGCCAAACAGTGGTTGCATTCTCTTCCACGAGGGTCAATCACTACATGGGATCAAATGACCGAAAATTTTTTATTGAAATATTTTCCGCCGGCCAAAACGGCCAAGTTAAGGAATGATATCTCTTCTTTTGTGCAGATGGATTTAGAGACACTTTACGATGCATGGGAGAGATACAAGGATTTGTTGAGAAGGTGCCCACACCATGGATTACCCTTGTGGCTATAGGTCCAAACTTTTTACAACAGTGTGAACCCCTCAACAAGACAATTAATCGATTCAGCCGCTGGTTGAACTTTGAATAACAAAACTCCTGAAGCGGCCTATGAGTTTATAGAAGAGATGTCATTGAATAACTACCAGTGGCAAGTTACAAGGACAAGGCCAACAAAAGCAAACGAGTTTTCAACCTCGACTTGATAACCATGCTATCAAATCGGTAGAGGTGTTAAATAAAAAGATTGATGGTTTGTGTTCTTCGCAGTATATCCGGTCATGCAGTGCGACGCAAGTGGAGGCGTGGTGAATCCTGAGTACCCACCCTACCATCCAAGACACGAGAGCAAACAGATGAACTATATGGGTAACAACTTTAGATCTAACAATAACCCTTATAGTAATACTTATAATCCAGGTTGGAGGAACCACCCCAATTTTTCATGGGGTGGTCAAGGAAATCAAAGACAACAACCCCCTCAAAATTTTAAAAATCAGCCCTACCCACAGGAAAAGAAGCCGAACCTTGAGGAGATGCTGACAAAATTCATAGCAGTCTCAGAAACCCGTCTACAAAAAGCTGAGACAACTCTTGAAAGTTAGCAATCATCGATTCAAGAGATCAAGAATCAGGTAGGTCAACTTACCAAGATCATGTCAGGATGACCACAAGGTAGATTGCCAAGCAACACTGAAACTAACCCAAAGGAGCAACTTCAAGCCATAACCGCTCATGATAGTAAAGGGTTAGATGAACCCAAATTAAGGCAAGAGGATGTGGTAGAGGAAGGTAAGGTCGAGGTAAGTCATGATAAATCAAAACCGATAATCAAAGAGTACCAACCTCGTATACCATATCCCGAAGCAATGAAGAAAGATAACACAGAGGAACAGTTCGGTAAGTTTCTTAAACTTTTAAAGAAATTACATATTAACTTACCGTTTCTCGAAGCTCTTTCGCAGATGCCAGATTCAAGAAAATTTTTAAAAGAGCTTTTGACAAACAAACGAAGGTTAGACGAGGCATCGCATGTGGAGCTAAACGCAATGTAATCAGTAATTCTACAAAATAAACTACCACGAAAATTAAAAGATCCAGGGAGTTTTACAATTCCATGTTTAATTGGTAGTTTATCTATTAATAACGCTTTAGCTGATTTAGGGGCAAGCATAAATGTTATGTCTTATAAAATGTTTAAACAACTAGGTCTAGGGAAACCCAAACAAACTAGGATGAGCATTCAATTAGCTGATAAAACTATTCGAATTCCTAGGGGTATAATCGAAGATGTGTTAGTAAAGATTGATAAATTCGTATTCCCAGTAGACTTTGTAGTTTTAGACATGGATGAGGACAATAGTATCCCTTTAATTCTAGGAAGGCCTTTTTTAGCAACTGCCAGAACTAAAATTGATGTTGGTACAGGAGAACTCATGCTCCGTGTAGGTGACGAATCAATCAGTCTTCCGGCTCTCGACTCAACTAGGACATCAAGTGGTAGAGGTGAGAAAATAAATTCTATTAATGACCATTCGGTTAAACCTTCTTTTCAGGAAGCACCACGGAACTACACACCCGAGCCAGATCCTACATCTCATAACAATAAGGAAATAACTCATGAGGATCGAAGGCTTCAAGTTGATGACCTAGACGAGTGGAAGACACATTTCAAGGAGAAACTAGGAATACACGAAGTAAAACCGAAGGAACCACCAGACGAGTTAGTAGGAACAGCAAATCACTTCAAAATAGGGGATCATGTATTGTTAGATAAAACAAACCCTCGAATTGTTCCGCCCGACCCTAATACAAACAAAGAAATCTCTTTTAAGGTAATCAATATTTTCCCATATGGAACAGTTGAGGTAAGTAATCCTACATTTGGCACTTTCAAAATAAACGCTACTCAACTCAAACTTTATCATGATAATAGAACTGATAGCATGAGAGAGGATGTTCAACTCTTCAAACCACCCTGATTATGCAAATGAGAGGTAAGTCTAGCTTAAGACTATAAACGAGCGCTTCTTGGGAGGCAACCCGAGCACTAACTCCATTAATTTTTACATTTTTTATTTGTACTTTTATTTTTCCTTTTCAGCATTTAATTTTAAACTAACCAAAGTGCAGATTTCCATACCACATGGCCTTGCACACGGCCGTGGCCGTGGCCGTGTGGATACTACGAACTCCCGTACTGACATAGCAGAGGTAGTACAAGCCAATGACGAAAGATTCCTAGATCACGGACGACTACAAATCGCCACGACTGTGCAATATGGTTGTGGCCGACACTGAGGGAAGTCACACGGGCTCCGACTGAACACACGGCCGTGGTCGACACTGTTTGATCCTACACGGGCATGGTGACCTGAACCTGGGCGTGGGAGGAATGAAAAGAAGCATAACACGGCCATGCGACACGGCCGTGTGACTCAACACACCCATGGTACATGGGCGTGGGGGTGTACCAGACATGAAAATTTTATTTAAACCCCTCTTCCTTCCTCCTTCCTCCTACCTACTCCCCACCTCCTTTCTCTCATCCTATTCTTCAGATCCCTCCCCTTCCATACTTTTCTTCTTTAGTCCTTCCCCAAACCCTTGACCTCCACATCTATGTTGAAGAAGCAGAAGGATCCAAGCATAGTCTCCCTATGGGAGATCGATCTACATAAGTTCATGCTGGTCGCTTCAATTATTCGACAAGTCAAGGGTCTTTGAGGCCATTTAACTTTTATTTTTCTTTTCTCTTCTCCTTTATTTTCCTTATCTTTACTTCTCTTCTGCTTAATTTAATTTAATTTATTTTAGTTTCTTAGTTTTAGGTTCTTCAAGCTGCTTGGGAATCACGCCACAACGACCCTAATATCCACCCCTACAGAAATGTCTTCCTCCAACGCAGCCCGAATATTGTGACCCCATAAAAAATCAAGGAGTTTCACCTCTATCCCTATCTTTTGATTTTCTATATCTATATCTGTCTTTGTACATTGAGGGCAATGTACATCTTAAGTGTGGGGGGGGCGAACCTAAAAAGTGCCTAATTTTTTTTATTATTCTCAAATCCCTGAGTTAGTTCTTGTTCTTAAGTATGAAGAGGTGTCAACAATATTAATCCTGAATTATGCCTTGTTTCTTAGAGTAAGTTTCTCATATTATGATTCGAATGAAATTTCCTATGACTTATGATCTTTATTGATATATTTTAGATTAAGTCATTGATAATTGTGCATTGATGATTAAACTTTAAGATAATAGAGAATCAAGCATGATAAATCTATTTTTCGTAATTAAAAAAAAATTTAGGTTGACTACCTGAATCTAGTTATTACCTTGAAATTTGAAATTTACAAGGTTGATGTCAAAAAGCCATAATTTTTGTGAGATTTTGAGCCTTTTAGAGCATATATTCTTTTTCATGCTCACTTTATTGATTATGAGTGTGTCAACATTGTTGTGTTATTCTAGAACTTGCATCGATTATACATGTCGAGACCACACCTTTGATTTGATATACAAAGATGGTGAAGGCACCTAGGATTTAACCCACTCACTCCACTAAAAAGCCTACCTTCATAATTAACCCCTAGTGAACCCCTTTGATCCTAACAACCCATTTTATTGACTCACCCACTAATATTAACCCAAAACCCTTTGTATTCGTTATAACCATTCTTCTTGACTACCCTTATATCGGGATCTGATTTGATCAGTTACCTAACCATTTTCTTTATTTCAGTTGTTTAATTCTATCTTATTATTACTTGATTTGTTCTTAAAAAAAATCAAAGTATATTCATTATTAGTTCTGTGATTAAGTGGGCTTATACGTTTAAATCCCAATTATTGAAGAAAAAGCTCGTATTAGAGTATTATTATTACAAATTTTCAATTGATGTAATTATTTATATTTAGTTCGTTGTTTCTAGTTAGGTAATTTGTCAGGTCAGTCTCGATTCTAACCCTCTAATTTAGCCTATATCCACACCTTTAACCCAAGCCCCGTTACAACCCTGTTAAAGACCTTTTGATTTGTGTATCATATCATATTATAGTGGTGGAGATTTGATTTTCATGCAAGCCTATGGGATTAACTTTTCATGTTTGACTTATGAGTGCATTTTCTTGAACCATAAACACCTCGAGTGATTTGAGTGAATCTTTTGCGAGGATGTCAATCCTTGTCGATTTTGAATCAGGGGTAATTATTTAGATAAGGGGAAACACCTATGTTTTCATGCTACAAAATGTATGACTTAGATTGTTTGAATCTTTTTGACTCATTGAGTTGAATTATCCATGTATAAATTATCTGTGAATTATGACAAAACATTATTGATGAATATTATGAATCGAGGAAGTTTGTTTTAATTATGAGTTGAGAATTTTGCTTGAGGACAAGCAAAAGCTTAAGTGTGGGGGTATTTGATAAACCGCAATAGTAACATATTTCAAGCCCACATTTAGCATGCTTTTGGATGATTTAAGCCTTGAAATATGTAATTTGGTGCTCTTAATCCTTTGTTTTCATGTTTTATACTCAGGAAAGCACCGAAGAATGAAAAAACGAGAAACGGGCTTAAAACGGACCAAATGGACCAAATCACGAAATCGACACGGCCTGGGCCCATGTAACACCCCAAACCCGATCAATACGTTACGACCAAATCTGGTTTGTTACAGGAAGAGTAGTTTTGAAAACGTTTAACAGAACATCGTCTCTTGAAAAAAAACTTTTCGCTAGTGATTCCATTACGGATAATTTAAAATTCTGTTGGGAATATATTAACAACTTTTATTAAAAATAGCTAGGAGTTAAAAAAAAATGGGTTTATTCATAAAAATCGAACTTAGGAAATTTCGGTAATGTGATATTTTGAAACCATAAATTTAAGGTTTAAGAAAAATTTCCAGTTTTAACTATCTAGTTGTTCGCCATCTTTTGTGGTTCTTTTGAAAACTTTTTGTTTATGTTTTTAATTTTAGAAAAACCCCATAGTTGATAGTTTATCATATGTATACTATCAGCATTAAATCCAAACCAAATTTAAGTTAAAGTGGCCTTATTACATAATGAAATCCCAAATTAAAATAAGTTCAAAATAAAGAACGTAGTTTACGAAAGAAATAGTAATCCATGGCCACCTCGAGTCCGCCCCGGCTCCAAAACCCGCGATCTAGCGACTACCTGCAAAATTTAGCGGAGGGGTGAGTCATCGAGACTCAGTGTGTAAATCCCCTTTATAACGCAATAGGGCCTTAAGCCCACAAATGCACAATGGCCTCAGCCCGCACAGTGTAGCATATGAACAATGTATGCAATGCAACCCTGCCCAACCTAAATTTTCCATCCTCTACACACCAATATCATCCAAACACCCGTGGCATTATGCCACTGTGGTTCTAGACCACCGTGATCTCAGATCACTCGTGTCAAAGTCACTAAAATAATAAACGTGGGACCAACCCACTGTGGTCTTAGACCACCGTGACAATCTCTGATAAATTTATGTATACGTGGGGCCAACCCACTATGGTCTTAGACCACCGAGACAAGTCACTGATTCATGTTTACGTCGTTTCAACCACCGTGGTTCTTAAACCACTCGTGACAATAGCCACTCGTGACAATAGTCACTTCATTAACACTTCCCCTTTCAGTCAATCCCAAGCCCATGCTCATTATATCATACTAAAAATGAATGCACATACTATCAATGTGTAACAGGTAATCATTTCATATATGTATATCATCGAATATCGTCATAGCGAAACTTATCGGTGTCTCCAACCTTACGCACTTGGGTATCTCGACTATCAAGCAGTCGTTTCGGCTTTTAGCCAACACAATTAAAGAAAACACAAGTAGTAAAGAAACGTGTAAGTATTATACACCTGATAACGCTAAACACTAAACCCTCTACGTCGACACTCTCCCTATCAGGAGCAACGGCTATTTGTCTAACCCAGGCAGACATCGGCTCTCTACCACAGCCCGGCGGAAAATCCCAAACCGCCGACATAGCACGCCTCTTAAATTTAGGTGTAGGAATTACGGATACACTCCCCTCCTTGGTTTGACTTACACTTGCATCCATGGAGAGACTTGATCAGGAGATTGGGTTAAGGCAACAAACAACGAAGAGAGAAAGTAGTCGTATAGGACTAGAGAGAAACTTCTTACCTTGATCAACGGAATCCGAACACTAGAAGGCTTGGCCTATGGAACCGAATGAGTCCCTATATAGCATCAATGTTAGAATCAATTCCCCAAAACCAAACAAAGGAAACGGCCTTTCGGCCAAACAAACGAGAAAAACCCCTTACTACCCATCCAACCAACATCCATACTTACGGATACTTCCCAAACGCAGCTAAAACGAAGAAGAGAAGATGAGAGTGAGTCTCTCTACATTCGGCCAAAATTCCAAAAACAACGAGTCAACACCTTTGGTTAATCGCAACAATAAGAGAGAAAAAGAAAAGAAAGAAAGAAAATCGAAGAAGAAGAATCCTTACCGAAACAAGGAGATGCCAATAGGAAAGGCTATATTCGGCTTCTAGCAAAACAATAGAAGAATGTCTTCAGTTGACACAACGAAAGGTTTGGCTTCCACAAAATACGAATACAGAAGAGAGAAGAGGAAGTAAAGATAGAGAATCAAGATTCGGCTAAAGCACTTACCCAAAAGGAACGATTCCAATCAGCAACTAGGGAGGTTCGGCTAAGTAGACCCAAAAGAAAGCACAGATGACAACTCTGAGATTCAGCTTTTACCAAAGTGACAAGAAAGAGAAGAAAAGAGGTCAAAGGGGTTGCAGTTTAGATAGAAAAAGAGAAGAATCAAAGCTTGAAAATGCCAAAAGAAAAGAGAGAGAGTTTCTAGAATAGATTTAGCTAACACTACACACAAAATGACCACTTCAAGAAAACGACACTCCCCTCTTCTCTAATGACCGAAATTGCTCACCAATGCCTAAGCACGCAAAAGGAAATTCGGCCCTACCTAACCCAAACCAAAACCGCACATGCACTCCCCCCACACTTCCCTCATTCGGCCAACCTCTCTCCCTCTCTCCACATCCCACAAATTCCTCCACCTTTCACTCTCCACTCCCCATTTCAAATATGTTGACCAATTCTTACTCCTCCAACACCTCTTCTCCTTCCAATTCAAATATGTTGACCCATTCCACAACTATCATGCAGAGTCTTGGCCGAATCCACCTCTTCTCCATCCTTATCAAAATAAAACCCCCCAAAAATGCAAGCTGAAAGATTCGAACCTGCTCCCTTCTCCTCTAAGCTTCCCTTGAGGCGTCATCCACCCTTGCTTCCTAGGCGTCACTTACAACTCTTCCACACCCCTTTTTGTGTCATCAACCACACACAAATATACATAAGACCTACCCCTTCAAGTTTCCCCCTAAAGTGCCTTAAAAAAAAATTTAACCAAGACTCAGGCTCGAACCCGAGCCTTCCTAAGACCCCCAAACACATCCAAATCGCAAGCAGAACCGGCCAAACACACAGAAACATGAAATGCAGAACCTCTTAACTTGGGATGTTACAGTTCTACCCCCTTAAAGAAATTTCGGCCTCGAAATTTACCTGTTCAAAAGAGGTGAGGGTATTACTGTTGCATCACATCTTCTGGCTCCCACGTGGCTTCCTCTGCACAATGATTTCGCCATAAGACTTTGACCAATGGAACTAATTTCTTTGTCAATATCTTAACGTCTCGATCTAAGATCTGCACTGGTTCTTCCTCAAAAGACAGGTCTGGTCTTACCTCCATCTCCTCCACTGGCACTATGTGAGACGGATCCGAACGGTAGCGCCTCAACATCGAGACATGGAACACATCATGTATTTGTTTCAATTCCGAAGGTAACTCAAGCTAATAAGCTACTGGTCCCACACGTTTCAATACCCGATAAGGCCCGATGAACCTGGGGCTCAACTTCCCCTTTCGTCCAAACCTCATAACCTTCTTCCAAGGTGAGACCTTCAGGAAGACTCGATCACCCATCGAAAATTATATTTCCTTATGCTTCAGATCTGCATACGATTTCTGCTATCAGAAGCTTCCTTCAACCGAGCCCGAATCAACTTAACCTTCTCCTCCGTCTCTGAGATCAATTCCGGACCCAACAACTGTCGCTCACCCAACTCTATCCAGCAGGTAGGGGTGCGACACTTCCGACCATACAACGCTTCATAAGGTGCCATCTAAATGCTAGATTGGTAACTGTTGTTATATGAAAATTCTGCCAACGGTAGAAAATCCTCCCAACTACCCCTAAAATCGATAACGCAACCTCTCAACATATCTTCCAAGATTTGAATTACCCTCTCAGACTGACCATCAGTCTGTGGATGAAACACTATGCTAAAGTCCAATCTTGTACCCAACGCCTGATGCAACGCCTTCCAGAATCGCGATGTAAACCTAGGGTCTCTGTCCGATATGATAGACACCGGTACTCCATGTAATCTCACAATTTCCGCTACATACAGCTTAGCTAACCTCTGTAACGAGTAGTCAACACGAATCGGTATGAAGTGAGCAGACTTCGTCAACCGATCGATAATTACCCACACTGAATCTTTCTTTGTAGGCGTAAGAGGTATCCCACTAACAAAGTCCATCGTTATCCTCTCCCATTTCCACAGTGGAATCTTTACCGGCTGTAGTAATCCCGAAGGCAGCTGATGGTCTGCTTTCACTTGCTGACACATCAAGCACTTGCTCACAAACTCGGTAACTTCCCGCTTCAGACCAGGCCACCAAAACTATTCACGTAGATCCCAATACATCTTACTCCCACCAGGGTGCATAGCGTATGGACTACTATGCGCTTCCTGTAGAATCTTCTACCTTAACTCGGAATCCCTTGGCATACAAGCCTTTCCACGAAAGCACAAAACCTCATCATTGTTCAAACTGAAATCTTCTGCCTCACCCCTTGTCACTAATTGGAACTTAGAACTTAACGATTCATCCGACAACTGCTTTTCTTTAATCTGACTGACCCAAGAGGGCTTCACTTGGAGTTCAGCTAGCAGACATCCATCATCATACAAGCTGAGATGAGCAAACATTGCTCTTAAATCCAATATCACCTTCCGACTTAATGCATCCGCCATCATGTTAGCTTTACCCGGGTGATACTCTATCGAACAGTCGTAATCTTTCAATAGTTCAATCCACCTCCGCTGCCTTAAATTCAACTCCTTCTGGGTAAGGAGATATTTCAGGCTCTTATGGTCGGTGTAGATAATGGACTTCTCACCATACAGGTAGTGTCTCCAAATCTTTAGAGCGAACACTACCGCAGCTAACTCCAGATCATGCGTGGGATAGTTCATCTCATGCGGTCTCAATCGCAGAGACGCATATGCTACCACTTTCCCTTCCCGCATCAACACACATCCGAACCGGTGTAGCGATGCGGCGCATCGCGATGAGCGACAAACTCCTTTCCACCTTCAATGAATCAACATCGGTGCTTCAATGTAATTCTCTTCAACTTTTCAAAACTTTCCTGCTATTTATCTGACCATACAAACGGTACCCCTTTCCGTAACAACTTGGTTAAAGGTGCCGCAATCAAGGAAAATCCCTTCACAAATCTTCTGTAGTATCCTGCCAACCCAAGAAAACTTTGAATTTCCGCTACAGACTTTGGCGGCTTCCACTCTAGAACAGCTTCGATCTTTCGGGGATCAACCCTTATTCCTTCGATAGAAACAACATGCCCTAAGATGGTAACTTTCTTTAGCCAAAATTCACACATGCTGAATTTGGCATACAACTGCTTCTCTCTTAATACTTGCAGAACAACCCGAAGATGCGCATCATGCTCTTCTTCCGTTCTTGAGTAAAGCAAGATATCGTCTATGAACACCAAAACAAACCGGTCTAGATAGGGTTGGAACACCCGATTCATCATATCCATAAACGTAGCTGGTGCATTTGTCAACCCAAACGGCATCACCAAAAACTCGTAGTGACCATAACGAGTTCGAAAGGCTGTCTTATGGATATCTACCTCCTTGACCTTAAGTTGATGATAACCTGACCTCAAATCTATCTTCGAGAAGACTGAAGCCCCTTTGAGCTGATCGAACAAATCATCAATCCTCGGCAGCGGGTACTTGTTCTTAATCGTCAACTTGTTCAATTGCCTGTAGTCGATGCACATCTGCATCGACCCATCCTTCTTCTTAACGAACAATACCGGCACTCCCCACGGAGACACACTTGGTCAGATAAAACCCCGATCCAACAGTTCCTGAATCTGGGCTTTAAGTTCCACCAGCTCTTTTGGCGCCATCCTATATAGAGCAATGGACACTGGTGCTATTCCCGGAAAAAGGTCAATGCCGAACTCCACCTCGCGATCCGGAGGTAACCCTGGAAGCTCTTCTGGAAAAACATTAGAGAATTCCTTCACCGTTCTAACATCATTTACAGTCAACTCCTTGACTTCCAGCGCACTAATGAAAGCTAAGAATGCTCCACACCCTTTTCTCACCATCCTCTAAGCCTTGAGAGTAGACACCACATTAGCCAAATAATTCCTTCTTTCGCCTATTACTAACACCTCATTATCCTCGGTAGTCTTCAACACCATACGCTTAGTGGCACAATCCAAATTTGCTCGATACTTCACTAGCCAGTCCATGCCTAAGATCAAGTCAAACTCGTCGAACGACAGTTCCATCAAATCAGCCGGAAAAATTATCCCTTGTACTTCTAAAGGCACATTCCTAAAGAGTTTGTTCACCATTACGGATTGTCCTAAAGGGCTAAGCACAGTCATATCTCTAGAAACAGTCTCAGATTCTATGTTCAAAGTTCCAGACACAGTACTAGAGACATAGGAATGCGTAGACCCAATATCAATCAATGCAGTAAAGGGTAAACTGAAAATAAGGAACGTACCGGTTATGACGTCAGGTGCATCGCCCTCCTCTCGGCGTCTAGCTGCATAAAGTAGCCCAGGCTGTCTCGCATCTTTATTCTAAGCACCTCTGCCCGGTGCCCCACGCCCTCGTCCAAAACCATTTCCACCCATAGCAGGACCACGACCTCTCTATGGTTGCTGGCTACCTCTTCCAGGCTGAGCATAATTCTGACCCACTGACCGTGCTCTGTTTAGCTCTTGCGGGCAGTCCCTTACCCAATGATCAACTGATCCACACCTGAAACATCCATTACTTCTTGCCCGACACTCTCCCAAGTGAATCTTCCCACACGTAGCACACTGTTGAGCCTGTCCAACTACGACAGGCCTCGCAACTCGACTCGACCCATCCAACCTAGGCCTCTTTTGGAAATACCCAGCAGACCCTAACAACCCAAAATTCCTTTTATTCCTACCCTTGTCCCTCTCCTGATTCTGCCTTCCAGATCGCTTCACCTCTTCGGCTATCTTAGCCTTCTCAACCAAAACAGCAAACTCTCTTTCCCATTGTGGAGCTATCAGTACTCGCAACTCATCTCTCAGACCATCCTCAAATCAGACACAGCGCTCATGATCTGTTGCAACAATACCCCGAGCATACTGGCTTAGACGTAAGAATTCTGCCTCATACTCAGTAACCGATTTATTCCCCTGGACCAGGTTTAGAAACGCCTTTCTCTGAGCGTCCACATAGCTCGACCCAATATACTTTCCTTGAAATGCTAACTTGAAGAAGTCTCAGGTAATGCGGTCAGCTGCTATACCTTCCCTTACCGTGAGCCACCACTGATATGCCTCATCTCGAAGAAGAGACACCACCCCTTTCAATTTCTTCTCAGTGGTACAGTCAAGATCATCCATAATGCGCTCAACCGCTTCTAACCAGTACTCAGCTATGTTAGGAGCTACACCAGAAACGCCCCTAGACATTTCAGCCCCATTGGCTCGAAGTCGCTCCGACACAGATTTTTGAGCTACTAATCCCGAGCTCACTCTAGCAACTCATTCCGAAACACGTAACATAGCTTGAGACATAGCATCGTCTCCACCAGTTTGATCCTAAAATTCTACCTCCGTAACTGGTGATGCTGACACTTCACCCTCCGGCCTAAGCCTTGATTCCGAAGGTTCAGACCCAACACCCCAGCCTCTACCACGGCTGCGCATACCACGTCCATATCCTCTAGCGCTCATGACTACCGATTTGACTTAATCTAATTATAAGTTTTATGAATTAACAATTTATTCCACTTATTTTGTTAACAGATATTTTATGAGTTAGATCTAAGAGTGGTTCTCGCAATCGTATGTCTAAAGGTCTCAGTCTCTAAGATTTGATCTCTTAATACTAATGATACAAAGATAATCTTTTTCATACATATTAACCAATAGTCGGAAGACTTACTGCATGGATCGGGTCTTAGGAGACTCAAAGTGCCATGCTAAAAAACATTATTTTCTTTTAAACTTTTTCTAAATCAACTTTTGAAAACATTTTTGAACCTCATACCCACAGTCGAGTTTTTGAAACCTAGGCTCTGATAACACCCCAAACCCGGTCAATAAGTTACGACCAAATCTGGCTTGTTACAGGAAATGTAGTTTTGAAAACGTTTAACAGAACATCGTCTCTTGAAAAAAAACTTTTCGCTAGTGATTCCATTACGGATAATTTAAAATTCTTTTGAGAATATATTACTAACTTTTATTAAAAATAGCCAGGAGTTAAAAAACTGGGTTTATTCATAAAAACCGGACTTAGGAAATTTCGGTAATGTGATATTTTGAAACCATAAATTGAAGGTTTAAGAAAAATTTCCAGTTTTAACTATCTAGTTGTTCGCCATCTTTTGTGGTTGTTTTGAAAACTTTTTGTTTATGTTTTTAATTTTAGAAAAACCCCATAGTTGACAGTTTATCATATGTATACTATCAGCATTAAATCCAAACCAAATTTAAGTTAAAGTGGCCTTATTACATAATGAAATCCCGAATTAAAATAAGTTCAAAATAAAGAACGTAGTTTGTGAAAGAAATAGTAACGCATGGCCACCTCGAGTCCCCCTCGGCTCTAAAACCCGCGATCTAGCGACTACCTACAAAATTTAGCGGAGGGGTGAGTCATCGAGACTCAGTGTGTAAATCCCATTTATAATGCAATAGGGCCTTAAGCCCACAAATGCACATTGGCCTCAGCCCGCACAGTTTAGCATATGAACAATGTATGCAATGCATTCCCGCCCAACCTAAATTTTCCATCTTCTACACACCAGTATCATCCAAACACCCGTGGCATTATGCCACTGTGGTTCTAGACCACTGTGATCTCAGATCACTCGTGACAAAGTCACTAAAATAATAAACGTGGGGTCAACCCACTGTGGTCTTAGACCACTGTGACAATCTCTGATAAATTTATGTATACGTGGGGCCAACCCACTGTGGTCTTAGACCACCGAGACAAGTCACAGATTCATGTTTACGTGGTTTCAACCACCGTGGTTCATAAACCACTCGTGACAATAGCCACTCGTGACAATAGTCACTTTATTAACACTTCCCCTTTCAGTCAATCCCAAGCCCATACTCATTATATCATACTAAAAATGAATGCACATATTATCAATGTGTAACAGGTAATCATTTCATATATGTATATCATCGAATATCATCATAGCGGAACTTACCGGTGTCTCCAACCATACCCACTTGGGTATCTCGACTATCAAGCAGTCATTTCAGCTTTTAGCCAACACAATTAAAGAAAACATAAGTAGTAAAGAAACGTGTAAGTATTACACACCTGATAACGCTCAACACTAAACCCTCTATGTCGACACTCTCCCTATCAGGAACAATGGCTATTTGTCTAACCCAGACAGACGTCGGCTCTCTACCACAGCCCGGCAGAAAATCTCGAATCGCCGACACAGCACGCCTCTTAAACTTAGGTGTGGGAATTACGGATACACTCCCCTCCTTGGTTTGACTTACACTTGCATCCATGGAGAGACTTGATCAGGAGATTGGGTTAAGGCAACGAACAACGAAGAGAGAAAGTAGTCGATAGGACTAGAGAGAAACTTCTTACCTTGATCCACAGAATTCGAACACTAGAAGGCTTGGCCTATGGAACCAAATGAGTCCCTATATAGCACCAATGTTAGAATCGATTCCCCAAAACCAAACAAAGGAAACAGCCTTTCGGCCAAACAAACAAGAAAAACCTCTTACTACCCATCCAACCAACATCCATACTTACAAGATAGTTCCCCAAACGCAGGCTAAAAGAAGAAGAGAAGATGAGAGTGAGTCTCTCTACATTTGGCCAAAATCCCAAAAACAACGAGTCAACACCTTTGGTTAATTGCAACAATAAGAGAGAAAAAGAAAAGAAAGAAAGAAAATCGGAGAAGAAGAATCCTTATCGAAACAAGGAGATGCCAATAGGAAAGGCTATATTCAGCTTCTGGCAAAACAATAGAAGAATGTCTTCAATTGACACAACGAAAGGTTCGGCTTCCACAAAATACGAATACATAAGAGAGAAGAGGAAGTAAAGATCGAGAATCAAGATTCGGCTAAAGCACTTACCCAAAAGGAACGATTCCAATCAGCAACTAGGGAGGTTCGGCTATGTAGACGAAGAAATTAGTAAAAGGTGGAAAAGAATGAAAGAAAGCACAGATGACAACTCTGAGATTCGGCTTTTACCAAAGTGACAAGAAAAAGAAGAAAAGAGGTCAAAGGGTTGCGGTTTAGATAGAAAAAAAGAAGAACCAATGCTTGAAAATGACAAAAGAAAATAGAGAGTTTCTAGAATAGATTTAGCTAACACTACACTCAAAATGACCACTTCAAGAAAACGGCACTCCCCTCTTCTTTAATGACCGAAATTGCTCACCAATGCCTAAGCACCCAAAAGGAAATTCGGCCCTACCTAACCCAAACTAAAACCACACATGCACTCTCCCCACACTTCCCTCATTCGGCCAACCTCTCTCTCTCTCTCCACATCCCACAAATTCCTCCACCTTTCACTCTCCACTCCCCATTTCAAATATGTTGACCGATTCTTACTCCTCTAACACCTCTCCTCCTTACAATTCAAATATTTTGACCCATTCCACAACTATCATGCAAAGTCTTGGCCGAATCCACCTCTTCTCCATCCTTATCAAAATAAAAACCCCAAAAAATGCAAGTTGAGAGATTCGAACCTGCTCCCTTCTCCTCTAAGCTCCCTTTGAGGCATCATCCCCCCTTGCTTCCTAGGCGTCACTTACAACTCTTCCACACCCTTTTTTGTGTCATCAACCACACACAAATATACATAAGACCTACCTCTTCAAGTTTCCCCATAAAGTGCCTTAAAATAAAAATTTAACAAAGACTCCGGCTCGAACCCGAGCCTTCCTAAGACCCCCAAACACATCCAAATAGCAAAAAGAACTAGCCAAACACACAGAAACATTAAATGCAGAACCCCCTAACTTGGGATGTTACAGCCCAAGACCACACGGCCGTGCCTTATTGATGGACTCGAACACGGCCTGACCACGACTCACACGGGCGTGTCCCTGCCGTGGCAAAGAGATATTCAATTCGAATTAGGATACTTAGAGGCAAAGTAACACATTCCGAAGCCTATATAAACACCCTAAGTATGACCTAAAAGGGGGAGCCCAAGGCTTTTGTCAGGGGGCATCCAGCTAGGCCAAAGATGGCAGATTTGTGGGAATTTACTCGAAGAAAGCCAGTTGATTCATCTCAAGAAGCCGGAGTCATACTCAAGATGTAGGATCTCTCTTCAATTCCTTCAGGGAGTTTTAGCGTTTTTCTTATGTTTTATTTTATCTTTTCTTCTAAGATGTTTTCTTTTATCATTATGAACTAAACTCATCAGATACCTGAGGGGGATGAAACCTAAGATGAATCTTGTTATTATTTTCTGAACTATATGATAAATACTTGATTTGTTCTTAATTATGTGTTCTTAATTCTTGTTTTGATATTTCTGGGATATTGATTCAAGTTTGATGTGCTTAGGTGGAGGAGCAAAAGTCCCTACCTAAGAGTAGATCTAGCATAATTAAGCGGAGTTGATCGCACGCCTAGACATAGGGTGACAAGATTTTGCCGAATTAGGGTGAAACCTAATATGGGAGTTCATAGATCGAGTTAATGCAATTCTAGGGGGTTTTAATTAGAAAGAGATTTCAATTAATCAACCTAGAGTTAGACGTTAGTAGCCTCGACGGAGGTATTAATATAACTTAGGAGTCCTACTGAGATCAAGTCAAGTGAATAAATAAATGCAGTTCGGTGTTAGATAACAAGTGAAGTCTAGGTGGATTCTTCCTCGGGTATTGTCTTAATCAATTGGTCTTTCCCACAAGTATTTCCCCAAATTCATTCTTCTTTGTCTTAGAGTATTTAGCTTAGTAGTTAGTTAATTTAGATTAAACGACAATTCCCTTTATTTTAGGCTAGATAATAATAAAAAAAGTTAGTATTAGTACTTTTAGTTCCTTTGGGTTCGATAATCAGGTCTTGCCTTAACTATACTACTGTTTGATAGGTGCGCTTGCCTCAAATCATTGTCATAGTTAGTTTCCAGGTTCAATCATTCTCTTTATAAATTTTAAAACTTTGACAATTCACAGCGATCACACATTCTGTACAATTTCGTATAAGGTTATTGTCTCTAATGTATTATACAAATTAACTAATTATCTAGTATCAATAAAAAAATTACATGCTTGGCAATTCAAAATACTTATTTGATATTTACAACTAATGGCCTAATACCCAATTATTGTCCAAGCACCGTGCAAACACACAACATAAAGAAAATAAATGAAAAATATTTTTTAATTTTTTGAAAAATTGCATAAAACATAAAATAAACACACAAAACACATAAAAACAAGAAAAATGAAAATTATGTGCATCCCCCCACACTTAAGCTATATATTGTCCCTAATGTGTTCATAGCTACAGATTAAGAGGATACCAAACTTCCCTAGATGGAGCGCGTCAAACTAGTTTAGGTCGCCCACCCCTTCGTTGAATGCTTGAAAATATAGTGTATCTTAGTTAAGTGGCTACACATAAGACAAAAACAAACAAAAACATACAAGCAAATAATAACAAGATAAAAATAACAAATCCAAAATCAAATATGAAAATAATTTAGTCGTTTAAATAGTTTACATGTTGCATAAAATAAAATAAAATAAAAATTCATAGGCATGTAACTAATTGTCCTCATCTTCAAGACCTTCGCTCGCTCCTGCAATCCCTTTGTCTTTCATGACCTTTTTCGTGTTTGAAATGATATGCGATTTGTGCAAGTATACATGTCAGATCAAGTAATAAAGTGATGAGTAAGTATCATTCCCACGAGGATCGGATTGAGGCACAAAATTGGTCAAGTTATTGTAAAATGTTATGGCAAGACTGATGAATAAGATGCTATTGTAAAATAAGGTAAGTATGCAATGATAATTCAAAGGAATGATGAAGTATGCGATAGATGGAATTGATGAATAATTAGAAATGATATGGCAAAAGTGAGAGCAGAAATGTAATGGTAATAACAAGAGTGTTTATCCGAATAAAATGTAAACAAAGAAATAAAAAACTAAATATGTTATGGCAAAGATATTATGAAAAAAAAAATGATAGAGTGATGTTGATTCGGAGGGTCAGGGTTACCCAGAATTGACTCTTACTGTCAATAATGCCTTGGCAAAATTGTATTTACTTTACTGCACAGAAGAGTTCTAAAATGGTCTGCCTCTCACGATAGCAGAACCTCAAGTTACCTTGCCAGTGTCTATAGGATTTTTAGATATCTTGCATGGATTCCTTCTGTGTGATCGTGACTCTATGTCTAGAGTCAGCTACTAGTGTCTATCGAATACATGCTCATTTCATTTAATTTTAATCCAATCAATCCAACCCTTTCGTAATTAGTATCATTTTATAAGTATACGAACAGTCTTTTATGTCTAGAGATTGTTTGCATTTTAATTAAGAAATAAGAACAATCAAATGAAATAGTAAAGTAAATTAGAGATATACTGCATCCATAAAAATAGTTAAAGTTTCATCGAAAGTAATCTCAACCCTATGAGATTTAGCTCATGGGTTGGGAAATAAAATTCCAAACCAAAATATTATTTGACATTGTGTTCAACTACTTCAATTCAATCTTCCGAATGAACACTAATTGAAATAACAGAAGAACTTCGAGAAATAACTTTCGCTTGCCCAGTCCACACTTTGGCAGCACAGCATCTTGTGATGGCTGATCGCTGTGAATCAGAGCTTTAAAATTTATAAAAAGAATGATCAAACCTGGAAACTAACTCTGACAACGATTGAGGCAAGTGCACCTATCGAACAGTAGTATAGCTTAGGCAAGACCGGATTATCGAACCCAAAGGAACTAAAAGTACTAATACTAACTTTCTTTTTATTATTTAGCCTAAAATAAGTGAAATTGTTTATTAATCTAAATTAATTAACTACTAAACTAAAGACTCTAAGACAAAGAAGATGAATTTGGAAAATAACTTGGGAAAAACTCAGTTGATTTAGACGATACCCTAGGAAGAATCCACCTAGACTTCACTTGTTATCTAACATTGAACCATACGATTTATTCACTTAGTTTGATCTGTAAGACTCCCTAACGTATATTAAACCCTCTCTCGAGGCGAATAACGTCTAACCCTAGGTTAATTAGTGGAACTCTCGTTCTCTTATAATAACCCCCTAGAATAGCAGTAAATCGATCTATGGATTCCCATATTAGGTTTCACCCTAATCCGATAAAATCTTGTCACCCTATCTCTAGGCGTGCGATCAATTCCGCTTAATTATGTTGGATCTACTCTTAGGCAGGGTCTATTCCTCCTCCACCTAAGCACATTAAATTTGGATTAAGCTCACATAATTAAGAACAAACTAAGTTATTATCATATAATTCAAATAATCAAATAACAAGATTCATCATAGGTTTTATCCCCTTCGGGTATCCGAAGGGTTTAGTTCATAACAATAAAGGAAAACATCTCAAGAGAAAAGATAAAACAAAACATAAGAAATCCCTAAAACCCCCTGAAGGAATTGAAGGAGAGATCCTCCGTCTTGAGTAGAATTTCAGCTTCTTGAGATGGATCAACTGGCTATCCCTGAGTGAATCCCCACAAATCTACCTTCTCTGGCCTAGCACGACGCCCCTAGTTGATGGCTTTGTGCTCCCCTCGACAGAGGGTTTCTGTCGAACTCCCTTGACAAGTTGCCCCATTGGGTGTTTCTATAGACTTCGAGATGCCTTACTTGGCCCCAAAGTATCCTAATTCAAGTAGAGTTCCTACTAGGGTGTTTGAATAGGCTTTGAAATATGTTTCTTTTCCTCCAAGTATCCAAATCCGAGTAAAACTTCTCTTGGCCGCGGCAGGGACACGCCCATGGCACACGCCCGTGTAAGTCGTGGTCAGCCCGTGTGGACTTCATTGATGAGGCACGGCCGTGTAAATCGTGGTCCAGGCTGTGTTCGAGATCTTTAAGGAGGCACAACTGTGTGATCTTTGGTCCAGGCCGTGTCGATTTCATGCTTTGGCCCTTTTGTCTCATTTTAAGCCCGTTTTGCGTTCTTTTCATCCCCTGGTGCTTTCCTGAGTATATAACATGAAAAGAAAGGATTAAGTGCACCTTTTTACATAAACCAAGGGATAATTTATCCAAAAGCATACTAAATGTGGGATTAAAATATGTTACTATTTCGGTTTATCAAATACCCCCACACTTAAGCTTTTACTTGTCCTGAAGCAAAATTCTCAACTTACAATTAAAATGAACTTTCTATAATTCATAATAGTCATTGATAGTGTTTCATCATAATTCAGAGATAATTTATACATGGATAATTCAACTCAAAGTGTCCTAAAAATTCAAACAATATAAGCCTTATATTTTGTAGCACAAAACATAGGTGTTTCCCTTCATCTAAATAATTACCTTTAATTTGAAATCGATAAGGATTGACATCCTCACAAAAGATTCACTCAAATCACTCAAAGTGTTTAAGGTTCAAAATTTAGGCACTCAAAAGTCAAATATGAAGAGTTAATCCCATAGGCTTGCATGAAAATCAAATCTCCACCACTGAAATATGAGATGAAACACAAATCAAAAGGTCTTTGTTAGGGTTGTAACGGGGCTAGGGTTAAGGTGTGGAATAAGGCTGAATTAGAGGGTTATAATCGAGATTGAATTGACAAATTAGCTAAGTAAGAATTAATGAACTGATAAATAAATAATTACATGAATTGAAACTTTGAAACTAATAATACGAGCTTCTTCTTCAATATTTGGAATTCGAACGTATAAGCTCACTTAATAACTAATAAAAATTAATAATGAATATACTTCATTTTTTTAAGAACAATTATAAATACATAATAAAAGATAAATTTCTGAAATAAAAACATAGTTAGGCTATTAATTAAATCAAATCTTGATATAAGGGTAGTCAAAAGGAATGGTGATAACAAAACAAAGGGGTTCTAGGTTAATATTAGCGGTTATGTCAATAAATAGGGTTGTTAGGATTAAGAGGGGTTCACTAGGGGTTAATTGTGAAGGTAGGATTTTTATGGAGTAAGTGGGTTAAATCCTAGGTGCCTTTATCATCTCTGTGTATCAAATCAAAAAAATGTGGTCTCGACATGTATAATCGTTGCAAGTTCTAGAATAACAAATCAGTGTTGACATACTCATAATCAATAAAGTGATCACGAAAAAGAATATATGCTCTATAAGGCTCAAAATCTCACAAAAATTATGGGTGTTTTGATGTCAACCTCGTTTTTCGCTGTGAATCAGAGCTTTAAAATTTATAAAAAGAATGATCGAACCTGGAAACTAACTCTGACAATGATTGAGGCAAGTGCACCTATCGAGCAAAGAGTATAGCTTAGGCAAGACAGATTATCGAACCCAAAGGAACTAAAAGTACTAATACTAACTTTCTTTCTATTATTTAGCCTAAAAATAAAGAGAGATTGTTTATCTAATCTAAATTAATTAACTACTAAATTAAAGACTCTAAGACAAAGAAGAATGAATTTGGAAAATAACTTGGGAAAAACTCAGTTGATTTAGACGATACGCTAGGAAGAATCCACCTAGACTTCACTTGTTATCTAACACTGAACCATACGATTTATTCACTTAGTTTGATCCGTAAGACTCCTTAACGTATATTAAACCCTCTCTCGAGGAGAATAACGTCTAACCCTAGGTTAATTAGTGGAACTCTTGTTCTCTTATGATAACCCCCTAGAATAGTAGTAAATCGATCTATAGATTCCCATATTAGGTTTCACCCTAATCCAACAAAATCTCGTCACCCTATCTCTAGGCGTGCGATCAACTCTGCTTAATTATGTTGGATCTACTCTTAGGCAGGGTCTATTCCTCCTCCACCTAAGCACATTAAATTTGGATTAAGCTCACATAATTAAGAACAAACTAAGTATTTATCATATAATTCAGAAAACAATAACAAGATTCATCATAGGTTTCATCCCCTTCGGGTATCCAAAGGGTTTAGTTCATAACAATAAAGGAAAACATCTCAAGAGAAAAGATAAAACAAAACATAAGAAATCCCTAAAACCCCCCGAAGGAATTGAAGAGGAGATCCTCCGTCTTGAGTAGAATTCCGGCTTCTCGAGATGGATCAACTGGCTATCCTTGAGTGAATCCCCACAAATCTGCCCTCTCTGGTCTAGCACGACGCCCCTAGACGATGGCTTTGGGCTCCCCTCAACAGAGGGTTTTCATCCAACTCCCCGAATAAGTTGCCCCCTAGGGTGTTTAGATAGGTTTTGAGATGCATTGCTTGGCCCCTAAGTATCCTAATTCAAATAGGATTCCTATTTGGGTGTTTGAATAGGCTTTGGAATGCCTTTCTTTATCTCCAAGTATCCAAATCCGAGTAAAACTCCTTTTAGCCACGGCAGGGACACGGCCATGGCACACGCCCGTGTGAATCGTGGTCAGGCCGTGTGGACTTTGTTGATGAGGCACGGCCGTGTAAATCGTGGTATAGGCCATGTTCGAGATCTTTAAGGAGGCACGGTCATGTGATCTTTGGTCCAGGCCGTGTCGATTTCATGCTTTGGCCCATTTGTCCCGTTTTAAGCCCATTTTGCGTTCTTTTTATCCCCTGGTGCTTTTCTGAGTATATAACATGAAAAGAAAGGATTAAGAGCACCAAATTACATAAAATAAGGGATAATTCATCCAAAAGCATACTAAATGTGGGATTAAAATATGTTACTTTTACGGTTTATCAAATACCCCCACATTTAAGCTTTTGCTTGTCCTCAAGCAAAATTCTCAACTTACAATTAAAATGAACTTCCCTCAATTCATAATAGTCATTGATAGTGTTTCCTCATAATTCAGAGTTAATTTTTACATGGATAATTCAACTCAAAGAGTCCTAAAAATTCAAACAATATAAGTCATAGATTTTGTAGCTCGAAAACTTAGGCGTCTCCCCTTATCTAGATAATTTCCTTTAATTTGAAATCGACAAGGATTGACATCCTCATAAAAGATTCACTCAAATCACTCAAAGTGTTTAAGGTTCAGAATTTAGGCACTCAAAAGTCAAACATGAAGAGTTAATCGCATAGGCTTGCATGAAAATCAAATCTCCACCACTGAAATATGAGATGAAGCACAAATCAAAAGGTCTTTGTTAGGGTTGTAACGGGGCTAGGGTTAAGGTGTGGAATAAGGCTGAATTAGAGGGTTAGAATCAAGTTTGAATTGACAAATTACCTAACTAAGAACTAATGAACTAATAATAATAATTACATCAATTGAAAACTAAGAATACCAATAATACGAGCTTCTTCTTCGATACTTGGAATTTAAGCGTATAAGCTCATTTAATCACAAATAATGATGAATAATGAATATACTTTTGATTTTTTTTTAAGAACCAACTAAATACATAATAAGGGATAAATTTCTAAAATTCATAATTAGGCAACTAATCAAATCAAATCTCGATATAAGGGTAGTCAAAAGGAATGGTGATAACAAAAACAAAGGGCTTTGGGGTTAATATTAGCGGTTATGTCAATAAATAGGGTTGTTAGGATTAAAAGGGGTTCACTAGGGGTTAATTATGAAGGTAGGCTTTTTATGGAGTAAGTGGATTAAATCCTAGGTGCCTTTATCATCTCTGTGTATCAAATCAAAAATTATAGTCTCGACATGTATAATCGATGCAAGTTCTAGAATAACAAATCAGTGTTGACATACTCATAATCAATAAAGTGAGCAAGAAAAAGAATGTATGCTCTATAAGGCTCCAAATCTCACAAAAATTATGGGTATTTTGATGTCAACCTCGTAAATTTCAAACTTCAAAGTAATATTTAAATTCAGGTAGACATCCTAAAAAATTTTTAATTTCTTAAAAATAGACTTATCATGCTTGATCCTCTAGTATTCTTAGAATTTAATCATCAATGCACAATTATCAATGACTTAGTCTAGAACATATCAATAAAAATCATAAATCATCAGAAATTTCATTCTAATTAGTAATATGAGAAAATTACTTTTAAGACAAGGCATAATTCAAGCTTTGAGTTAGATATCTTTTTAGGTTGTTCACCCCCTCACACTTACGACGTACATTGCCCTCAATGTACAAAGTTATGTAATAAATCATGTAATTCTAAATCAAAAGAGAAGGGGAAAGTAACACTTCCTGAATTTTCGGATGGAGTCCTTGAGATGAAGGATGTGGTATAGGATGACTTATGTATTTAGTGAATTACTCCTAGTGATTTGTTTGTGTATAAGGAGTTCGTGGTTGAGACTGCAAAGTCATCAGTTAGCTATTTTTGCGGTTTAAATAATTTTTAGGCATACTCGAAGGTTAGATAGCCAATGATAATCATAATAATTTGTAATGCATATAGAAAAAGTTTAGCTTAAGACAAGTAAAGATAGATAAAAATAGCATTAAAAATGCAAACAAAGATTAGATAAAAGGACTCAAAGGTCCTCGTCATCGGTCGGGTCCTGAGGTGGTTCTGTTGATGAGATGTGGATGTGCTGGCATATCTGTTGGAGGGTCGCCTCAATCCCATCAAACCGTCGCGTTGTGTCAGTGAATTACTGAGTGCAATACCGCTCAAACTGTGTAAAGCATGCCGAGAGATCTGATAGTGAAGTTGCTATATGAGAGGGTCGTTGGGCTGGGACTGGTGCCTCCTGTGGGACATCGTCAGTAATGTCCTCGAGTTCTTATGTGTCAGTGGAAGGGGCTAATCGGTATTAGGGAGGATCAGTCCCACGATGGTGTTTAATCATCCTTATATGCAGCATCGTCTGAATGCCCTGAGGTGCCATTTGCCCAATCAGTGTGAGGGAAGAGCTCTGGGCATCAGTTTCTAGGAGGCCAAAGTGTCGGGCTAATCGTGTGATATAAGGGCCCATCGAAAGAATCCCTTTCCTGTGTGACTCTGTTTGGTGCTGAATCGCACAGGCAATAATGTAGGCGAGGTCAGAAACGTGTCCGTTCGACATGCAGAATAAGTAGTAGGCATCGTGTGTATTCACCACGCCGGTGCTTTCACGTCTTCCTGTAATTGTGTGGGACAAAATGGAGTGGATGTACCTCAGAGGTGGGGTCATAGCTGTCGCTTTGGAACGACTGGGATCGTAAGGGCCTTTTCCTATCTCGTACCAACAACTTGCAGGGGTGCAATGAATATGGCAGTGTAGTTTGGAGAGGTCATGCTCTTCTACAAATTTGTCGGTGTACAGTCCCAGTGCGGCTCCAAATTATGGCACGTTGAGTTTTCGTATGGTACCTACGAGATGAAATTGTATTGTTCCTGGATCATCAAAATTTGCCATCACAGTCTGTAGTTGGAAAGTAGAACAGAGTTCTAATGTGAATTCAAAATATGTCGGCTCTATGATTGTGAAGAATTTATCCCACGGCTCAGTGGTGAGCAAGGCTCGAACATCGTCTGCGATGCCGACTTGTTCTAAAGCGGTCCAATCGATACGCCTATCGGTTCTGAGCGGTCGTTCTCGTAGTGCCTTATATCGATCCTCTTGGATTCCCTTGGGAAAATGTAGAAATTGGTGCCGTAGCTCAGAAGAAGCACTTTCTGAAGATGATCCGGGCCCTTTTCTTTTCTTGCTTGGGGCGGTTGTGGATTGTTTTGGTCGTGATGATGACATGGTGCCTGAAAACAAATTGTACCAAAATGCATTCCAAGTTCTAAATTCTCAAATAAGCAGCCAATAGCATAAATGAGCAGTAACATAATAAACATGAGAAAGAATTCTTCTTAAAACTAAAAAAAATGCAACCAATTCAAAATCGGAATTTGCGATAGCATCAGTGATGACTACTAATAGCACTTTCACAATTATGTAATAAACATGAGAAAATTAGACTTAAAACTACACGAAATCAAAATAATTAATATTGAAATAATATGTAAGGTTATGAAAATAATATGAAATTTGTCAAAATTGAGTTAAAGAAAGGAACCCGGTATAATGGTGGTGTTTTTCTTCCGGACACGGGCTGGGCATGGTGGTGGTGCGGGTTTGCATCACAAACACACTGGTGGCAGGGGTGTGGAGTTCGACAGCACGGCGGTGGTACGGGCGTGGGATGGGTTGTATGGGGATTTGAGAGGGGTGGACGGTGGAGGGAGGTTTTTTTTGGGGGGGTCACAATGTGGTTGATTTTTGTATGGTGGCCGAATTTTTGGGAAGAAGGGGGTGAGAAAACTGATTTAGGGTTGGGGTTGGGGGAGATGAACGGTTGAGTTTCTTAAATAGGGGTGGGAGGAACGGGCATGGGCCACGCCCGTGTTCTTCTTTAAAGTGCCCGTGTTTTTCGCGATTTTAAATTTTGGGCGCGTTTAGGTAATTGGCCACGGCCATGGGTTCAGAGGCATGCCCATGTTTTTATTCACACGGTCATGTAGAACGGGCGTGTTCTACCCGTGGTCGACAAGTAAGTATGTTGGCACGGTTTGGTGGCACGGGCGTATTTTACCTGTGCTCAACAAGTCAGTAACCTCGCATGGGTAGTTAGCACGAGCGTGGACTGGTATCGCAGCCCGTGTTGGGAAAAGAAATTCTTCTCTGTTTGTGCACGGCTACTGGCACGCCCACGGTTCGTCCCCTGTCTTCCACACGGCCACGGGCACGCCCGTGTGCAAGGCCGTGTGGTCTAAAACCTATGCTTTTATTAGACTAATTTAGTAGGGGGTTAGATGCTAAAAATCAAAACAATGATAGGAATGAAATTTGTTAGTGAATTAGTGCTCGGGTTGCCTCCCGAGAAGCGCTCGTTTATAGTCTTAAGCTAGACTTACCCTGTTTTCATTTCTAAAGGAAGGCTCACGAAGCTGAAACTCCTCTTTCATATCTCTAAAATCTTCACCATTATATATTTTCAGTCGGTGACCATTTACCTTGAATGTGCCCTTAGTGGGGTGAGTTACCTCGATTGTTCCATATGGAAAAATTGTTTTGATCATGAATGGTCCAGACCACCTTGATTTCAGTTTCCCTGGAAATAATTTAAGCCTTGAGTTGTATAACAGGACCAAGTCCCCCTCTTCGAATTGTTTCGATTTCTTTAGACGGGCATCATGGCGTCGCTTTGTTGCCTCCTTGTATAGCTTTGAGTTCTCGTAGGCATTAGTTCTCCACTCGTCTAGCTCGTTCATCTGCATCATTCTTTTCCTTCCTGTGACTTTAAGATCATAGTTTAAAAATTTTATAGCCCAGAAAGCTTTATGTTCTAGCTCGAATGGTAGATGATAGCTTTTCCCGTATACAAGTTTGTATGGAGATGTCCCTAAAGGTGTTTTTAATGCTGTTCTATAGGCCCTTAAGGCATCATCTACTTTTAATGCCCAATCTTTTCTATTTGATTCAACCGTCTTTTCTAGGATGCGCTTAAGTTCTCGGTTTGCTACTTCAGCTTGTCCACTAGTTTGAGGGTGATAAGGGGTAGCTGTCCTGTGGTGTACTCCATATTTCTTTAGAACTTTTTCAAATTGAGTATTGCAAAAATGAGTACCCCTATCACTAATGATGGCTCTAGGTGTCCCAAATCGAGAAAACAATTTCTTGAGAAATTTCACTACTACCCTAGCGTCATTGGTAGGTAAGGCTTCCGCTTCTACCCATTTTTACATGTAATGTACTGCTACTAGGATGTATTTATTTCCAAATGAACTAGGGAATGGTCCCATAAAATCAATACCCCATACATCAAATATTTTGCATGATAGCATATATGTTTGGGGCATTTCATCATGTTTAGAAATATTACCTATTCTCTGGCAGTTATCACACGAGGTAACGTACCTGTTGGCATCCTTAAATAGAGTGGGCCAGTAAAAACCTGATTCGAGTATTTTATGTGCTGTCTTGATGCCACTGTAGTGTCCTCCTGATGGTCTTGAATGACAATGTTCCATGATTTTGCTTGCTTCTACTCTCGTAACACATCTTCGAATTACCTGATCTACACATATTCGGAAAAGAAAGGGATCTTCCCAAAAATATTTTTTTGCATCAGCAAAGAATCGCTTCTTTTGGTGATGTGTTAATTTTTTTGGCAAGATGTTAGTAGCTAAATAATTTGCAATATCCGCAAACCATGGTACCTCACAATGAGTTATCAAAAAGAGTTGTTCTTCTGGGAATGAATCGTTTATCTCTTTTTCATTTAGCTCTACGATATGGGGGTTTTCGAGTCTAGAGAGGTGATCAGCTGCAAGGTTCTCAGCTCCTTTCTTATCCTATATTTCCAAATCAAATTCTTGTAAAAGTAAAATCCATCTTATGAGTCGTGGTTTCGCATCAGGTTTAGTTAATAAATAACGAAGAGCTGAGTGGTCAGTGAAAACGACAACTTTAGATAATAATAAATACTGTCTAAATTTGTCAAAAGCAAAAACTACAACTAGCAGTTCTTTCTCCGTGGTGGTGTAGTTTTCCTGTGCGGGTGTCAAAGTCCTGCTAGCATAATAGATTGGCTGAAAATGTTTGCCTCTTCGTTGTCTCAGAACTGCACCTACTGCGAAATCACTTGCATCATACATTAGTTCAAAGGGTAGATTCCAATCAGGTGCAATTATAATCGGAGAATTTATTAGTTTATCCTTTAGGATATTGAATGCGTCTAAACATTCCTGATCAAAATTGAAAGGAACATCTTTTTCTAGTAATTTTGTTAAAGGAGCTATTTTAGAAAAATCCTTAATGAATCTTCTATAAAATTCTGCGTGTCCTAAAAAACTTCTAATGGCCTTAACTGAACTAGGAGGAGGTTATTTTTCTATGGTTTCAATCTTTGCTTTATCTACCTCAATCCCTTTACTAGAAATTTTATGTCCTAATACAATTCCCTCTTGTACCATAAAGTGACATTTCTCCCAATTTAAAACAAGGTTTGTTTCCTCACATCTCATCAAGACTCATTTTAAATTTTTAAGGCATAGGTAGAAAGAATTACCGTAAACTGAGAAATCATCCATAAATACCTCCATAATATCTTCCACGAGTTCATCAAAGATTGCTAGCATGCAACGCTGAAAAGTAGCAGGAGCATTACATAATCCAAAAGGCATTCTACGATAAGCAAACATACCGTATGGGCATGTGAACATTGTCTTCTCTTGATCTTCAGGTGCTATTGGGATTTGGAAATAACCGGAGAGTCCGTCTAGGAAGCAATAGTACATATGTCCTGATAACCTTTCTAGCATTTGATCAATGAAGGGTAGAGGGAAGTGATCTTTTCTAGTGGTGTCATTCAGCTTCCTGTAATCTATGCAAACTCTCCAACCTGTGACTGTCCTAGTAGGAATTAGTTCATTCTTTTCATTAGCTTCCACGGTCATGCCTCCTTTCTTTGGGACAACTCGCATGAGGACTCACCCACTTCTTCGTCGAAATAGGATAAATTATTCCAGCATCTAGAAGTTTAATTACCTCGGCTTTCATGACTTCTTTTATGTTGGGATTTAATCGTCTTTGTGGTTGCACACATGGCTTGTACTCGTCTTCCATTAAAATTTTGTGGGTGCAAAATGTTGGGCTTATTCCCGTAATGTCAGAGATTTTCCAAGCTATGGCTTTTTTATGCTCTCTTATTACCTGTATCAACTCCTCTTTTTCCTGAGGTTCTAGCTCTGAAGAGATAATTACTGGTAACGTATAATTTTCCCCAAGGAATGCATACTCTAAATGTTTTGGCAGTTGCTTTAATTCTAATTTAGGTGATTCATCAACAGAGGGTTTTTGTTTTAAATCGTGGTCGAATTCAATGATTTCTTTTTCCGTTTTTCTTGATGATGACATTTTTGAATTTAGCTTGTGGACTTCATCTTCTTCCCCCTCTTCTTGAGTGTGGCACAATTCCATCGTGTCATCATGTAGAATTTCATGTAATGAGTTTTGAATGATATGATCAGTGGTATCAATAAAATAACAGGAATCATCTTATTCTCTAGAATATCTCATGGCATCATAAATTTGAAAAATAACTTCCTCATTGCCTATCCTTAATACAAGTTTACCATCACCTACATCGATAACAGCTCTGGCAGTGGCTAAAAAATGGTGACCTAGAATTAAGGGGACCTCAATGTCTTCATCCATGTCAAGCACAAAAAAATCAACGAGAAAAATAAATTTATCAATTTTTACCAAGACGTCTTCGATAAATCCTCTAGGATATTTAATAGATCTATCAGCTAACTGAATACTCATCCTAGTGGGTTTTGGTTCCCCGAGATCTAGTCTTTTAAACATCTTATAAGGCATTAAATTAATACTGGCACCTAGATCAGCTAATGCTTTCTTAACATTTAAACTGCCAATTAAAAAAGGAATAGTAAAACTTCCTGGGTCTTTTAATTTGGTTGGTAACTTGTTTTGGAGTATTCCCGCCTGTCACGCAGGCGACCCGAGTTTGATCCCCGGCAACGGCGTCGAAAACTTGATCGCTGTGAATCAGAGCTTTAAAATTTATAAAAAGAAAGATCGAACCTGGAAACTAACTCTGACAACGATTGAGGCAAGTACACCTATCGAACAGTAGTATAGCTTAGGCAAGACCGGATTATCGAACCCAAAGGAACTAAAAGTACTAATACTAACTTTCTTTTTATTATTTAGCCTAAAATAAGTGAAATTGTTTATTAATCTAAATTAATTAACTACTAAACTAAAGACTCTAAGACAAAGAAGATGAATTTGGAAAATAACTTGGGAAAAACTCAGTTGATTTAGACGATACCCTAGAAAGAATCCACCTAGACTTCACTTCTTATCTAACACTGAACCATACGATTTATTCACTTAGTTTGATCTGTAAGACTCCCTAACGTATATTAAACCCTCTCTCGAGGCGAATAACGTCTAACCCTAGGTTAATTAGTGGAACTCTCGTTCTCTTATAATAACCCCCTAGAATAGCAGTAAATCGATCTATGGATTCCCATATTAGGTTTCACCCTAATCCGGCAAAATCTCGTCACCCTATCTCTAGGCGTGCGATCAACTCCGCTTAATTATGTTGGATCTACTCTTAGGCAGGGTCTATTCCTCCTCCACCTAAGCACATTAAATTTGGATTAAGCTACCCTAATTAAGAACAAACTAAGTATTTATCATATAATTAAGAAAACAATAACAAGATTCATCATAGGTTTCATCCCCTTCGGGTATCCGAAGGGTTTAGTTCATAACAATAAAGGAAAACATCTCAAGAGAAAAGATAAAACAAAACATAAGAAATCCCTAAAACCCCCTGAAGGAATTGAAGGAGAGATCCTCCGTCTTGAGTAGAATTCTGGCTTCCTGAGATGGATCAACTGGCTATCCTTGAGTGAATCCCCACAAATCTGCCTTATCTGGCCTAGCGCGATGGCTTTGGGCTCCCCTCGACAGAGGGTTTATGTCGAACTCCCTTGACAAGTTGCCCCATTGGGTGTTTATATAGACTTCGAGATGCCTTACTTGGCCCCAAAGTATCCTAATTCCAGTAGAGTTCCTACTAGGGTGTTTGAATAGGCTTTGGAATATGTTTCTTTGCCTCCAAGTATCCAAATTCGAGTAAAACTTCTCTTGGCTGTGGCAGGGACACGCCCATGGCACACGCCCGTGTAAGTCGTGGTCAGGCCGTGTGGACTTTTTTGATGAGGCACGGCCATGTAAATCGTGGTCCAGGTTGTGTCGATTTCATGCTTTGGCCCATTTGTCCTATTTTAAGCCTGTTTTGCATTCTTTTCATCCCCTGGTGGTTTCCTGAGTATATATCATGAAAAGAAAGGATTAAGAGCACCTTTTTACATAAATCAAGGGATAATTTATCCAAAAGCATACTAAATGTGGGATTAAAATATGTTACTATTTTGGTTTATCAATGGCTATGAAGGACTGCCTTCGACTTCCTTTCCTTTGTGCAGCCAAACCCTTATTCACGCCTAAGGAAATGCATGAATGCACCCATTTTACCTTGGCAAAAAAAAAAACCTTATTGTACTTCCTAGCTATTCGAAAACAATTTATACCTCCGTTCTTAGCAATATTCTCCTTTCCTAGAACTAATTCAAATGTCAAAGGTTTGTTCAGCAAAGGCAATGCAAAAAATTCTCCCTAAAAACAAAATTTCCTAAGTACCCATACATTATTTCTTTCATCCTATAGTAAATATCTTTTTATTCACTTAGTTCATTCGTTACCTAAACAGAAGTCACTTGCTTTAAGCCCATATAAAAGTATATTATTCACAATTACACATATTTATTCTCCTTTTTTTCTTTCTTTTTTTAATGGAAACCATATTAGGGGATTTAGTCATGTCACAAAAATGTTTTTGACTTGACAATCACGATAGAGCATACACCGAATTGCCGAGTACCTCATCATGTCACAATTTAAACCAAAAGTCACTCATGAAGCTAAGGCCTTTAACTAAAATGATGGATGGAGCATATAACTACCTTCTTATCTACTCAGTCCTTTGCTACAGCGAAATGCCCTTAAAATTATATCACCCACTCTTACTTAGACCCTCATTTCTAATCAACAGCACGATGGAGCAAACAAAGTGATGCTGACCTACTTAGAAACTTTAAGCATTGGAGTGCATATTTAATTAAACAAAATGCCGTAGCAATTTAACTAATGTTTGGTTTCAAAAATCCCTAAGGGCATTAAAAGATACTTACTATATTTCGCAAAAAAGAAGAAGAGTATAGGACATTTCATTTTTTAGAAATCAATTTCCAAGAAACTTAGCCTAAGCCAACTTCACCCAATCCATTGTTACCTATTCTAGGTATATCGAGAAAAAATTTAAGCTCATCATTGAACATCATAAACAAAAAATGTACTACTTATAGACAAAACAATATTTCAATAGTTATTATGCCATGGCAAAATATCTTATATCCCAAAATGAACATACTAAATACAAAATGCAATCTAGATCCACAATACACTCCCAAACCTAAGGGATGCATTGTCCTCAATGCATGTAAAATCATGAACAGTATATAACAAGTATGAATATGCACACAAACAAAAGAAAAGAAAAAAAATATGTAATGCATGGGAGGAAAACAAAAGAAAACACTTAACTTTCTTATACTAGAACATTGGAACTTCATTCAATTCTTTTTGTGGACTTGCGAGCACTGACTTTGTATTGAATCTTCCATTACCGTAGGTCAACTTCCTTGCCTTTTTTATCGGTCTCTATTAGTGCATCGATCAGTTGATCGATTGCTTGATCTTGTGCAATCATGGAGGTGGGTGAAGATGTCAGTACAGGAGTTTTACCTTCTTCAGTGGCAGTAGATGGTGCAGTGGCTGGTGCAGTCTTCCTTTCCTTCTTCTACATCCTTCTCTAGTTCGGAAAGGGTTGACTTTTCTAACTTCTTTTTAGTAGCTTTTCCTTTATCAACAGTGGCTCCTTCAGTCATGGAGTCAGTTCTGGCAGCGAATGCAACTAGCTCTTCTCCGCACTTACTGGACAAGAGCAAAGTAGTTGGGAAAGTAGGAAATTCTAGCATGGGTCTCAAAATTTTTTCTGAAGGGATCTTCTTAATGCCAAATCCCTATCTTTCACGTATGACCAGTATCGAACCTGGTGTTCATTACTTTTTTCCAACTCTTCCATTATCTAGTATTGCTGTACCTCAAATAGAGATAACCTCTGTTCTAACTGCTTTAGAGAAGTTAAGATTTTCTGGTCATAAGAGGCGGGAGATGTTGCTGTGGAAGCACGTGTGGTAGGGGAAGCGTGACAATGCTGGGGTGTTGCGGCAAACTTAGTTCCTCATAGCTTGGTAAAAATTGCTCGCATTATCCCACCTTTATTGGGAGTAACGTCCCCAGCATCAGCTAAAAGCACATTTTTCGTTTTACATAGGGCATAAATAAGGGAAGGAAAATTCAAACTCCCGACATTCTTATCAGCACACCTATGGACCTCTTGGAAGATAATCTTCCCTATATTTATTTGTCTTCCTTGTAAAATAGAATGCAACAACAACATCCTTTCTTTTGAAACAGTCGTGTTATGTGTAGACGGCATAAGACGACTCCTTAAAAAGTGGTACCACACCTTCCCAATTGGTTTTAATCCAGCTCTTTCAACCGTGTAACACTTCTGGCTTGAAATAATCAACTGCATTCCTTGAACGCATAAATCTTCCAATACTTTTGCCAACCCTTCCGGTGTAATATTCTCGGCAAATTTAGAATGCTCAGCTCTAAGCTCTTCGATGGCGAACTGGGCATTAATATGGTCTTCGTCGAATGGTACAGATTTACCCCTCACATAAATAAAGGGAGAATCTAGGGAATTTACATGAGCGTGAAACTCTCTTACAACTTTTCCCACAACATCCCCTAGGTGTAGACAAAATTTTCTCTAGTTGTGCTTTTCTATAATCGAGGATACTGATTCATTGTAAACCGTGTAGGGTTCATCCTTCAATAAAAATCCATGTTCAAAGAAAAATGGTAGTTTTAGAATATTAGTTGAATACATTGTGGCTGTAGCAGCATTAAAAAATATCTTCGGTTGCGAGGCACCAGCACGTGAAGACTCTACTGCTTTAGAAGTAGCCTTTACACGAGCCATGAAGAGAAAGCCAGGGAAATAGAAAATAAAAATAATGGAGTAAAAAACAAATTGCAGAGAGGTTGAAGATGAGAAAACTGTAAAAATGTAAACTTTGTGAGAACTGGGAAACTTGAACAGTTTGAAGAAAATAAAAAGGGATAATGATGACAGTTTTTATTGAATGAGAAACATGAGGAAGAAAGGTTATGATGTGGATGAAAAGTTAAAAATAGAAAAGACTTTGGGGGGAAAAATGAAATAACCGAGCCCTACATTGTGGGCTTCATACTTTGGGTTTCCCAATATTCACTAAATGCAACTACCTAAAAATCTTTCCTTTCAGATTTTCTAATCGGTCAACTCTTTTATTAACACCTCATCATTCAGTTTGTCACGGCATAATGTTTCTCTGTAATCTTTTGCATGGAAATCACTTTCATTATACTTAATTGGCAAATCCTGCTTCTTTTATTCTGCTCCTATTCATAATGGTAAAAAAATAGAAATGAAATTGTATTAAAAATAAAGAGAATAAAAATAACAATGGGAAAATAAAACAAAAAAACTACTTATTAACGAAAACAAAAAATTCAAACATCACGAAGGCTAACGTTTTGCTTGTCACGCTCTATAGGAGAACCCCAGTAATGCTTCAAGTGTTTTCCATTAACCTTGAATGTAGCCCTTGTTCTTAGGTCTTTAACAACAACACCACCATGTGAATACACTTAAATCACTTCAAAATGTCTTAACCATCGAGATTTTAACTTACCTGAAAATAATTTGAGCCTGGAATTGAACAATAATACCTGCTGTCTAGGTTCAAATTGCCTTGGGAAAATTCTGGCATCATGCCATCGCTTAGTCTTTTCCTTATACAAACGAGCATTCTCATATGCTTGTGTTTGAAACTCTTCAATCTCATTCAATTCTATCAATCTCTTGCCGCCAGCAGCAGCCCAATCCATGTTCAGCTGCTTAAACGCCCAAAACACTTTATACTCAAGTTCAACAGGTAAATGACATGACTTATCGTAAAAAAAACTTTAAAAGGTGACATCTCTAATGGTTTTTTAAATGCAATTCGATATGCCTATAGAGCTTCATCCAATCTAGTAGGCCAGTCCTTTTGAGATGGATTCACCACTTTTTTCCAGAATTTGTTTAATTTCTCTATTAGAGATTTCAACTTGGCCATTTGTCTGAGGGTGATATGCCGTGGCAATTCTATATTTCACCATATACCTGAGCAAGGAATTGGATATCAATTTGCAATCAAAATGAGATCCCTCGTCACTGATAATGGGTCTCGGTGTACCAAATCATGTGAAAAAGTTCCTATGCAAAAATTTCAATACCGACTTAACATCATTAGAGGCTAGGGTTACTATTTCTACCCACTTAAAAACATAGTCTACTACCAAAAGTATGTATAGCTTGCCCATGGATGGTTGAAATAGACCCATAAATTCTATTCCCCATACATCAAATGGTTCAATCTCTAATATACTTTGCAACGGCATTTCCTGTCTCCTAGACACATTTCTTGTTCTCTGATAACGGTCACACAACCTATAAAATTCATAAGCATCTTTAAATAAACTTGGCCAATAGAATCCTGACTGGAGTACCTTGGCAGCTATTTTCATTCCTCCAAAATGTCTTCCATATGGGGCTGAGTGACAATGTTGTAAGATACTATGCATCTCATTTTTTGGGATGCACTTCAAAATTATTTGATCAATGGTTCATCCCAATAGTACGGTTTGGCATCGTTAAGAAATTTTCATATTTTATGAGCATTGAAGTCAGGTGACATTACACCACTTACTAAGAAGTTTACTATACCGGAATACCAAGGTAATGCCTTGGCAATAAGCAACTATTCATCTGTGAATTCTTCCTTAATAAGTTTCTTGCTTTCATCTTTATTTCCTGGTTTTATTCTTGACAAGTGGGTAGCCACTTGATTTTTGGTTCTCTTCCGATCTCTAATTTCCAAATCAAACTCTTGTAACAAGAGTATCCACCTAATTGATCTTGGTATGACATCTTTCTTCTGTATCAAGTACTTGATAGTCGGGTGATCTGTGTAGACTGTGACCTTTGTTCCTACTAAATAAGAATGAAATTTGATGAATGCAAAAACTACTGCCAGTTGTTCCTTCTCCATAGTCGTATAATTAAACTGAGCCTCTTTCAACGTCCTACTAGCATAATATATTTCATGTAGTACATTTTTTCTCCTTTGACCCAACACTGCTCCCACAACATAATCACTAGCATCGCACATGAGTTCAAAGGGAAATGTCCATTCTGGAGCAACCACAATCGGTGCTGCTACAAGTCACTTCTTGAGTTCCTCAAAATCCTGCAAACATTGATCATCCAAATTAAAAGGCTTATTTTGTTAAAGTAAAGTACACAAGGGTTTAGAGATTTTCGACAAATCCTTGATAAATCTTCTGTAAAATCTTGCGTGTCCTAGAAAACTTCTAATACCGTTAACACTGGTGGGCGGTGGAAATTTTTTGATCACTTCTATTTTCACTCTATCTATTTTAAATTCTCGCTGTGGCACTTTATGTTCCAGGACAATGCCTTCACGGACCATGAAATGGCATTTCTCCTAGTTTAGTACTAGATTCATTTCTTCACAACGGAATAAAACCATTTCCAAATTCCTTAAGCAATCTTCAAAATAATTTTCAAACATAGAGAAGTCATCCATAAAAACTTAAAGGAAATTTTCCACAATGTTTGAGAATATGACCATCATGCAGCGCTGGAAAGCGCTGGAAAGTTGTTGACGCATTGCATAACCCGAACGACATCCGCCTGAATGTAAAAGTATAATATGAACATGTGAAAGTTGTCTTCTCTTGATCTTCAGGTGTTATGGCAATCTGATTATATCCTGAATAATCATCTAGGAAAAAATAAAAAGCCTTACCAGCTAATCTGTCCAACATTTGATCGATGAAAGGCAAAGGGAAATGATCTTTTCCAGTTGCCTTGTTAAACCTGCGGTAGTCCACACAAACTCTCCACCCCGTAACAATACAAGTCGATATAAGTTCAATGTTGTCATTACTTACTACCATGGCGTTAGGGTATGCCCAAAGACCAATCATGAGATGATTGTAATAACATACTTGTTTTACCTTGTTTATTAATATAAGGCATTTACATTATTATTTCAGTTTCTTTTTTGTGTATATAAATAAACTATTTTATAATAATGTCCTGATAATAATATGATTATTCTTAAAAGGTCCTTAGTCGAGTATTATTGTGGGCTTGGACAACATAAATGCATTAAGGCTAACATGTAGTTGATTGATGACAAAGTGTTGTCATTGACATAGGGATGTCAAAATCTATACATGAGTATATGTTAGAGAATGACATATTGGGCTGACTCGTTATGAGTATGTTTTTTGGATTATTATATAATAGTTACAACATTACTCATAGTGATAACTATGTATACAATCCTTAGACTTGAGATCACCATTGTCCCAACACAGTAAGTCGTATATTTTGATGCAGTCAAACGTCTACTGTAACAGGTTGTACTATAAGGACTGATGTTGGGTATGCAATAGTCTATGTAGTAGGATATGATTGATCAAGATAGGATTTGTCCCTCCTACATAATGGGAGTAATATCTTAGGCCACTTGATGTAGTGAGACTAGAAATGCATGGCCATGCTCAAATAAGTTAATATGAGATATTACACTTATTTGTTTATTGTAGTCTACTTCGGGTATCAAGAAACATGAGATTGGACTTTGCAAGTGTGACTATTCCATGACTTGTGTCCATTCGAGATATAAAGGACAAAATGATATAATACATGAAAATTTATCACATAAAGGTTATGTTGAACCACGACTTCTTGTAACTTGGGTAGCGATGATGCATTGCTAGATGCCACTCATTGCTTGTAACGTGAGAAGTGTTCTAGTATTACTACCAATGATATAAGAGTCTATAGGGTCACACCCTATGGTTGAAATGAACATAATTTAATCACAGTTGGTATTAAATTTAATTGTCACGAGAATTATATTAATTGTTGAATTATATTAATTTGTTAGTTAAATAATAAACACTATAAATAAGTACAAATTTGTTGTACAAGAATAGAGAACATAATTAAAATAAATGTATGAATTTGATTCATATAAAATATTAATTATGATATGTTTATCAAAATTATTAAAATAAAGTATTATAATAATTAATTTCGGTCAAACATAAAATATATATGAAAATTAACATCCTTTTGGAAAGGATATTACACTATGATATTTACATAGATATATTCTAGCACCAAAAAGAGGATTCCGTTTTTTTTAGGAAATATTAAATAAAAGGAAAATAATCATTAAATAAAACCCTAGGGTGCAAAAGAGTGTTAACCAACATTAACCACAAAAAAAGAAAAAGAACCTGGGTATAGTTGTTGTGTTTCTTTTTAAAAAAAAAAACTCTGAAACGTTCAGTGATAGTTTTTGTTCGTTCATTTGCAACAGGGTGGACTACGTAAAGGTCGGGATGATTTTTTTGCGGTTTTGGATCGGTAGTGTGTGAAGAGGATTAAAACAACAGTGGTTCTTTCCTATTTTTAAGAGTACGAAATGTATATTTTTCAATTTTTTTCTTTCTGATTCGATTCCCGTGCATGGATTCCTGGTTTGGATCATCGAAATAATTTTTTCGCTTCGCCACAGGGCATCCCGGTGACCCAACAGTAGTATCAGAGCCATTTGTACGATACAGATTTGGGATTAAATTCAATGGTTAGTGCAATTCTATAATATGCATGTTGTTCGTTCCGATTTGTTCAATCTATTATATGTATATTTGATGCATGTAATTTGTTTAATAAAAAATTGCAGTTGATTAATACACTATTTGTTAAGGGTTAATGAATATGTTTAGGAGCAGTGGGGTTATCATTGAAATTGTAATATCCCGGGTTAGGGGGCTATTTCTTTTTGTCATGGCATGTTCTGCATGTTGTTAGTATGCTAGGTTGCTATCTCTATGTTTTTGGGGCTTAATTATAGCCTAGGTGTATGCCTGAGTGGTTGGGAGAATTTTAGTTTTTAGGCTTTATAGGAAGGGAGCTGAGGTAGCTGGGGTTTAAGAATTTTATTTGAGGTTTTGTTGCACAAAGGAAGAGCTGGCAAAGTGGCAAGGCATGCGCCACATGGGGAGCTTGATGTGGCGTCATTTTCGGTGAGGAGGTCCAGAGTTCAAGCGCGGAGTCCCCATTTTGGCTTCTTTTGGGACGGCATGGAGGAGAGGTAGAAGGCTAGTGGAACTCTACCTTGGACCAAGTCTCCACTTTCAAATGGAGGGTGGAGAGGAAGTTTAGGAGGAGGACTTGGTCATCACATTTGAAATGTGAGGAGTGGAGTGAATGGGGATTCTTGGCCGAATTTTGTGGGGTGTTGGAGTGGGGGTGTGGACGGTTTGGTAGAGAGAAGGGAGGTGTGCCGAAATGCACTTCTCATTTTGTGCATTTTCGGCCAAAAGCATTTGGGAAGCAATTCTCTCTTTGTGCCTTACCAAAACCGAAAGTTTTAGCACTTGCCGAATTGTTCTTTGCTCATTTTTGTTTTCTAATTTTCCTTTGCTAGCCGAATGTCACCTTGAAGACACACCGTGGTTTGTTTTCTTTCACTTTTACTTTTGGCCGAACCTAGCATTCCTCTTTCATTCTTTTTCTTTTTCTCTTTTGAAACTCTAATAGCCGAATATTCTCCTCCTCATCTTCTTTTCTTTTGTCCATTGTGAAGCCGAATTCTCCATTTCCTTTCTCCTTTCTTTTTGTGCCGAAACTCTACCCATTTACAATCTTTTTCTCTCCTTTACACTAAAGCCGAATTTAAGGATATTAAAACACCTGAAGCCGAATTCTTTTCTCCTATTGTAGCCTTGGCCGAATCTCTTGTGGTTCCCTCCTAGAAGTCATAGTTTGGCCGAATATTGGGTGTTGGTAAGTGCAGGGCCGAATGGCCATATCTTCCTCTTTTGATCTTTTTGGTTATGGTTTGGTTAAGGGCCGAAGTTGGTCAGGTTGGAAGGGTGTTAACCGTTTGGTTTAATCTCTTCGTTATAGGGTCTTTGGATTGCGAAATCAAGCGGGAGGAGTCATCTTTTTCTGTTAACCGATTGGTAAGTAAAGGGTAAGCAGTTGGTATATTTTTGTTAGTGCAATCAGTTGATTTCGATTAAGTTTAAAGTGATTAGTGATTAACTATTGGTTTTTTAGAGTGCCGATTGTTGGAAGAAGAATCATTGCTTGATTCGGATTTGGTAAGGAATCAAATCAAGAGTAAGGTAAGGGTTCGATATTAACCCTTTGGGTTTATATGTCCTTGGCCGAATGGTCTTAGTGCCTAAATCTATGTTGGCCGATTGTTGTAAGGGCTTGATAATCAAGGGACTCAGAGTGATTCGTGGGGATCTTTAGACTCGGTTTTACGGTGTGTAACTAACACACTCTCTACTTAGTAACGTTGTTAATAAACTTGATTGCTTAATAAGATTGAAACGTTGAGAAGGATGATTGGATACCCAAAAGGGGTATGTGTACGATTCGGGTAAGTCTGTTTCTATGATGAGTATTAATGATAATACATGATATCATGATTTATGTTATGCATGTTATGAGTTGTAATGCTTGATATGTTGGCATGATATGCATGGCTTGTATGAGATGCATAATCCCATGAGTATGATATGTGTGGGTGATACGAGAGGAGGGAGCGGTGGTATATTGTCTTTGAGCACCGGTGCTTTGGTAGCACACTTTGTGACTTTGGGTCACCAGAGGTTTAGCACCTCCGGAGGTTTGGTACCTCGTCTCGTCCCAGTGGCTCGGTACCACGGTGGGTTGGCCCCACGGATGATTATACGGGATTGACGCCCGGTGATTTGGTATCACACGATGGGTTGGCCCCATCACGGATTTGTGACTACGGTCACCGATGCTGGTAGCACTGCTTGTGTCTTTGGGACACCGAGGTTTGGCACCTCATTGCGACTTGTCCTGTGGTTTGACCACCGTGGGTTGGCCCCACTTGAGATATGGGATCGTCGCTAGTGATTTGGTATCACCACGATGGGTTGGCCCCATCATCATCGGATTTGTGACTACGGTCACGGTGCTCTGGTAGCACATCGTGTCTTTGGGACACCGGTGGTTTGGTACCACAATGATGGATATTGTGTCTTTGGGACACCAGTGTTTTGGTAACACATTGTGACTATATGTCACGGTGGTTTGGCACCACCGGTGGTTTGGTACACACGGGGGTAGAAAAAGCGATATGGATGGTTAGGATCGGGTTGCATTAATTATGTTGCTATGTATGATGTGTGTTAGCATGTTGTTTTCTGGGAGGCGGGATTTGCACCTTTGAGTCACTCGACTCACCCTCTCCTTTGATTTTTTTGGTGACTCGTAGATGCGGACTTGGGGTAGGATGGACTCGAGGTGCTTATGCCATCTTTGAATAAAGTTCTTACTCGAGACTCCACTATTTGGGTGTTTTAGTTTATTACTTTAAATTGGGTTTTATTTCGGATTGTAAAAGGCCTTTTTAAGTTATGTTTTATGTTGTCTATGTTTTTAAGTTGATTTTGATATGCCTTAACAAGGTAACTCGGATAAGTTTTACTAAAAGCTGGAAAGACAATGTTTTCAAATTATAACGCAACGTGTTTTTAAACTATACCATCGGGTATCGCACTAAGTTCACGATAAACAAATACAAAAAGGTTTCCAAATCAAACTTGTAGTCTCCTAAGTTTTAAAGTGTTTTATGTATCAATGAGAAACTAATGGGGTTTTAAATGGTAATAACCCGTGGTAACTGCACATTCTGGCTAAGTTTTCAAAATCTTCGGGTTTCAAATACATCAACCGTTTTTTTTAACAAGACCACTCAAATTTGTTTCAAACACTCGTGTTTTCACTCGCTTTTAAACGGAACATCTAACTTTTCAAAAACGATTTCCCAGTAGCATACGCATTCGGACGTGGTGTCTTGTCGGGTTTGGGGTGTTACATTTGTGATATCGAGCCAAGTTCAAGGCTCATTTTGTGGGCCTGAGGCCCAAAAAGGTTTTCAAAAGTCCATTTAAGTGTTTGTTTTGAAAGTATGGTTTGAAAGGCATGGCACCGAGTCTCGGCACCGATTCGCCCGGTAAGTACCCGTACTATTACTTGTGATTTGATGATTAGCGATAGTATGCTACCTTAGAGATTGAGGCGATAGGATTACGTGAACTCGCGAGAACAAATCCTCTTTAATGTTCATAAGACTTGCTTTTAAACAAGTGGAATAAATATTGATGCATAAAATTCCTTAACGAGATCACGTAGAAAGATTAGACATGAGCACTCGAGGCGGACGTGGCGTAATACTCGTGGTAGAGGTAGGGGTAGAATGAGTGTTTTTGAGCCCGTAGGATGCAGTCGGGGTTCGAGAAAATGAGATACGGTTCCGCCACCGGTGGAGGTGGTGAGTTCCAAGATCGGGCCCAGGGGACGCCGCAGCGGTGTCACGAAGCGATCTTTGCGAGTGTTGGAAAGGGTAGTGGGGCGGTGGTGGTGCGGGAGTTAGGAAATTGTTCTGGCGACTTCGGGCCAATGGGGCCGAATTCTTCCGAGGTGTCTGGGGTTGCTCCTAGCACTTGCTTGAATATTGGTGGAGGCAAGCCGGCGGATCATGGATGATCTGGACTTGTGATTGAAGAGAAAGTGAAGGGTATCGACGCTTCTTCTCGGGATGAGTCATATCGGTGGTGGCTCACGGTTCGGGATAGTGTGGCAAGAGAGGATTTGACATGGGATTACTTCGAGCCGTGCATATCAAAAGAAATACATCGGGGCTAGTTACATCGACTCCCAAAGGCATTTCGAGGCTTGTTCAGGGAGTAAATCCGTTCTTAATCAGGTGAGTTCCTGAAGGTGAGTAGGTATGCCAGGGGCATTGTAGCCACCGAGCATGAGAGGTGTGTTCGTTTCGAGGATGGTGCGAGGCGAGTTGAGGTTCTTTGATTGCTCCTCGGCAGGGCCGCGAGTTTCTTGTCTTAGTTGAGAAGGCTAAGGTAGCCGAGGGTGTCAAAGAATCGGTAAGACGAGAGCATGGACAGGAGTAGGCTTAAGAGGAGCTTCGGGTCTTACAGTCCGTCGGGTAACTGCGCAGAAGAGGGCTAGACCCGAGTGAGCGTAATCGATCCTGCTAGGGTTGTTCTTTGCTAGGCGGGGACCGCCGATGATGTCGTGTGGGAAATCTCAGCATGGGGTGGTTCTTTGGGTAGTGGAAAAGGTTGCCGAATGTGGTTCTCTCGGATCATCGCATTAGGGATTGTCCGCGTAGGATGGCGTGGATTCGGTCGGAGAGTCGAGCCGTGTCAGTTCGAGAGGTAATGGACCGCCACCGCAGAGGGGCCGTGGTAATGGTAGAGGTGGTAATGGTTGCAGTCGGGGCCGTGGAGCACCGGGCGAGAGGTGCGGGTGGTTTTGATGCTAGACGACTGGATTGGTATATCTTTGCGAGGCGAGAGAGAGGAGAGCGGCGCACCGGACGTCATGCCGACCGTGCGTTCTTGATTTTTGGTACCCCTTATCTTTGCTTTAATTGATGTGGGTTCTCGCACTCTTATGTTGCTAGTAGTATAGTCGAGACAATGGACTTAGACTACGAGATATCTTCTAGGCGGATGGCGTGATTAGTCCGTTAGGTCACTCTGTAGTAGTAGATAAGTTGTTTAGAGATGTACCTCTAGAACTCCAAGGGTAGTATTCTTTCTTGATCCGATGGAAGCTGCCGTTTGGGGAGTTCGATCGATTCTTGGGATGGATTGGTGGTTAAGTACCCGGGCGAGGTTGGATTGTGCCAAGCGCATGGTTCTTAAGGACGGTTGATGGTGATGAGGTGGCTATGATAGGTAATCGGAGGATTACTTATCAAATGTGGTATCTGCTTTGAAAGGAGAAGATGGTCGGGAAAGGCTGCGCGAAGCGTATGTAGTTCATGTGTATGCCTTGGAGGCTAGAGAGTCTGCTTTGTTGAGAAGGTTCGTCTTGTTAAGGAATTTCTTGATGTGTTTCTGAGGAGCTTAGGGTTTGCCGCCGGATCGTGAGGTAGAGTTCGGGATTGATCATTGCAGGATCTGCGCCGGTGTCTATTGCTCCGTATAGGATGGCGCAGAAGGAGTTGGTGGAGCTTAAGGCTCGAGATCCAGGAGTTATTGGATAGAGGTTTCATCAGGCCAAGTGTTTCACCGTGAAGCGCGCCGGTACTCTTTGTCAAGAAGAAAGATGGCACGATGCGGATGTGCATAGACTCACTTGATTGAACAAGTCGACGATTAAAAACAAGTATCCGTTTGCCACGGATAGATGACTTGTTTGATCGGTGAAGAAGTCTGCTGCGGTATTTTGAAGATCGACTTGAGGTGCAGGTATCACCGATTAAAGGTTAAGGAGGCGGATATCCATAAAAGCGGCGTTTGGACTCGGTATGGGCACTACGAATTTTACGTAATGCCGTTCGGGTTGACCAACGCCGGCGGCGTTTATGGATATGATGAGCAGGTGTTTCAGCGATATCTAGATCGGTTCGTGGTGGTTTTCATAGACGACATCTTAGTATACTCAGGGCAGAGGAAGAGCATGATGCGCATTTGAGGGTGGTGCTGCAGATTTTGAGGGAAAAGCAACTCTATGCTAAGTTCGGTAAGTGCGAGTTACGGCTAGAGAAGTAACGTTCTTGGGTCATGTAGTGTCGGTGAGGGGATTCGTGTAGATCCTCGTAAGATTGAGGCGATCTTGGATTGGAAGCCACCTAGGTCGATGGGGTGAGATTCGTAGAAGCAGGGTTTGGTGGATACTACTGAGAAGGTTTGTTGAGGGTTTCTCGTTGATAGCGTGTAGCCGATGACTAAGTTGTTAAGGAAAGAGGTTCCGTTTGTATGGGTGAGAAACAACGGGGAAAGCTTCGATAAGTTAAAGAAGATTTTGGTGAGGCTCGGTTACGATTCAACTTTGATTTGGTAAAGGAATACAGTTCTTGCGATGCATCACATACGGGCTTGGGTTGTGTGTTGATGCGGGAAGGTAAGGTGGTGGCTTACGCTTCCCGGCAATTTGAGGCCACACGAGGTCAACTATCCGAGCGCACGATTTGGAGCTAGCGGCTGTAGTGTTCGCCTTAAAGATTTGGAGGCACTACTTGTATGGAGAGAGATCGATAGTCTATACGGATCATAAGAGTGCGAAGTATCTCACCGACTCGAAGGACTTGAATTTGAGGCGGCGTAGATGGGTCGAATTTTGAAAGATTATGACCGCTTTCGATTGAGTATCATCGGGTAAGGCTAACGTGGTAGCGACGCGTTGAGCCGTAAGGTTGTTTCGGACTTAAGAGCTTTGTTTGCCCATTTGAGTTTGTATGACGACGGAGTAGTATCTCAGCGAGCTACGAGTTAAGCCTACTTGGGTTGAGCGATCGAGAGAGCTTGATTGTTGGATGAGGTTACGAGTGCGCGAAGGTTGCAAGTGTTAGATGGTGGTTTGGAGGGTTACGATTTGTCTAGTGACGAGGTTACGTGTTTTCAAGGTAAGGCTTGTATGCCCAAAGATGTTGAGTGAGCGAGAAGATTCTTCAGACGCACATAGCGATCCTCATGCTATGCATCACGGAGGTAGCAAAATGTATAAGGATCTTAGAGAAGCGATTTTGGTGGCCTGGTTTGAAGAAAGAGGTGACAGAGTTTGTTGGGAAATGTCGACTTGTCGTGCAGTCAAGGTGAACATCGATTGCCGTCGGGTTTGCTTGACTGTGAAAATTCTGCGATGGAAGTGGGAGAGGATAACCATGGATTTTGTCGGTGGAGTTACCGCTACGCCAAGCAAGAAGGATTGATTTGGGTAGTGGTGGATCGTCGACTAAATCGGCTCACTTTATTCGGTGAGAGTTGACTATTCACTTGAAGCTAAGCGGTTGTATGTTTCGAGAGATAGTGAGGTTGCACGGTGTGCGGTTTCGATAATCTCGGATAGGGATCCGAGTTTACGTCAAGGTTCGGAAAGCTTTGCATCGAGGCTCTGGGTACTCGTTTGGATTTCAAGCACGGCTTTTCACCCATGATCGACGGACAATCGAAAGGGTTATTCAGATCTTAGAGGATATCTTTGAGAGGTTGTGTCTTGGATTTGAGAGGTAATTGGGAGGAGTTTCTACCATTAGTGAGTTTGCCTACAACAACGATTTACAAGCGAGCATCAAGATGGCACCGTATGAGGCGTTATATGGTAGGAAGTGTCGCTCACCTACATGTTGGACGGAGTTGGGTGAACGTCAATTGTTGGGACCCGAGTTGGTAGGCGAGAGGCGAGGACAAGGTCAAAGTGATTGAGACTCGATTGAAGGAAGCTTGGACCGGCAAAAGTCTTATGCCGATCTTAAGCGAAGAGATATAGAGTTTCTTTGTGGGAGATCGAGTTTTCTGAAGGTTTCACCTTGGAAGAAGGTCTTGAGGTTCGGGAAGAAGGGCAAGCTTAGTCCAGAGGTTCATTGGGCCGTATAAGGTATTGAGGCGAGTTGGGCGATGGCGTATCGGCTTGAGTTGCAGTGAGCTTAGCCGATTCATGGCGTCTTTCACGTTTGATGCTTCCGGAGGTATCGTTGAGATCCGTCGCATGTGGTAGCGATGGAGGAAATCGAGGTGAATCCAGATTTGACGGTGGAAGAGGAACCTGTGCAGATTCTTGATCGGGATGTGAAGGTTCTGCGTAGGAAGTCTGTGCCTTTGGTTAAGGTACTTTGGCGGAATCATGGTATAGAGGAAGCGACATGGGAACCCGAGGATGCGATGAGACAGCAATACCCGCAACTCTTTTGATCAGGTAATTTCGAGGTCGTAATTATTTTTAAGGGGGGTAGAACTGTAATATCCCGGGTTAGGGGGCTATTTCTTTTTGTCATGGCATGTTCTGCATGTTGTTAGTATGCTAGGTTGCTATCTCTATGTTTTTGGGGCTTAATTATAGCCTAGGTGTATGCCTGAGTGGTTGGGAGAATTTTAGTTTTTAGGCTTTATAGGAAGGGAGCTGAGGTAGCTGGGGTTTAAGAATTTTATTTGAGGTTTTGTTGCACAAAGGAAGAGCTGGCAAAGTGGCAAGGCATGCGCCACATGGGGGAGCTTGATGTGGCGTCATTTTCAGGTGAGGGAGGTCCAGAGTTCAAGCAATGAGTCCCCATTTTGGCTTCTTTTGGGACGGCATGGAGGAGAGGTAGAAGGCTAGTGGAACTCTACCTTGGACCAAGTCTCCACTTTCAAATGGAGGGTGGAGAGGAAGTTTAGGAGGAGGACTTGGTCATCACATTTGAAATGTGAGGAGTGGAGTGAATGGGGGGGGATTCTTGGCCGAATTTTGTGGGGTGTTGGAGTGGGGGTGTGGACGGTTTGGTAGAGAGAAGGGAGGTGTGCCGAAATGCACTTCTCATTTTGTGCATTTTCGGCCAAAAGCATTTGGGAAGCAATTCTCTCTTTGTGCCTTACCAAAACCGAAAGTTTTAGCACTTGCCGAATTGTTCTTTGCTCATTTTTGTTTTCTAATTTTCCTTTGCTAGCCGAATGTCACCTTGAAGACACACCGTGGTTTGTTTTCTTTCACTTTTACTTTTGGCCGAACCTAGCATTCCTCTTTCATTCTTTTTCTTTTTCTCTTTTGAAACTCTAATAGCCGAATATTCTCCTCCTCATCTTCTTTTCTTTTGTCCATTGTGAGTCGAATTCTCCATTTCCTTTCTCCTTTCTTTTTGTGCGAAACTCTACCCATTTACAATCTTTTTCTCTCATTTACACTAAAGCCGAATTTAAGGATATTAAAACACCAAGCCAGAATTCTTTTCTCCTATTGTAGCCTTGGCCGAATCTCTTGTGGTTCCCTCCTAGAAGTCATAGTTTGGCCGAATATTGGGTGTTGGTAAGTGCAGGGCCGAATGGCCATATCTTCCTCTTTTGATCTTTTTGGTTATAGTTTGGTTAAGGGCCGAAGTTGGTCAGGTTGGAAGGGTGTTAACCGTTTGGTTTAATCTCTTCGTTATAGGGTCTTTGGATTGCGAAATCAAGCGGGAGGAGTCATCTTTTTCTGTTAACCGGTTTGGAAGTTAAGGGTAAGCAGTTGGTATATTTTTGTTAGTGCAATCAGTTGATTTCGATTAAGTTTAAAGTGATTAGTGATTAACTATTGGTTTGTTTAGAGTGCCGATTGTTGGAAGAAGAATCATTGCTTGATTCGGATTTGGTAAGGAATCAAATCAAGAGTAAGGTAAGGGTTCGATATTAACCCTTTGGGTTTATATGTCCTTGGCCGAATGGTCTTAGTGCCTAAATCTATGTTGGCCGATTGTTGTAAGGGCTTGATAATCAAGGGACTCGAGAGTGATTCGTGGGGATCTTTAGACTCGGTTTTACCAGTGTGTGTAACTAACACACTCTCTACTTAGTAACGTTGTTAATAAACTTGATTGCTTAATAAGATTGAAGCAGATGAGAAGGATGATTGGATACCCAAAAGGGGTATGTGTACGATTCGGGTAAGTCTGTTTCTATGATGAGTATTAATGATAATACATGATATCATGATTTATGTTATGCATGTTATGAGTTGTAATGCTTGATATGTTGGCATGATATGCATGGCTTGTATGAGATGCATAATCCCATGAGTATGATATGTGTGGGTGATACGAGAGGAGGGAGCGAGTGGTATATTGTCTTTGACGAGCACCGGTGCTTTGGTAGCACACTTTGTGACTTTGGGTCACGGAGGTTTAGCACCTCCGGAGGTTTGGTACCTCGGCGTCGTCCCAGTGGCTCAAGACCACCCGCGATGGGTTGGCCCCACGGATGATTATACGGGATTGGCGCCGGTGATTTGGTATCACACGATGGGTTGGCCCCATCACCGCGATTTGTGACTACGGTCACTAGTGCTTTGGTAGCACACTTGTGTCTTTGGGACACCAGAGGTTTGGCACCTCATTGCGACTTGTCCCCGTGGTTTGACCACCGTGGGTTGGCCCCACTTGAGATATGGGATCGTCTCGCTAGTGATTTGGTATCACACGATGGGTTGGCCCCATCATCATCGGATTTGTGACTACGGTCACGATTGCTCTGTAGCA